>VZSE01013513.1:356841-852890 GCA_013398275.1 Promerops cafer
TATTCTATCTTTTTAAATTAATTCATGTGATTTAGTCTTTCTGAGCCTGTCTACATCTGTCTGTCTGCCTGTTTTTGGGGGAGGTGGACTAGTAGTGTATAGTTTTCTGCAAAGCTGCCTTAAGTATAGTTTGACAGTTCTGTACAGACACACAAGTTGACTCTAAAAAATAAAAGTAATGCTAGCCTGGTTTTCTTTTGGCCATATGATTTGACTTTATGCCAACAACATGCAGCATTTAAAACAACGTTTAAAACATTGATATGAGAGAATGTAGTTCACATTTTCAAATATCTGTGCACAATGATACTACATGTGCATTGTGGATCACTGATTTAATTACCTAAAGAACATGAAAGTTGCACAGTAGAAGTGCATTTTATATAAATTTGGTGCTTTTTAATAGTTTTAAATTGTTTAGATTCCCTCTATAGGTGATAGAGAGAGCCATGACACTTCAGAAGGTATCTCATTGCATCTGAAAAGGTTTTCTGAAGTAAATAGATGGGTATTATTGGGAATGTCCTGTAGGACGCTGTATTCACTACAGAGAAAGCCTAAAGAAACAGAACAGGTCAAAAAATCTCCCGGCTTTTAACAATCAGAACTGGGGAATATAAATCTTATCTGTGGAATTTCTTTCTTTAACAATGAATTCTTTTGTCTTTTCTCACATAACAGCAGATTTTGTTTGCTTTTGGGTGGGGGGAAGGTTGGTTTGTTTTTTCTTTTTTTTTTGGTGATAAATAGTTATGACCAAGAAAAACAACAAACGCAGGTGAAAAAATTCAGAAACACCACCCCAACTACCATCTGCAAATGTCAGATCCAATCAAAGTAACTTTTAAAAATTTTAAATACATATTTTTATATATGACCATCTGATAACAGCTGACCTCTAAGCTGTTATCACAGTGAATATATCATCATATTAAATAATAGTGATAAATATATGCTAGTCAGCCACAGGAGTATCCTTTTAACTTTCCTATGTTGCTTTGAGAGAACCCCCTGCTAGCATTTGAAGTAGAGTCATCTCCTAGATCCTCAAGTTTTATCAGGTTAATGAGAAATGGGAATATTTCTCACTCTTTGTATGTTTGGTGTGGTGAAATCCTGTAAACAAACAGCTTCTTCACGCAGAATGGTTTGGAATGAAATGAATAGTTTTGAATTATTCATTTGAACCTATTTTCTACACATAAATCCCCAGAAAATTTGGAAAAGACAGACCTCTTTTGTTTCCTATTAAAATCCACTGCAACTACATCTATTCCATACCTCCTGGGATATTTTGTAAGATTACATTCAGCACAAGATGTGTAAAGCACAAAGCTAAATGATAAATCTACTTCTAAGTTCCTAGATATTTTTAAGCTTCCTCTATACAACTATACACAAAACTGCATTAGGTAAAAAAATGAAATAATAAACTTTCACATAATCAATGAAATAGGCAAAACTTAACATTTCTTCAAAGCATGTATACTGCAATCTACGATTTAGAGATGGAGATATAGAAACAGTTACTTCCAGGTAAAAAGGAAAAGGAAAGATTCAAGTATTGAATACAAATTGCTATTAAAACATGAGTTCAAACAATGTCGCATCCGAAGTATATCAATGTCAGCTTTTGAGGTAATAGTAGATCATGCTTTGGGGTTTTGAAAAAGGAGTCACCAATACTATGAATAACAGAGAAAAAATAACTAAAAAAACCCTAAAGAAAACACTAACCCTCCTCCCCACCCCACCCCCTTCAATGATAGACTAAAAAGAAAAGAGTAACAAGAGTTTGCTTAGCCTCTTCGGGTGATGCTCTCTGTTCTTTCCACATACCTGCTTGTGTACCCAAATTATTGCTGTTATAATAATTTATTTTTTCTAACACTAGACAGTACCTCCTACAACCTCACTTTTATTTTAAAACTTCAAAAGCAATTTGAACTTTTAGATGTTGGCCATTGATTTAAAAAAGATGTGATATGTACTTTCACATTGTCTAAAACATCTCTGTGTCTGCGTACTTCATCAAAGATTTTGTGCTTCATTTCCAAATGGAGTAAAGCAGATTTGAAAGTTATATTGCCATATCTTATATGATGCAAATTTTCTCATATGTCAATATGGTAAACACTGTGCAAATGATAAAATTTAATGTGACATGCTTTGTGTCAAGATCTTTATGGGGAAGGAAATAAACCCACTTTCCTATTTGACTGCTTTGTTTGCTAATCATTCCTTCCTCTACCTTATAGCTACATGAAGGTATCTATGCTTAGGCAGCAGGACTTGAAAGGTTTCCATTAGATATAAAGACCCTTTAGACAGGTTGCAGCTCCATAAGCTGCAAATCTTTATTGATTATTGCTTAGGAAGATCTAAGTAACTATTGAACACCTTTCCTTAAGTCTCTCCTCAGAAGGCTAGGCAAGTTTCCTTCTATTGCAGGCATCAAATATAAATAAAAACCCCACAACTAAGCAGTTAAATAGGATTAATAGAGGTTTATTTTATATATTTGTCTTTTTTCTTTTCTCACATCCAGTTTCCTTCTCTACATTACTAATTTTGAAGTAGACAGACAGTACCAAAGTGTTGGGGTTTAATAATGATAACAAAGGTGTCAATTTTTGCCTACAGCCCTCCTTTCTCTCTAGAGACTTCTTTAAGGTAGATCTGCCTGGTCTCAGCTACCCAAAACAGTCTGGCCTTGTTCATTCCTCTCTGATGATGCTTTTCCTGCCAGACATGCTCAGGGACTTGCAGCCCTCAGATTTCCTCAGTCCAGAATGTAAAGGAGGCTGCTTTTGGATAAGACTGTATAAGCTTGGTCAGGCCCTAAGGGAAACAAGTGGTTCTTTTGCAAACTTTGCAGATTATCCTGCAGATATGGCATAACTGAAATCAGATTTTCATGCCTTAGAGTTGCTTACTATCTCTTACACAGGATACATAAATATTACATGCACAGTGACTAACAGAAGCAATCAGATTGAATCTGGAACAGTGTTGCATTAATACAGAATTCTGTTATCCTTAAGTATCTCAAATACTATTCCAGCATCAATAGCATCCTCCAAGATAAAAGTTACTGCTCAAAGTGAATAGCAACTGGCAGCAGAATCTGTCACTTACTGTCTATATAGCCTATGAACTTGAAGTACATTGACATTGCTTTTGATCTAGAGGTTCATTAAAGGAAGAGAACAAATCAGGGATGCTTTATCACTTCACTGTTTCTTTTATAATGTTTTATAAATAAATGGACTCTCTCATCACATTATCCTAAGCTAACCCGTCAGCTGATGCATCTTGTAGTTCTGATGTTCCAGAAAGAGGTGGCAGCATGTGTTACTGTCTAAATCTCCACACTGGGGAACTAACAGAAATTAAAACCTGATGCAGTGCAAACTGAGGCAGTGTCTGCACGTCACTTCAATCTAATGCTGAGAAGAAGCACCAGGAAAGTGCCACAGGCATTATGGAGTTTGTTTCCTTCATGGTCCAAATGAGATTGTGCCATGGCGGAGATAGTGACTTTTAGTGTATTCCTGCTTATGGCTTGTGTCAAAATGTAGCATCTCTGTTGTTTAATATTTATGTCCTAGTCACAGTATTTCACTTATATTAAGACTTAGAATATCCTGAATAGCATCTGCTAGTGAATTTACCTGTGATTTGCAATGGTAGCACATGCTGAAACTTCCATCTCTGTTCAAATGTATTAAGAAAGCAAAGGAAAAAAAACCAAAACAAAACTAATGCCTCCGTAGCAAGCTCTTCTTTGTGAGAAAAATTCTTATTCTTCACAGCATGAGATTGTAAAGAGAATAGGCTATAATTAATCTTAGATGTTGTACATAAAGTTACTTTAGTATTTTTTGGCTTTGTGCTTTCTGAATTCTAAATTCAGAAGGCTCTTCAGTGTACACATAGGCTAGGAAAATCTTAAATTAGCACAACGTGCAAATAGGCAAGAATAATGGACAAGGTGTTGGTGGGGGGAAAATCTAGCATAAGACAAAAAAAAGGGAAAAAATATTCTCTTAAATTTGAGCTAAAAGTTTCCAAATCTTGAAACAGTTAAGTGAGTATGCTTTACAATCTCACCTGTTCCAGGGACTCTTGCAAATGGGTCAGATAGTATTCCTTAACTGTATTACTTTCCTCCCAGCAATTAAGCATCCAAGACCCTTGTCTCAAGGAAAGAAAAACAGCTTCAAAACTTGGGTATTGAACAAGATTTTTTTTTTTTTTTTTTTTTTTTTTTTTTTTTTTTTTTTTTTTTTTTCCCCCTAGAAAAAGGTAAAGTCATATGTGAAAAGCAGAGGTCTCAGTGGAGTAAATTGGTTCCCAAATCAATGTACCTTTCCTATATAGTGCAGGGGTAATCTCACACATGATTTAGGTGATAACCTCCACTGAAATGAATGAGACTGAGAGACTCAATTAGTTTGGTGGTCTGCTGGCATTTATGGAAGAGAAACCTATGCACATTCTTTTCTTGCTTGGTGATTATCCACAGAAGAAGCCATATGACTTCATTTACATAGCATGGAGATTACTAATCACATCAGCTGTAATATATTGAATGACATTTCTGGACCTATATTATTTCATTGCTTTAAACAATCTCAATAATTATTTCACAACAAACAAGGGCTAAGGCATATAGACATACCATAACAGTAATTTTTAAAGGATCAAACATATTTAGCAGTTTCAGCATTCTACAAGGCTATTCTAGTTAAATCTAAAGATAAGCCACACAGAGTAACAAACTTTGGGTTAAAACCAACACGTTGATAGCAGAATTTGAAACCAGATTTTTCTTCTAGAAGGAAAAAATCCACATGAAAATAATTTAAAAATTAGTGAAAGAAACTGTGTATGCAATCATTAACTTCTGGAAACTAAATATAGAATTTTGAAAGAATGAAAGTTGAAAAATTTCTGTTTCAATGAAGCCATTAAAAAATAATCTTTTAATTGCTTTCACACAATTTTTTTTTTCACACCATGTGATCATGTTTGATTCTGTGTAGGTTACTGAAAAACCAAGAAGAAGATTTATTTTACAAGAGGGCTTAAAAACTGCAAAAGAAGTTTTAAAATTCAGTATTTTCTCAGAAGAAAAAAAATCAACATTGAAAATCAGATCAAGTGTAGAAATACCCAACTTCATGTTCCTGTTTTAAACATCAAGGATGTACTTTAGAATTCAGGTAAGTTATTTTACTGAATGTCTTTTGAACTACTGCAGCAATATAGCTCAAGCAGAAAATCAGAAAAGTTCCTGCCTCAAAATTCACTGAAGACATCTTTCACTATATGGTAGACATTGTCATTACAGATTAATAGAAACAGATTTTTCTTTAAAACTTGAGCACACAGTAATGCATAGAACAAATCTTCCAACCACTAGTACAAAAATATCTTGTTAATGCAGTATTTATTCTCTTTTTGCTCTGTAGATGTTTTCTCCCTATCTTTAGAAAACTGTTCTTCCCTCCCTGTATAAATGATACTAAGTGACACTATAAAGACATTTTTTTCTTACCCTGACAAACTTGTTTTTTAAAATTTTCCCCTTAGCAGCAGTTGTAGAAGATTTTTTGATGATTTCTTATATTTATTGCCTGCACCTTCATTCTGTAAAGGTATAATATCCTTATGTCATAAGACCTTATTTTTATTGTCCAGTAAGTGTTTTTGCACTTACCTGACTTCTGAGGTATGATGCCTGTTCTGCTGAACAACCTGAGTGTTAAATGATGACACAGTATTAATCAGTATCGAGAAGTAAGATTGAAAATTCATAAATTCACAGGAGAAGACTGTTTTCAGGACAATTTACTATTCAGACCTCATATTCACACTGTGAATGATTGTAATTACCTGCTGTGACAATAACACATTCATAATACAGTACAGAAATGAACTCATATTTTTAGTTCATTATTTAGGGCAGCAATTCACAACCAGACATAGAAATAGGACAATACACAGGAAGCAATTTTACCATTCACTGCAAGATAGCAAAGGAAAAAAGCAATTCCATAAAGTTTCTGACCCTCATTCTTGGAAAAACTGCTAGTTTTTTAAAAGTCTTTTTAACAATCAATGTAATTTTTAATCACCCTATTAATATTATTGAGGCTTGCTGACTACTTGTAGTCTACTAGCATTCCAGAGTAATCTTCCAAAAGCATAGCCTTATAGGCAGGGATGTGAAAATCATGTGCCTCCTTTAATCTTGGCAGGTTTGTAAAATTTTTCATTTTTCTTAACAGGATACATCTTCTGTTTATTAGAATTTATTGCATAAATCCAGATTAATAAGCACAGACTCTTGTTTTGTGTTGGGGTATATGAAACTGATTTGTAATTGATTTAAAATATAGAGAAACAACTTTTGGGATTTCAGGTGATGATCACCTAATACAGACTATTATTCTAAACAGAGTAATGAGTAATTACAGCTGCTATATTTTGTTCCTAAGGCTGAATGCTCTGCCAAGTTTTCCTGAGGAACAGAAAATAATCCTTACATAGCGAGCTCTCTAGCAGCACAGCTAACCTGATTTGTAAGACAGCATTAGTGTTAAGACATTTTTAGTGTTAAA
Organism: Promerops cafer; assembly: GCA_013398275.1. Classification (NCBI taxonomy): domain Eukaryota; kingdom Metazoa; phylum Chordata; class Aves; order Passeriformes; family Nectariniidae; genus Promerops; species Promerops cafer. The sequence continues at coordinate 363,471 of VZSE01013513.1, forward strand.
ATGCTATTTATAAAATGCAAATTATTTAATGAGAGGTTATGGAATGCAGCAATGTGTAAGCTGACCAATTAAACCAAATATTGCAGTCTTGATAATTTTACAATAATGAAGCCTGAGAATCAGGGATGAATGTCCAAGAAAAGCTACAGGACTAAAGCAGAAACTCTGTATTAAGTGAGAAAAGACAAATTAGGAGTCCATAGGAGTAGAAGGACCATCAAATGACCACATGTTTGTGCCATATTTATAGATTAGAGATGTCATAACCAGACCATATGAAGGGAATGATCTCCACTGACACCCTTCAGAGGTGTTCCAAACCTAACAAATGCTACTAAGGCTTACAGAAGCTAGTAGACCCAGAATCATATCGGACCAAAAATAATTGGATTCTCACGTAGATAATGGTTTGAAAACAGTTCCACTGCCACAGGGTTGTCTCTCCTATTCAATTTCACCTTCACTGAAGGTAACCAGCATGGGCAGAACCAGAAGTCAGAGAAGGTTCCACAGTTTTGGGGTTCATTTTAATAAATTTGTGCATACATTTGGGAAGTGCACCAAGATCTTAGTGTGGCTTGCTGGAAGAATCAGAAGAACTACAATCTGAAATGCTAAGAGTGTGCCTTAGGATTGTTCTCTTACAGTGGAGAAACTAAATCCTACTGTAAGGAACGTTGTGGGAAAGGAGAATAATTATCTCTGCAGATGCAGACAACTTACCTCCTTCCCACTCCAAACTTGTAAATACTTTTTTCTGGACAAAAAAAGTGTATGTTGATATTATAATAGAGATTAGTTGGTTCATGCCAGCTGGCAGTCTCCCTGGTAATTCTGTCATACTTTGGGAGATAAGGCATTCAAATAATTTATCCTTTCCCATAGGTTTTTTTGCCTCAGGTCCAAAATTTTAGAGTCTGAAGAATGACAGCCTAAATGTGGGCCATTTCAGACCAGCTGACTTTAATTTCTGTGAATGTTCTCAAGAATATTGAATTTTTCAACATAAGCAGAAGCTAAAATAAAGAACAAATACTCTCACTAAAATAATGCACGCATACTCAAACCGGAGTGCCAAAAGAAGGAAATGGCAGAAGGATGATCCATTAATCAAAAATCTAGGTATTCATGCAAGTCCTACCGAAATTTTTCAGTTGAACACAGGCCATTAAATTATCTTTTTGAAGTCAATCTCTTTTTCACTGTTCACAATCCCTTGTTTTTACGTTTTGTAAACCAGGGACATTACTCTTGCATTTATTTTTTATTGATCTCAGCAACTTTTGGTGCTTCATAATAAATAATTACATTTTCGTGGGCTAGAAACTTCATGCTTGTTGCTTCTGTGATCAATTTGCTCTTCCTGAACAGAGACCCTTCAACTTAGGAGAAAGAATTCAGATTCCTTGGGCTAGGTTTACAATAGGCCTCCTATAATTTTTCTGAAACAGATATGAAACAGGGCAGACACTGCCTGAGTAAAGCCACATTCATCCTTAACACAGTTCTCAGAAGACACTCAAAAACTTTCATATATGGCATTCTAGTTCTTAGCAGCTTTATAGTACTGCAGTGTAACCCATTATAATATCTTATCTTTACCTTTTACTTAGTTATTCTGATTTGTATAACAACTCTGTCAAGGCAGTATGAATTCTTAAGTGTCTGTAAGAGATTTCCATATCAGGAACCTTTTGTGTCTGCCTCTGCTAGGCTGATGAGCCTTGTTTCCAGGAGGTTTATATTTAGATTAATTTCAAGAAGGTCATTGTGATATAATAGCATTATTTAGATTTCATGAATCAAGGTTGATCTGTGGAAAGCCAGCTGGCTGCCCAGAATTGGTTTCTTATCCAGATGAAAAACTGAATTAAATGCCTTTAAATCTTCCTTTCCATATAAAATTGCTCCCTTTTCTCCAGCCATGAATGTTGAAAGGCTGTGAATTGGTGGACTATGTGATTTGTTGCATCAATAAGGCAATGTCTCTATTCAGATGTGTTCTTTCTCAAAAAAAAAAAAGAGAACTGTATTAAAGGAAAAAGTTATAAGCTTGTGTTAATGATTGGGGGAAAACAATTCAGAGGCAAAGCATGAGGATCAACACTAGAATCCATTTGAATAACATGGAGCATAATAGATAGCCCTGGAGTAAACACAAGGCTGTATTTCACTCAAGAACTCAGCTGCAGTCATAAACTGTGAGAGTTTTATGAATGGCATCAGAGCCCCAGGAATTAATTCAGCCTCATACTCACAGTGGTGCCATATGTTGTTATTTATAATATCCGCTTTATAATTACTACTCTTAAACAATTTAATATTTGTACCTACAATATTTCAAAGATTAAATCATTAATTTGAAATGCTGAACTTTCCTTGAGGTAACATCTTTAAACCATACCCAGTTTCTTTATCAAATGAGATTTTTAGGGGTCCTATATTTAATATAAACTGATGCCTGCTGAATAGCTTTTAACACCACAAGAAACTATTCTCTTTAATAAGGCTGTGGAGTGCAGTGGGACTCAACATAAGAGCTATGGTCTCATTTTTTACTTTAGAAGTTGCAGATTTATATGGGGTCCATTATAGTTATAAGGTGTAAGAAGGACATGAAGAAAAAATCCATTTTCTCTGTTATGTGTTTTGTGAAATTAAAATTCTTAAATACCTACCTGCGGTGAAATGGAGACAATCAAAATACTCCAAATAAGTAATTCAAATTAATAATTCATTTATTTGAAGAATCTGTTCCTGATTTCTACATACTGTCTAAAATAAACATTGAAGATCATGCTATTCTTGGAAGTTAACTGTCATTTTTTCTTGCCATGATAATATTCTTTGTCACACTTATTCTTGGCCTCTTCCCATATATGGAACATTTTGGCAGTACATCAAGCATAAGAAATGAAACATGACTATGGGAAAAGCATTCCTGCTCTCTGAAGCAGCTTGCAGGTAGGCTATTTGAGTGCAACTGAAAAACAACTCTATGGAATCAGAACAATCTCACAAAAATCTTTCACCCCATCTCTACCATTTCCCCCCCCCTCTTATTTTTCGTTTTTTTTTGGTTTTTTTTGTTGTTGTTGTTGTTGTTGTTGTTGTTGTTTTTGCTTGTTTGTTTGTTTTTATTTGCCTTCCTTTTTAATTTTTTTCTGCTGTGTGCCTTGTACTTAGATAAAAATAAATGCAAACAAAAAGAGGGCTTCAATCAATAGATGCTGTTTCAATCAATAGATGCTGTTTCAATCAATAGATGCTGTTTGTAAAAGGGCTTCTTGTCACTTAAATTCAAGGTCTCTATTATTGGACCATATACAAAAAGCCTTCTTATGGAAGACTCTGCATGGCTTGCCTGAGTCATGTCCTTGTATCTCACAAGTCCCACTGTACTGGAAAAATCTTTATGCTATAAGGTATTAGGTATTCTTGTTATGCTTTGACCCTTGATAATATGACATACTGAGAATAAGAGCCAGATTGAAGCAAGGTAAGGACGACATTAATGCAATTTAATCCAGTTCAGACCTGGGACCACCTAAATCATGATCTGAATATACCTTAGTAGAGTCCTTTCAAGCACCTTTATGGAGAGATTTTTCAAGATTCCATTGTCCAGGGTGACCAGGTCCTGCTACAGGTTTGACAAGATTTTACAAAATATAACTTTCTTCCTCTGCATACTTATTGAGGCCAAAAGGATTAAATTTTTTTTCATGGTCATGCAAAATACCCATGTCAATTCTTGATTGCACTAATCCTTTGATGAAAACTGGTGACAATTGCTATTTGTTCTTTTAGAGCACCAGTTTGACTCTTGCATTTATTGTGACTACTTTAAGTGACACTTTCAAAGTAAGAGAATTACTTGGTCAAAAACACTGCAACAAAATTATCAAAATTTTCTCCTGATTTTCAGAACTTTTTCTCATTGTCATTTTACAGGTGTTTATGTGGGTCTTAATGATAAATAGAGTAGAATTTTGTTACCTATGAGCAGAAGCAAAGCTGAGATCCTAAAGCTTATATATTAGCATGCTGATCTGGGGAACACTGAATATCAGATAAGCTGTATTAGTTATACATATAGCTCCTACTTAAGAAAATGTTTTATTTTATTTTAATTTTCACATTCAAATTTAAGTTCAACACGTACATCGTCTTCCTAGTAAAGCGTGCTAAACTTATGAAGACAAATATTTCTTGGACCACTGACAGAGCCTCACTGCGATTCTTGTCTCCCCTCAAACCTCTAGTATTAATTAATGCTATCTTCATATTTTACAGCTTCAAGTTAAAGGGAAATGTACCTGAAGAAGCCATAAAAATTAATCTTGATTAAGATCTGACAAAATAATCAGCTATGTTTGTAACAGCCATATTCACAGGAACATATATCCAAATCTCTTTTCCAGGTATGCAGCAAAAATGATGTGCTTCCTTTTAATTTAATAATTAGCCCATATTTATAAGAAGGAAAAAAATGTAATTCACAATTGGAATAACTTATACTATAAATTTGACTTTAACCACTGAAGTTATGTACATGAAAGGAAGCCAAAGGCTGGCAAGTGAAAATTGGAGCTTAGTCGTAACTGAGCAGCGCATATCAATTAACTGGAAAGTAGAAGTGTAAATATAAAGTATTCCAACTATTTATGAAGGTCCTTCAGGGGTTTTCAGATCCTAGAGGGCAGAAGCAAAGCATTTTAATAAAGGAAACACAAACTTTTGCTAGCTTTTCAGACTTTCTAGTGTTGGAAAACACTGTTCTCTAGGCCTGTTTTTAAGAGCAGGGGTCTCACGAGGGTAGTGCCTTAGATAGACATGGAGTAAAAACAATGGCCACTCTTTATTCTTCAAAGGAAGAGATTGATGGCTTTTCATAAGTTGGTGATCTGTAAAGGATTCAATTTTTAAACTACTGTTTTTTAATGTATCACAGAATCACAGAAAGTTTGAGAGACCCTGGAGGTCATCTGGATAAGCAGTAGGGTGCAGGGATAACTGAGATCACTCTTAACCAAGGTAACTTGGATACCCAGAGTCAAGTACAGCCATGTCAATTCATAGATCAAGTGTGACATGGTCTCTTGTGTGACTTTTGGTGATGAAGCCCAATTTTTCAAAAAAAAGCTTTGGTTTTGCTAAAGATTTTCCAATATCTTTAGTCTATTAGTCTTGCATATGATAGTTTAACATCAGATTTAGAACATGTGATGATTTCTGGACCTAGATTTACAGCATAGCCTAGGTAAAGACTGGTGGAGAGAGGAATCCTAAGGGGGTTTAGTTCCATCAGGGACTAAACCCCCTTATCAGGCAGCCAGCAGGGCTGGGCTCTGCCTTTACGTGCTGACCAGCCCTCAGGGCTCGATGGCCGTAGGGGGTTTCATGGGGCTGCCTGAGCTTGGCCTCCTGCTCCAGGTGGCCTGAGATGCAGGCAGGCAGCTCCCACAGGAACAGCACCAGGAGCTGAGGGGGGCCACTCCACAGAACACGGCAGGACAGGCCAGGGTCATAATATCTATTGGCTCTGCTGGCCCCATGAGCAACAGGGAGATGGAAGCAGTAGTTCTGGATCAGCCAAAGAGATAAAAGCAATGATAAAGTGACATGGGTGCTGGAGATATCTTTGGGGCAGGGACTGATGGTGCTGGGCTCAGCTGAAAAGAGGTCCTTGGCTGTTTGGAAAGGGACAGGGTGTGGGAGACATCTGGGAGACTAGGCAAGGTCACAAGGGCCTGTTAGTACCCCCATGTTCCTCAGAGTCAGTTTTAATTCATCCTGATTTTAATTTAATTGAGTCAAACTCTTGCCTTGTGCTCTGAGACATAGAAAAGAGTAATTTTCAGTCACACCACTGTCCTTTAGACACTTCTTGAAGTACTTCAGATACTTTGATCATGCATTCTCTTCTTATTTCCAAGGTAAACAGTCCTAATCTTCTCAATCTCTCTTAATGTCTGAGATGCCCTTAATGATTTATCACTCCTCTGTGAACAGTCTCTGCCTCTGCCTTCACAATATGTTTCCTAAGACAAGGTGGACCAGTACTGTAGCCAGGATGACACTACAGCACCCCATGATTTATAGAAAGACAATACCATGTTATTTGTATATGCAGCCTCTTATGCCTTCTCTAATGTAGTGCCTCGTTAGTGTTTCTGAATAGCTGCTGAGTGGCACTGGCAGTGGCACTGTGAGCTCTGCTGTTTGAGTGAGGTCCCTAAACTGTGCTGCCATAGATGTTTGACACTGTGCTGTCGGTGTTAGATGCTGCTCTACAGATGCTGGGATTGCTGTGCTGCTACAGATACTGCAAGATGTCGGAATTATTTAGTTAAAGTGTACATTTTCTTTATGTATTTACATTGAAATGCATTTGCTATGACGTTGTCCTTTCAGGGCCACTGCACAAATGTGCTGTCACAGCGTATGTGAATGTATGTGCCAAGTTAGCTGATGTTGGTGTGGGGAACAGAAGCCCTCTGTCCTCCTTCTGACAGTTCCTGTGCCTCCTTTTCTCCTGGACAAAGGCATCTGCCTTGTGAAGAAGTCATGATGCCTCCACCCACTTGGGATACAGACCAGCAGTTACGGGGTAATCGCCAAAATATCATTGAAGTAGTGGGTAAAGCAGGACTTATTGTTTTTAGAACACAAGAGCACTCTAGCAAACATACTGGACAATTACACCAGTTTATCTCACTGTTTTCAGATTGGAGCAAGCTGACCTCCTTTCTTTTTCACAAGCATGTGCCAAGGCAGGGATGAAAAGAAGCTAAACAATCAAAAAACCAAAAAAATCAGTTATATCAGAAGAATCAGAAGATAGGGCAAGGCTCAAGAATCTCAGATATTTATTCAGGAGATTCATCTGAATTGCCAATTTTTTGGGCAAATTCTTTGTGTATGTGTAAATTCATTTAGTATATATTAGTAACATTTTAAAGGAAATTTGTCTTTGAAAGTAAAGTAAAGTAAAGTAAAGTAAAGTAAAGTAAAGAAAGTAAAGTCAGGCTACTTTGTCTTTGAAGTAGCCTGACTTTACTACTGAATAGCTGATGTGCTCTGGATGAACAAAGGGTTTTTGCAATAATCTGCTTCTGCATTTTTGGATGCAAAGGAAGTTGGGTAGGAACTGACATCTGCATAACTGAAAATGTGGCGAAGTTCTGATAAGTTTCAAATTTTTTTCAGAACTGCAGTATTTTTTATGGACTCTGAAAATTTCATGACTTATGGAAAGTTACTCTCATATAAGGGCAGTAATTTCTCATTGGTACATCTGTTAAAATCTGCCTCTGAAGGCAAGAACTGAGGTTTTTGTAAGTAGATCCCTTGGGGCAGATTAGAATGAAATGACACTGAATGACCTGTGTGCATATATAAATATATATATGTAGGGTTCATTTTAGAAAAATTTGGTTGCAATGGAAAGGAGGCATGGAGCCAATTTGATTTTCATCTGCAAAAATATAGCAATATAAAAGCATTAAAAATGTTTAAGAAAATGTATAAAGAAAAGAAAGAGAAAGGGTAAGAGTAAAAAGACATTACCACTCATGGATACAGTGATGAGACCAGGCTCGATCTGTCGAGGGTTGGGGAAGCTTATGAAACATAAGTGTTCAACAGGTTAATATATATTCTGGTTTGGGTGGAACGCTGAGGTACCTTCCCTGGAGGGGGGAGTTTTACAGTGTCTGATGCAACACTGTGGATCTGTTGCAACAGTGTAGATCATGGACAGTCCTCTGGTGGAAGGCCCCAGAAATTATTCTGGGGCACTTTAGGGGTCTTTAATGGTTTATGACACCTTGTAAGATGTGACAGCTACCTCTGATGCCACTGTAATTAAGCTAGTTATGCCCCATCAGAAGGAATAAATACCTTTAGGCCTACTGGAGGGGGGAGTTTTAAACTGGAGCCAGTTTTCTAAAGGAGGATATTGGCATGATAAAAAGCACTACTCTGCTATGGCGGGGTCTGCTTCTTATCCACCTTCTCCATTATTTGGCTCAAATACCAGCTCATAGCCTTCAGTGATGGTTTTGCAGCCCTTCTGTCTTATGAAGTTCAGAGGTTTTGCCATTACACACAGAAAACTCTCCTTCTCCATTTTGGCTCGGTGTGCAAACCTTTGGCTCGGTGTGCAAACCTCAGCAAATGGCCAACTTGGTTTGAGTCATTAGCCATTAAAATTTCAGTCTCTCATAGCATCCAAGGTCAGTCCGCGTGAACAGAGATCTAAGATTATACACTTTGTGAAAGCCTCTCTGCTCATCTCAGGTTCCATCTAAATACTGCAGATACTCCAGATACGTTAAAAACTGCTATAATTCCTGGGGTCTACCAGTGGAATTAGGGCCCCTTAATTTTTCATGAAGATACCAGTGTTCTTGAAAAAAATTATCAGGATTTCACAGAATCACAGAATAAGCTGAGTTGGAAGGGACCTGCAAGAATCATCGAGCCCTGCTCCTGGCCCTGCAAAACATCATCCCCAAGAATCACACCACGTGCCCAAGAGTATTGTCCAAACACCTTTTGAGCTCTGTCAGGCTTGGTGCTGTGACCACTTCCCTGGAGAACCTGTTCCAGTGCCCAACAACCCTCTAGTTGATGAATCTTTTTCTAATATCCAACCTAGACCTCCCCTGACACGACTTCCTTTCTGCATGTTGCAAACATTTTGCACAAGGTTATCACATTCTCCAGTTTTGTGTCATTCACTGAAAAAGAGCCTGAATGAGTCTTTCCAAATATGTGTATGACTGTCTGAATTGAACCATTCCATTATAATTAGAGCAAATGGTATTTTTCCACAAATTCATTTTTTCATCCATTTCATTTATTTATTAATGTAATGATAAGATTTGGATTTTGTGTAGTCATCTTGACAAAGTCCTGTGCTCTTAACTTTTTGGATCAAAAATGTTGCAAATCAGAAAATTAAATCTTAAGTTTGAAAATGGATTGTTTTCATTACAAAGCTGGCATTAGTGCTTAATGAGCTAGCATACACATAGCTACATATCAGACCATAGCTGTAAACATCATAAACCACAAAATAATTAGGTGACCTTTCCCCAGACTATCTTCAGTGCCAGTACTATGACCTCCTTAGATTGTGTTCTGAACTTCTGGCTTGCTATTGATTGCAAAATCAGTGAATGTAATGAAAGCAAGTCTTAGGATGCCATAAACTGTTTCACAAGGCAGAGATGGCAGAATTTGAAATGTGTTGAAAGCTCTAATGTAAATTATTTATACTGCTTGCATGATGCAAACCTCTCTGCTTGAAGAGACTAATCAATTCTTCCATTTGATAGGAATTTTAATTAGATAGAACAGCTAGGGGTGCAAATATTGTTCAGCTACCTAATTCATTGGCTAGTTAATTGAGGCTAGCCTAATGTTTTCATTGTTACTACATGTATTAGAGGAAAAAGACATTAAAATGATTTAATTGTGGATTTTGCAACACGAAAACCTTAAGCCTTAAGCAGCATGTTGAAAATATAACACGCATGTTGCAGAGACAATTATATAGTCTTGAAACCATATGGCATGAGGTGTGCTCCTATCCATCACTAGTGGTGGAACATAACTTCCAATAGTTTTGGAACTTCAAATTGAAGCAAACATCTGCAAAAGTCATACTTAATTGATTTGTCAATTGTCTGATTCTTATTAGTTTCTTAAACCTTTATACTTAGCAAACGTAAGTGTAAATATTTGGTTCGTTATTTGGTTCATTTTAGCTTCTGGAAATTATATTTTCTCTCATAAAAAGACTATAAAGACCAAGTTTAAAAACCTATCTATAAAAATATACAGCAAGCTGTGTTAAACACACATCAAGGTACAATTTTCTGATGAAATATACACCAAAACATTTTTGCAAACAGAGGGCTAGAAATAAGCCTTTAAGATAAATTAGGAAAATGTTTCAGTTCTCTTTGAAAAGGTGCATGTTTTGAGGTTAATGCATTTAGGAAAATAAAGTGAAACAAAATTGTTCAGAAAGTAAGACACATGCTCTTGAGTCAAGGTCACAGTTGCCTGGTATGAAATATATTTTCATGTCACAGAAGCTGCAGTCCTGTCCTTCCTTACAGCCCAAGAAATTGGGAGTGGTGATTATTCTAACCTAGCTATTATCTCTAGAAATAATGTTTTTGCAGAAGCTAAGTTAATGAGGTAAGGGCTGGTGATCTGCTAATTAAAAATCTAAATATAGTACTAGTGATAAATGGGGTGTCAAAATATTCTAGCTAAGGAAGAATCTTTAAGTTAGCATTGATCAATGCACAGCTCTGATTTCATGACACTGCATATTCATTTAATGAACCTCCCCTTTTATCTGTTAATTACTACAACACTCTCTGGATTAAGACTATAGCACATTCTTCAATGAATCTGTGCATTGTCTAGTTCAAGTTTATTTATGAATATTTATTAGTCTGCTAGCATACCAGAATCTTCTTAGTAGCTAACACATTACCTCACACTAATAAGGGCTTTTGTTTGACATGGAAAGCAATTGCTTTACATTGGAAAAGCTGTTAAAGCTTAGTGTATGTCTTTCAGAAAAGCAAAGAAAATTGAGAAGCTAAATATACAGACTGGGATTTTCAAACAGGTCCATCTGAATTATATATCCCATTTGCATCATACTACATTGAGAGTAGCACACAAACCCAATTTAATTCCTAATAGAAGCATCTGGCCAGTAGTTCTACAGTTAATGGTAAATCATATTTACAGTTCATCTGTGAAAACAGCATTTTTTCCCAAATTCAATGCAGTGAATTGTGAATTTGGATATCTCAAAGTTATTTCCAACTGAACAGAATTTTACTAGAGTGTGTTATGGCCTCTAATTAAACCAAAACACACCATTTGACTTGCAAAAGTAAAAGTGTGATGAAAGATAATTTGTTGCAAACCAAGACTAGTCAGAAAACCAAACACGGTATAAATGACAAGAATAGAGAGAAGTGGCATGCAGTATTAATAAAAAATCAGTACAAAACTTTCAGTCTCTGGAAAGCTTTACTAATAGCAGCAATGAGACTTGTGCCACCAAGAGCAAAGATCCCATAAACAAACTCATCCATTGTCTGTCCACACAGGATGTTCCTACAAAAGTTAACAATGTAACACCTATTGATTTTGGCCCTATTTAAGTTATCAATTGTCAGAGCTCAAGAGATCTGTAAAAATATCCAGAATACAACAAAAGACATAGTTCTTACTTTTAAGCATGGTCAGACCCTTTTGCAGAAGGACAAGTTTTCTTAATGCTTTTTTGATACACAGTTAGTCAGGAGTAGCCCCAATGCAGTCATAGTTTCACAGTTTGAACATGACATGTATAGATGTTAAAGTGTCAGAATCCTCATTCCCTGATTATACAAATAGGAATGGGATTAAAGTCCTTATGATACTTGAGTATTGTCCCAGTTCTGGGTGCCTCACTTCATGAATGATATTTGAAGTGCTGGAGTGTGATCAGAGAAGGATGAAGTTGGTGAAAGATGTAGAGATCGAGTCCTTAAAAAGGGGTTATTTAGCCTGGAGAAAAGGGAGCTCAGGGGAGGCCTTATTGCTCTCTACAGCTGCCTGAAAGGAGGGTGTAGCAAAGTGGGTGTTGGCCTCTTCTCCTAAGAAACTTGTTACAGGACAAGAAGACATGGTCTCAAGCTGTGCCAGGGGAGGTTCAGGCTGGACATCAGGAAGAATTTTTTCATTGAAGGGGTGGTTCAGCATTGGAATGGACTGCCCAGGGAAGTGGTGGAGTCACCATCCCGGGAGGTGCTCAAGAAGTGACTGGACCTGTCAGTGCTATGGTTTAGTTTACAAGGTGGTTGGTCAAAGATTGGACTTGATCATGGAGCTCTTTTGTTATATAAATGAATCTGTGATTCTAACAGTGTTCATTTCTCATGAGAGGAAAACCTTGGATGTGAACTGGGAATAAGGAGGACCCGATTCATGTCAAACACTCCTACATCAACCTTTGAGCATTCGCATGTCCTTGCATCAGCTGCTTCAGATACATCTGCAAATAGAACAGATACATAGACAACTCAGTCTCCTGTATAACAGAGTTACTGTTGCACCAATCCCAAAAATTTGCACTTGACTAAGGTTTCTTTTGTGCTGTGCTAAAGCATACTAATTAATACATAATGCAGTAGTGGAAAGAAGCCAGATCCTGTAGCAATGAAGACTAAGTAGAATACACAGAGACAGTAAAGCACACTGAATTGCCGTGAAGGAAAAAGCCGTAGCACAGTCTGGATATATCAGTATGGAGGGAGAAACTGAGTATTAGAAAAGTTACAAGAATTTGTCTCTGTGAATGAAATCACTTATTTACAGGCAAAAATTCTAAATATAGAAGTATAGGGAAACAACTGCAACTTCCCTGTTAAAAGATTTGCACAGAACACTTTTAATCCAAACAAGCAGTTATTTAATACATTATTCTTAATGCTTGTCAGGGTTTTGCTAACAACCATGTAATTTTCCACTCTCTGAATCATCTTGGCTGCAGTATGCTTGTCTTTCTAATTGTATCTCTTCTTTGATCTGACCTAAGAGCGAGATGATTTACCACCTGTACTCTTAACTTAAACTGTGCCAGCCTAATCTGCTCCATATTTAATCAAGCGTTCACAATGTCAGTGTTTCATTTTCACCTTTGCTTATTTTATTTTAAATGACATTAATCACTAGTCAAGTGATGAGTTGAGATTATGTGGCTTTGTCTGTGCTGTTACAGATATTATTTGAGTTTTGTTTTATTTATCAGTGGTTACTCCAGTACGCAACTATTGTCATGAGAGATTTGGATTCATAACTTTTGTATTTTTACTGGTGTTCTGGGACCATAAAGAAATGCAGGCTCTCTCTTTTATATTCACACCCAATCTTAATGTGTCTGCCATCTGTCGAAGGTGTAGGTATGTTGCTTGCATGCTTTGTGGGTTATTCATACCTTAGACATTTCCCTTCTGAGCTTTGAATTACCCCCTGAGCACATTATACTTCTCTCCACCAACTGTAGAGGAACACAGATTTTAAACTATCATCTACAAACCTGTACCAAAATTGTTTTCTAGAGACGTCTGTACAAATAACCACATTCTACGTATTTCATAGGCTGATTGGAAAAAAAATTATGTCTATTTTCTTCTTCTATGGTACAGTGATATTTTTTCAGTAGTCATAAAAACTGCATTATGAAAAAACCCTGAAATTTGTACAGCAACTGTAATTATGCTCTTGGGACCTTTGATTTTTATTAATACTCTAGGAAATTTTTGGTGGCATATGCCTGAATGAAATTCCTTTCCTGCTACATCTACCCTCTGGAGTGTACATACACACATAGACACATAAAATATAAAAATGAATATACTATGTATAGTATACAGATACTACCCATCCGACAGTCTGATGTGAATGATTTTTAGGAGGATGGAGAGGTATTAATCCTGGAATCCAGTAGTCAGTCTCAGGGAATTAGTGGGACTGGGATTTTACCAGTGGGAGTAAAATTTTACCTTTGTTTGGAAGAGAGATTTTCCAGCCTTTGGGCATTAAAACAGAAATGATGTCCCACAAGCACTTGCACATTAGTTACAAGAACTCATTGATTTATTTTATAAGTGATTAATTTTTTAATTCAGTGACAGAAATTAAGAGCAAAATTAATAAAAATCATCCAGCTAGATAAATCCCAAATTAAAATGTGTAATTGTCACCCAAAAAACCACTAAATTCTGTTCATGCCAAATACCTCCAAAGTTAATTTGTGGCCTGTGCAATAGAAAGTGAACAAGCAAAAGAATGCTGAGGATGATGCTACTTTTTTTTTTCTTAATGGTTAGACAAATACTTAAAATGAGAACATTTGAACTCTCAGTCCTTGACAAGTAGCTTAGCCATCAATCTAACAGGTAAAGTTGGTAATAGGTAAAACTCTCATGAAGTTGTTCTATCATATATTAATTTCAACTAAGCTAACCTCTCTCATATCAGTGCTTAACAACTGAAGCAGAAGAATCCTTTCTTTCTCTCTGGGACAATTAATATTTAGTTGGGACACACAGCAGAAAATCAGCTCAAGAAAAACTAAGGTTGTAACAACAGCTGATCCACAGTAATTGCCTGGGTGAACTGGTTTATCTAAGTAAGCAACGTAATTTTAATTAGTTTAGCACTCCTTTCACTACACTCTGAACTAACACTGATTACCCTGTGTTTGCTACATAGGTAGAGCATGAACACATACACATATATAGACACCAGGGATAGGTTCAGGTGCACCGGGTGGAAAGATCTGTTTTGCAGTACTGCATCTTTGCCCTCATTCCTCCCTTATGTTTTCCGAGTACTCAGCCTCATACTCAAACATGGTATTTGAGAGAGAACTCCTGTTCAGTCATTCTTCAGCAGCTTTGGTGATCCCAAGTGTGCAAAGCTGTATTCAAATTTGAATCTGTATTCCTTCAGTTTCACAATCCGCAAACTGTAAAAGTGTGGAATACATATCGGATGGAAATGACTTTTGGAATACTCAGTTCTGAATGCTACAGATACTAAAATTAAAACCCAAACTGCAAGTTTTCAGATCTCAAGTTAACAGCTATAGCATAAAAATACAAAATTCAACAGGTGTCTTGAATTCCATTATCTCAATTAATTTTCTAAAAAGGTAAGAACTTAATTAAATTCTAACACAAGAGAAGAGATTTTAAATATCAAAAAATATCAATGGTTACTATAGGTAGTTTGTAATACAGTAAAACCTGTCTTTTCATTAATGGATACATTAACTTCGCAAAACTCTAGAAATTCCAATGGAATACTTTTCAAAAAACCCCTAGTTTTTGCTTTGTACAATTTATTTATATATTTTATTCCAAATATATCCCTACCTTTTTTATGTTTCATACTTTTCCGGTTGCAATAGGAAAAAAATAGCGAGAGATTATTAAAAGGAAATGTTCTTAACTGCTTACTATGTTATCAGAAAAATTGAGTGATTCATGATTTTCTGCTAAGTCAACTCCACAGTGGAAAAATATGTGAAAGGTGCATAATCTTGGCCTTCTGGAATATTTATTCACATTAATGCAGTGCACGATTAGAAATGCCTTTGTGCATGTCTATTTCAAACCAGTCATAACAAAAAGGAATGAAGATGGCAATTATAAATAATTTAATGGAGCTCTGTCAATCGAAATAGGAAATTTTGTATGCATGCAAAGGTGTTTAACTTTGCCAGGAGGGCTTCCCATATACACAAAGGAACTGTGTAAACAAATATTCTGCATATGCTTGTGAATAATTAAATGCATTTAAACAAGAAACCGCTGTTCTAATATATCTACCCATAATGACCATTTACTATAGCTATAGAAAGTGTAGTTTACTGTTCATTGACTGTGTGTGTACAACATTGGGATTAGGGTTTGTATCATTCTCCAAAGTCACATATGTGATCTTGTAAGATAAAGACAACTTGAAGAAGAAAAAGGTGATAGGGATAATTAATGGGTTCTTTTCAGGTGATTATAAACTTCTATTCATTATATTGGAGGGTAGTGCTAATAAGAAAGGTCACTGCCGATATCCAAGGGTGATAACCAGGGGCAGTATTTGTTATTACAGATCTGTCCATAGTTTCTGAATACACTAGTACTGAAGTGCTTATCTAACTTCTTACAAATTTTACAAAGAGTTTGAAGATAAAAGCCAAGAAAAATTATTATGTCGATGGTTTCTGTGCCAGCAGAAGGCCTGACACAATTATCTACAGGGTACAAATTGTACCAAGTATCTCAAAGGAATGCTACTGGAAAGACCCACTGGCAAAGGTCATTCCCAATAGTAATTCAAGGACAATCCCTTTGTAGGAAGAAATGGAAACTGTGGCAGGCTCCGTCACATCCACCATGGTAAATACTGCTTTTATGCTTCCACTTAGGGGGTCAACTATGAAAAGGAAGAGTGAAAGCTGCAAAGTATTGGCTCTTTTTGGAGCAGATGTATAAAGAGAATCAAAAAGAGTGAAGTTGAGAGATTTCCTGTAGCCGAGTGCATAGAACAGCTTGCCTGAGCGAGACAGTAAAACAAAATATTCATAAAATGTCTAACTTGGTCTAGTTGCTTAAAATGCATAACTTCTACTACAAAGGACAATTAATCACTTAAATAATTACTTTCATTCCAGTTCCATATAAAACTACAAGTTTGCCAAGCTTCACTTTCAAAGAAAATAAGATGGGAATGGTATTCTGTACTGATGGCAAAGAGACATCCAAAGTTCCAATGCAGCAGAAATACTTGTACAAAAAAATTCAAGGAAACTTACAAGAAAGATGGGGCAAGACTATTTATAAGACTGTGTAGTGACAGGACAAGGAAGAATGGGTTCAAATTGAAATATAATATGTTTGAATTAGTAGGAAAAAAGTGTTTACTGTGAGGGTGTTCGGTGAAGTGGTGGATGCCCCGTTCATGGAGGTGTTTAAGGCCAGGCTGGACAGAGCTCTGAGAAATCTGGTCTGGTGAAAGGTGTCCCTGCCCATGGAATAAGATGATCTTCAAGGTTCTCTTCCAAACCAAACCATTCTATGATTCTATTAATTTGTATTTTGTTGGGACCTTTCTTTCACCATTATTATTTTAGTCTACTAAAAAATATGTACTTTACCTGTGAGTGTGTGCTTCTTTCTCCATTGTGCCTTGCCTTAACATGGATTAGAGTTTTACAGAAATGCCACAGGCATTTTGTTCCCCATAGTTATTAAGGTTTTGACTTCAATGGTGTTCATGAAAGATCGATGGTGATTCATGGATGGAATTTTATGCAGTGATAAAACTAAGAAATTCACTAAGAATTATAATATGTTCTCATACTGGTTCTTACCCACTGTGCAAAACACTTTTTCTAGAGTAACCAAACTATATGGCTCTTAAGTGAACTAACTAGTTCAAGAAATATAAATAGATCGGATTTCCTAGTGAAATTTTTTAAAGATTCACTAGGATACAGAAAAGCAACATAAATGTCTTTCAACCTTTATTTGCTCCTACAATAAATTTTCCACTATGTTTATCTGTATTTTAAGATCACTTTGCTGCATCGATTTAACATTAGTCTTCCAAAGTATTAAGATAGACACTAATTTAATATCTGTGTTCCCAAATTTTTAACACACACTGAAAGGAAGTCAGGCAGATAAGACTATAGCAACTAACATTCCTAACTACTGTGTAGCGAAGGAAATGCCATTTAGTTTTAATCAAGAATGGCTTGTATCCCCAACATTTGGATATTTTATCTTTTGAACTATATTTAATCAGTAATATTTGCTGTGTTAGAACTCCTATTTCTAAGTTATCATGGCAGATTTGAAAAATCTCTTCACATCTATATATTTGGGGGTGAGGTCTAAGGGGTCTGTAAACTTCACAAAACTACATGAAATGTTCAGATAAGCCTGTGAAACCTAGACACATCTAGAAACAGGGCACAGTCAGGTCAGTGGAAGAGATGAACACCAGAAATCCTCTTGTGGAAGTTAGTGATAGAATATGTCAGGCAAAACAAAGATTTACATAAATATTTAATCCAGCCTGGAGAGAGGCACTTCTTGATTTACTTCCTGATTTACTTCACTGAGAAAGAGAGGACAAGAGAGAATGAAGAGTCCTATTGAGAACTGTCAAAAATAAGCTTTCCTGACTAGTCTTTTGGTAAGTCTCACTACCCTAGAGTTCTTCTCTGTTATACTTCTACTATTTGCCATTTCAGAGCAGTCCCTTTGGCATTACTTACCTCATGTGGGGGAGTATCTAATATTCAGTCAAATCTCCCTCAAGTCTATCCTTTTCCCAGGCCTTGTGCCTTTCATCCTGAATAGAGTCCTACACCACTGAAGAACACATTGCCTTGTGTGTGGGCTTTCTCTCTGTTCCAGTCACTTGAAATAAAAGGCTAATTCTATCCCACTCAGAGTTGCTCCTCTGCAGTTCATCTTTCCCCTTAAGGATCCTTACCTGGAGCTAATCACAGTTCCTATCTTTTGATTCTTCTTCTTTTCCTGAGTGACAGATCCTTTTTCAGCCTCTCCTAACCTGTGTGAGGCTGTCTTTCTCCCTATCTTCTCTTAGGATGGTACTGAAAACATCACTATCCTAAACATCTTCATAATCTGCTTTAGATTCTTCTTTTTAATCTCATTTCTTCATCATGAACATGGCCTCTTCAGGCATCACCAACAATGGTACATTTAAACTAATTTTTCAGGCTTTTTTCATAGTTAACCTTGTCACAGAGCAACAGATGCTAATGGTGGGCTGCTATCCCATAGCAGCCGACAGATGTCATTAATGTCATTAGCTTTTGGAAGGACTGCCTGTCTGGCAACATGAAAGAAAATAAAGGGTGCAAGAGCATTAAGGGCTTATTAAGCTAACTGCATTTCAGAATATTGTGCATGGGATAGAAACCATGCCTACAAAGGATGCAACCATCAAGCCAGGCTTAAGTAGAAGTCAAGCTTTAATGCCTTGGCATGTGTATCAAATTTGAATGGAAAATAAAGTAATTGTGTTCTAAAATAGCTCAGAGCTGTAGTACTTTCCTGTGGGTACTGGGAAAAAAAGGGAACGAGTCACTTCTGTTTTCATCTAGAACACTGCAACTGCATGCTGTCCTTACTCAGACTTACTGTAATCATGGAGCTAACCTTTATGCTGCTTTAATTGTGTGCCCCCAGCCGGCTGAGGAATTTGGTATTGTGCTATGAGTGTCACAGTAGAGATAAGGGTCCCTTCACAGTTACACCCACTCTTGTTAGTCTTGTCACTGAAACAGAGATGAAGTTGAGTTCAGTGGCCAAATTACATCAATAGGTTTACTTTGTAATGTTCTGCATATATTCATAGTTAATTCAAATTGAATCCACAATGCATTCTAAATACTTCATAACATTGGTTTGACCCCCAATTAGGTGATGCGTGTCCACAAGTAAATGTGAAATACAGCATGTTTTCAGTGTTTCATTATCTTCTCTTTTCTTCAGTGAGTCTCTCCACTACCTGCTCAACAGACAGATGAGTCTCTTATCAGAAGTAGCAGATGGCAGAGCCAGTCTCTTTGAATTTTCCGACACGCACTTGTAGGACATTTCTGCAAATTTTGTTAAAGTGCATTATATTACAGCACAATTGGGCATATAAGCAGGGGGATAGCACAACTTCTGTTCAGAAGTATATTTTTAAATCTTGTCAAGGAGTTCTGCAATGCAAAGGCTGTATTTTTTTAGTTCAAAGAAAGCAGACTGAGTCTTAACTGACATTGTCTTCAGTCCCCCCCATTTCAATATCAAAAAAGGAGGTTCAGAGGATGAACTGAGGAGCTATCTTTGCAGTTTGTGAGCTGGGGGAAAACATATCCATGGATTTTACTGAGAACCAAATGGCACTTAAATGAATAAGACTATTGTATAAAACTGAATACTGCGGAATTACTACTCATGGCCAAGAAATGGACCAAATGGTTAATCCCTATAGTTAATAAAAATGTTCAAGTATTCCTTGGTGATTTATATACATACATACACGTGTATATATATATGTTTACATTAAAGCTGTCCTTTTATCTAGGTTTTGGACAAAGTAATGTAATTATTCTCTAGGTGCCGCAGTTCATAGAAAAAGAGAGTGAGAAAAGAAAGAGAAGAGAAGAGAAGAGAAGAGAAGAGAAGAGAAGAGAAGAGAAGAGAAGAGAAGANAGAAAAGAAAAGAAAAGAAAAGAAAAGAAAAGAAAAGAAGAAAAGAAAAGAGGAAGGAATTAGAAGAACTCTTTCACTTAGTTGACCAGAGTCAATATCAGATATATGGCACACCTAGTTAATCTGTATGCTCAAAGTTCCCAAGAAAGCACGAGGACTGTATGATTCTCTTCCACATCCCTTTTACCTCCTGAAGTTGACAGGCATGAAATCTATGCATGCCTTACAGATGAGACATAGACTCTCAAAAAACTATTCTTCTAGTAAAGACTGCCAAACATTTTACAATGTTCCCTATTTCTTTCCGAACTTCAACGTCTCTCCATATCGCAAGGGAAAACAAACGGGTTTGAAATGAGTTATACCAGATGCTGTTCATAGCTTCAAGGCAAATCATAAGCCTTTTTTTCTTTTATTATAAGGACGTACCACAAGCACACACGCGCACACACACACACAGAGAAAAAGAATAAAAGTAAACACCTCTACACAGAAGCTGTGAATTTATGAATTGTAAAATCCAGAAATCTTTCAGAATAAAATTGAAGTTGATGCCCATAAATGTTCTGTTTTATTGCTTTTATATTATTTCCATGTTCTATCATACCAGTGAGATGGATAGAGGTAAGCTTTATTTTAATATATATTTATAAATACTTTTGAGTCATGCTCTGAGGTCACATGCATTTTAAATCTAAAATAGTTAAACTGAGGCCCCCACACTTGGCCTGAATCAGTATTCTAGACCCAGTTTCCCAAAACTTGGTGGTATTTGTGTTAGTGCCCCTGTGAAGTCTTATAAGGTGAAGACTCAAATCTCAAAAAAAAAAAAAAAAGTTTAGAATTTTGGAACATTCACTATAATAGGAAAAATTCTTTTAAGAATTTAAACTTTTAACCAATGCACCTGTTAAGGTTTAAAATGCAGTGGGAAAATTCAAGAGTGAGACAGCTTAAATGTTCATGATCTGACAAAGCCAGAAGTTCTACATACAAAAGAAGCAAATAGACAAAGACAAGAGAAGCTCAAGGACAGACAGGGAAGTAGAAATTACTTTTTTTCTGCCTATTGGTAAAGATTATGATCTGCATCCATGAAGATATTGTCTAGATACTGCCCTCTCAAGTATGGAAACAGTGTAGAATATTTTGGTGCACTTCTCTCTCAGCTAGAGGATAACTGAATGCATATTTCCAAATTATTATTGCCATTCTTGTTGGAACAAATGCCACTTCTTTTGTGAACTGAAAAATCAATTGCTTGTACAACCCTCAAGAAAGACAGCTGTGGTATGAACCTGGAAGTTAGGTAATGTGGGGAGGAATTATAAGAAGAAGATACTGACAAATACTACCTCAGTATTTATATTTTTATATTCAGCTGACAGGACATAACAGTGAAAAAAAATATAGAACACAAATGCTTATTTGTTTCCTTAGCTCCTACTCATAACAGTTGCAGCTGTGTTATCTTAAGAATTGGTATATATTAATTTTGAAAAAAGCTCTCAACAGTTAAACCTAAAATAAGTGATTAACAATCAGCTATATACATGACTAGAACACCTGGTCTTAAGACTTGATAATTTAATTTCATGTATTTGATTTATAATGGATTGTTGGGTAATGAGTTTATTAAATGATCAGACTTCTTTTCAGCAATAAATATGTACAGTGTGTCTTACATCAGAGACACAGGTCTATGCAGTACACATTAGAAGGAAGAATTTAGCTGCGGACATGTCCAAGTGAAACTCAGAATGAATTAATCCCATGACTGGGGTGTGACTATCAATGGCTACGGGCTGTTCATGTGAGACGGGGGAGAAATGACAGAGGTGCTGCCCTGTACCTCAAGAGGTGGATTGAATGTGAAGAGTTGCATGTGAAGAACAGCCCCGAGCAGGTTGAAAGCCTGTGGGTAAGAACCAGAGACTGAGGCCACAAAGGGAAACTCATGGTTGGTGTCTACTGCAGGCCGCTGATCAAGGTGAACCTATTGACTCACAGCATCTTGTCTGGCTGGGGGACTCAACCACCCCGGATTCTGCTGGGAAAGAGGCACAGCAAGCTGTAGACAACCCAAGAAACTCCTGGAATGCAGGGAGGATGACTTCTTAAGCGATGTAATAGACAGTACTACCAGTGGGGATGCAATACTGGATCTGATGGCCACCAATGTAGACAAGTTAATTGAGGTCACCCAGACTGGAGTCAGCCTGTGCTGCCGTGATCACCTACTGGAGTTTGCAGTCCTGAGCAATATGGGACAGGTAAGAAATAAAGTCAGACTCCTAAACTTTAGGAAAGAAAACTTCCACCTCTTCAGGGGGGTAGTCAGAGGGATTCCCTGGGGGACTGCTGTCAGGGACAAGGGAGAAAAATGGAGCTGGAAGATCTTTAAAGAAGATATCATAGAGTGCAAGAGTTAGCAATCCCCAGGAGCAAGAAATTGGGCAAGGGTAGCAAGAGATAGCCATGTCTGAGTAGGAGCCTGCTGGTCAAACTAAAGGGAAAGAAGCAAATGCATAGGCAGCGGAAACAAGGACAGGTAACCTAGGAAGAGAATGGGATGAAGTTCACTTATACAGGGATAGTGTGAGGAAGACCAAGGTGAAGCTGTAACTAAACTTAGTAAGGGATTCAACAAATAACAAGAAGGGTTTCAACAAAAATAACTTGACAGATATATTAATGAGAAAAGAAATCTTAAAGGTGTAACCTCCTCCTCCTCCCACAATAAACAAGGCTGGAAAACTGGTAGCAAAGAATGAGAAGAAGACTGAAGTACTCGAGAACATTTTTTGTCTCAGTCTTCAAAGGTTTATTTCTATCCCAACCAAGAGAACAGTTTTGTATCAATTCTCATGTCAATGTAAATTTATGAAACTCTACTATATTTCTTAAGTGCAGATAGATTGACATAAAGCATACTTACATTTTTAAAAAATATGTTTTTCCTCACATTTTCCAGCTTTCTGTCAGTTTTTCTTTTTTTTTTTCTTTGAGCTAGAAATAGTTGTGAAACCTGAACCACACGGATAAAGATTTACATTTTTTCTTATATCACATTTTATGATATGATAGACACATGATACAGAATATCCCTAGTTCAATGATTTGGATGTTCACTTCAGAGAAAGTATATTTTTATAGTATTTATACATTTATATAGGAATATGTATGTATTTATAAATATATTGCATTTATAGTATATGTCTGGCATAGAGCAGAAATCTTAAACATATCTATTCCATATTTATTTCGTGCTCCATAGTCACTAGGCTCTGGATGACAGCCCAGTCTCTAGTCCATTTATTTGTCTTCACTCTTAAATATATTAGATATGTTACTATTTTTTTACAGATCATTATCAAAAGGGATTGAGAATAAATTACACAGGAACTTAGAAAAATCACCCAATTTAAAAGATCCTAGTATAATTTAACCAAGTCAAAAAAATGAACACGAGTAAACATTGATAAATGTGTTACTCTAACATAACATTCTCTTATTTCACAAATACAAGTATTAATACATAAACTTCACATTGCATAATTGCTCTGGTACCTACAGGGCTCAGTAATGGTCCACTTGAAATACAGAAGAATCACAAGTGGCCTGGTCTTAAGAGATATACACACATGCAGACACTGAAGTATTTTTGAGACATATATGTTTAAATTAATGTTTCTTTTGCAATGGAGAGAGATAGTAATAAAAACAGGATCACTCATATTTGTATGGACTGTTTTGACATAAACATTGCAAAAATATACCAAAATAAATGAAGACACAATATTGGTAAAATGGATAATATACCTGTGGCATCAGACCAATCTAATCAGTAATAAATTAACACAGTCTCACTGTGAAGTATTTGGAGATTTTACCTACAATTCTTATAGTGACTCTATGCAAACAGTAAATTTTTGCTTTGACCAAGCCTTTTTGTTAGATCAGAAAATAGCACATTACACTGGAAGACTGAAAAATTTGAGCTTCTTTTGATTGACTCAATCTCCTCTGTGAAAAAATTATTAGAAATAATTTAGGCTATGAATACTCCTGGCTTTCTTCATCTTCACTCTCAGAGAAGGGTAAGGTACTTTGTCAGAAGTTTGTTCAAAATTCAGATCTGAGACGAACATGGATGGGAATCAATTTCCACCCAAAAGGTAAAAATAATAAAATAAACTGCTAAAATGAGGGTCTTGATCAGACATCAAGAAGGTATGGTTGAGCATTTTAGGCTTCAAAAATTGTTCAAACGCTGTAATAAAATGAGGCTTTCTAAGTCTCCCAAGGGGTGTCTACTTAACATATGCAAAAGGTGAGGCTGTAAAGCCTGTAACTGTCTGATTTGACTCACATGGTTTTGACAATAAAATGTCTTTTTTAAAAAAGAAGCTCCAAACTGAAGAAGACAAAAGAACACAGTCTTAACCTCTGGGTGGCTGTCCATATTCATGAAGTGAACTTGGCAGTGCTATTTTCACAGTCTTATTACATACTAACAGGTTTTTTTTTCATCAGCTCTTTATGGCCTTTCCAAAATGTACCTAAATCCCACTAAAATTGCTTTCTTTTCTTATCAACACAGGAAAAATATTGAGCGAAGTGTTATCTGCGTGTATGTGTTTTTAAGCTATGTGTTTCAGTGCTGATAAGAAGAGATGAGTTGACTATGATAAAAGGAGAAATACTGGAAAACTTTGTTGCTTGCTCAAACATTTCTGAAAAAAATCACAGCTTTCAGGGAAAGATCTTCAATGATAATGTTTCATAGTAATTGAAAAATTGAAATTATATCTTTCTTAGAAATATGTGCAGTCAGTTGCATCAGGTTGAATAAATTCACTGTGCCTATAGATGACATTTGTAGCTAAAGTGAGACAATTTATACAAGTTAGGTTTAATTAATTTGTTAGCAGTTAGATATATGCTAACACGGCAGGTATTTCTGCAGGCAAGACAAGATTGGCTACGTTGTAAGTATTATTATCACACTAAGAAATAGCAAACCTCACAATTTCTGAGGTTACTTGGGCTGTGAAAATGAGTATTTTGGAAGCCCTCTGTAACAGCATGTAAACATCATGTATACTAAAGTCTGCTGTGAGATATTATCCCCTTAAAGCAGATGTTATTAAAAATTATATCTAGGGTTGTTATTATTATATTTTAAATATTTGGAAAGCTACTCCTGTATCCAGTGACACATCAGATTCTTCCAAAGTTACCAAAAAAAGCACTTTGCTAAAATAAGCTGTAGGAATTTTGTATCCTGTTATTATTGATCAGAGAACTGAATTTCTGGACTCTTCTTGCTGCTGTACGTACAATGTGAAAAGATTCAATGACTAATTGGTTATTTCAGAAAGACCTTAAATCTTGTTGAACATGAAAAATTAGGCTTCTGAAAGTTATCAGAATATTCAACACAATTGATAGTGCATGAGAATTCTGTTATGCAAGCCTGACCAAAAATTAACAGTGAGAAAATCCTGGTAAGAAAAATATTATGGGGAAAAAATATAGCTTGGTGATACTGAAGGCCATCAACACAGCTATAGCTAAAGCTGTTGAAATATCAGGGAAAACAGCATACTTTATTCCACTATTTGATATACAGATTAAATATTCTAGTCCTTAGTCAAAATTTCAATTTCAAGTGAATGAGAGTTCTGCTAGAACAAAGGGAGTGAAATGTGACTGAAACAGGCAAGCTCCTGGCATGTGCTTCTATGTATCTGAAGACTAGCTTATTTAGCCTACTCTTTTTCAGCTGCTCACTGGGTAAAAAATAGAAGTCTACAAAAGAGGCTTTAAATAAACTTTTTATTAACAGGAGAAAATAACATGGAATTCTGCAAACAAAAAAAACCCTTTTCAACCCATAGTTTACTAGATTTTGGCAAATTTCATTGCAAGTATAAGTGTGAGATCAAAATCTCTCCTAGTTTGAAAAATTAGGAAAAAGGAAAAAAATATACAGTGAAAAGATGCTGCTACAGGTGTTGAATAGATATACTACTTTGTTATGATGATTTTGGGTCTTACAGCATATGATGGGAAAGTTTGCCTTGACAAGCATTAAAATTGCTTTACCTCTTGTGAAAGGATGCAATGGGAATTGCAGAAATGCTGACGTGTGAAAGGTGATCATCGTTTCATTTTGGGATGAATTACTGCATTAATTCAGAAGATGTGCATTAATGCACACAGTTGTTAGTTATTGCAGTTCCCAATATTTAGATGCATTAATTTTGCTGACCAGCTTGTTTTAGCTATTTCAGGGCTGGGTAGCTGTAGGATTTTATCTTCAAAATAGTGTCTAAAGTTCATTACAGAAGTTGTCTATTACCTTCTTTCTTAATTTTAATACTAAATATTTGTCGTAGAAAAATATTACCAGTTTTGGTAATTTCCTACTTTTTGAACTCATGAATTCAAGAATTCAATAGCTGAAGAAAACTATTGCTGATGGTTAGTTATCAGTATTTAGTTTCCCCAGTTAACTAGATCATTTAATAACACTATTGCGAAAGGCTTTTTCTTAGTCCCAAACATGGATAAGTAATTGGAATACCTGGGACTTCTGCAGAACTCTGAATGCAAAGGCTTATTTTTAGCTGCAAACTTTGGCTTCTCTGAAGTCAGCTTTTACCTCCAACATCTGAGTGCTTTTTCTCTGTAAGTGAGGCTGGTGACACACAGATGGAACTCATTACCTGCAGTGCCACAGGCTGCTGAAGAGAAAGTTTAACAAGGGTGAGAAAAGTGGCTCTGACTTTTACCCATTGTCTTCCATCACCAGTCATCATGACAGCTTCAGGAAGTGTGACAGCTAATACTGCTTCTGCAAGTGGATTTGCATACAGGGATTGCACTACATATTTCCCCAAAAAAGGCTAAGTTATCAAAGCAAGTTTGCCTGTTGCAAACATTCCAAAAGAACTCTCTAAAATATAAGACAACTGATCATCTTGAGAATATCTGTTAAAAAGAATTGAAAGTATTATTTAAACATGGCCATCTGAATATAAATTATGATTCACAAAAAACTTCCAAACCCCTGTATTAAAAGGAAACAGAACAATATTTATAAAAGTTAACAATTAAATGCAAAAAAAAAAAAAAAATCCAGTTTCCACTGCATTAACTTTAAAAATAATGACCAAATACACTTTAGAAAAAAACATTTTTCTTTAGACAGAGGGAAGACTTGCAGTAGCTGGAGACTATAACATGCTGAGCTGCTCCAGATTAATTACCTGTAGCATTCCCCAACATGTCCATCTTTTGAACTTGTGGCAGTATTGTTCATTCTCTTATAATTGACAGCAATGGCCTGGCAAGGCAACTTCTCACACTGCTGCTGAGCCATCCTTCTTCCAAACTTTAAAACTCTTTTTCAGCAAACCTAGCTGAACAGGGTTGGGTTTTCTAAGGTGGGTTGTTCTTAGGTGGTTTCTCTTTGATCCAGCAGATTTATTTTTCTTTTGTCTTTTCTTTACATGCAAAAAAAGTGCACTCCTTTTATGTTAGCTTCAATTTGATTCCGTAAAAGTATTGGCCTTTGATGAATCAGCTGTGTGGACTTTTTTTTTTTTTTTACAGATGAGAACTGACGGAATCAGATGTCCACCATAAGCCAGAAATCAAAGAATTTAAAGTTCAGAGCTAGAAAGGTGGGTACCTGCCCAGAATGAGGTATTACTGCCCTGTTACCATTCCAGCAGAAGCTGTAAGACAGGTATGCTGGTCTTTCTCAGAGAAAAGATGTTGCTGACCAGCATGAGCAGGCAGCATCCTTCCCTGGAAACAAGGAGTCAGCTCCACCAGCCTGTTGCAGGGTATGCAGTCAGTCTGGCCATCAGTGGCTCTGCAACTACCTCTGCCTTGTACCTACAGAGCCCGAGGTCTTAGCTGTAAAGCTCAGGTCCAGATTTCCAGATAGGGTGGAGCTTTTACTTTCCAGCTCTAACTAAATGAGTGTAATAGATCTCTGATTGCAAAGCTTGAAGAGGCAGCTCACAGGGCTTGATGGTGGGTTGTCTGTATAGACATCTTTGTAATCTCCCCTAAGTGTTGAGACAATTACTGAAAGGGAGAAAAGGGAAGGGAACAAAATGCCTAATTAAAAAAGCTGAAATGAACATAAGGAAACTAATAACAAGGTATTTGGTGGAAACTTTAAATTTGTACAAATGAGCTACTTCTTGTGTAATTTTAAATTATTTATGAAACAATAATCTCTGCAAACTTAGAACATGTCCCACCAAAATCTCCTTAGAATGACTTGCATTAAGTATGTGGTAACTAACTGTGTGCAAGTCCAGCTCCATTGACTGGTAAGACACCAACTTCCTAAAAATAAAAGTGAACTGGAAGAGACTCCATTAAAAAAAAATCTATTATTAAACTGGATTTGGGTTTTTCTTTTCAAGTATGGGTTTTTTTATGACATTCTTTTTCTGTTTGGGCTGCATGGAGCTACATCTCTTTTTAAGTTTGAGGTCACAGTATAAGGTTTGACCTCAGCTCCCTTTGTTCAAATCTTTCCCTGTATAGTTCTATTTTCCATCCTGCTGGCAAACAGGAATCGAGACCATGTCAACATGCTGTCAAAGGAAAGAAGTTTTATCTCTTCACTCTTTTCTTTTGGGATAGAAGTTCAATGTAGATTTTCCTAAATTTGTGTGTTCATTTCATGTGCTTCTGTGATCAAATTTGTATGTCACAGAATGCTCTGAGGAGTAGAAAAAACAATCTGTTTGCTAAGACTCTTGTCATATTTTTTACTCACTCTGATGGCGAGAAGATAGAAAACAAAAGGAATTGCTACCATTAGTGGCTGTGTTCAGAAGAGCAGGGTGTACTTTGGAGGATGCCTGGACAGACTTCCACCAAGAATAGCACTATAGAAGAAGGAGAAATAAAAATGGGAATAGAGGGGAAAGGGTGCAAAAGCAGGAAGTAGATTGAGAATAACCAAAGAACAGAGGGGCAGAGGATGAAAGTTATGGTCTTTCTGAATGCAGGATGGAGAGGAAAGAGTTTCATACAGGGAAAATTTTTGGTTGAACAGTTTGTTATTTAGGACAAAGAGACTGATTTTCAGAAATTTTCAGCGTTCACAGGCATTCATTAGAAATGTAATTATCGACTGGGGCTTGGAAAAAATATTCTTGTCTGTCTGTTCCTATTCAGTAGCTTTGTAGAAATTAGCCTAGAAAGTGTAGCAGGAGTGCTTTGTGCTTGTTTTTAAAATGTTTTGGAAAAGGAAAATTATTAGTGTGAAACATCCTGAAGTTCAGCTGCAAGATTCCCAGTGCCTTGTGACTCAGTACAGTCTGCTGGGGCATCATCATCTAAGCTATGCAGCTCTGAGCTGAGAAATAAAAATACTTTTTCCCCAATAAAATAAAAAAAAAAAAAAGTGGAATTCTGAGCACTTTGCACCTAAATTGCCTTTTACTGAACCCAGTAAAACCTTCAATATTATGCACTGTAGTTCTTCTATTTGAATGTTAAGATCTTATTTCTTTACATCTCCCAGTCCATCAGGAAAAAATAAAATAAAAAAAACAAAGACTACATGTTGTCATCTTACACTGCCCATAAGCTTAGTTGCACACATTCAGCAAACATTTAATGAGAGCTTCTGTTTAGGTGTATTGGACAGGAGGTTCTCCAGCTTTTCTATATTCAGACTGCTTTCATGGTCTTTTGCTCTGCATATGTACCCTATTTCTAAATGCATTTTTGTTTTGATTGATACAGCTTTAGAGAGTGCCTTAGAGAGAAACACTGAATTATTAAGCCTTGAATATTGCTGGCTTTCATCCACTACAGTACCTTTGTCACTGCTCCATACTTCAAAGCTAATATTTGATAACAAGCTTTTTCTTTCTTTCTTTCTGTCTACATTTAATGCAATTTCCGCTGTTAAAATTATAACCCACATGTCTTTAAGAAATTATTTTCCAAATCCCCACATTTGTGCTTTTTTGATGTCCACATCTACTGAGAACTTTTTCATCTCTCTTTCTTTTTTCTTTTTTTTTTAACATTTACTGACGTGCTTCACATCCCACCCTTTTTTTTTTCCTAGGCGCCAGCTGTACTATTTCCTATTTTTAATTTGTCTCTTTCAATTAAGTAATCCTCTTCCAATCTGATTTTGAAAATGACATCCTGTCTTTGAATATAATTTTTACATTTTGGGAACTGGTTTAAAAAGCTTTTTTCTAAGTCACTACCATGAAAGAATTAAGCTGATTTTTTTTCTTTTGCTAACAGGAAGGTAAAGCTTCAAGCTTCTTCTGGAACTTTATATGACCTTTTATGCTTTTGATGTTTTTTTATATTCTTAAGGTTAGCAGGCTTTATATCTCTGTTTCCATAGGGAGCATAGATCTTTGAAAATTAGTGGGGGATTAAAGAGCTTTATTGCTTTCTTGTGATTGTTCTTTTGGAAACACTGATTATATTTTCACCACAACTGTTTTCTGTGTTATATCCTAGATTTCTTAGTACACTTCTTGTTTTTCAGGAATATCCTTCATTTCACTTTTTTTTTTTTTAATATGAGTCTGATCCATTCTTCTCATTGTTCATACCTACTCCACATTTATTGCCTATTTAGGATAAAGCTGTTCACAATTTGGGTTTTTCTGTTGAGCATCATTTATTGCAGCAGTTGCATAGAGTGTGATACTCTCTTCTCATTTAACTATTCAGACCTAAATCCGCCACAATTTCCTGAATGCTTGAAAGCCTCTGTTGGATTTATACTCAGAGGCTTTGCTCTTATAGAGAACAGTTAGCCTCAGCCAAACTCTACATTTTTTAACAACGTCTTTTACATGGGAAATGTCTGAAATATCTGCAAATTTTGTGAAAAGTTATAAATCTGGGTCACACTCTGGCTTTCACTGGGTGAATAAAACCTGCTGAGCTCAGCAGGAATGGAAGGTTGTGCAGAAGATAAAGGATTTTGCTTTTTCTACCTATATTTCTAGTGAATGTTGATTTTTTTTTTTTTTTTTTTACAGACTATATTTAAAATATATATCTTGAAGCAGTTTCTGTAAGTCTTCTAGGACTCACATGTGAAGAGGTCTATCAGAAAAAACCTAAGCTGGCATCACAACTTCCAGTTTTTGGGGGCAGATGCATCATGCATCTCTCCCTGCTGTCTTGAGGCTGTTTTTTGTTGTTGTTGGTTTTGGGTTTTTTTTTTGTCTTGGTGTTGATTTTTTTAATATGAAAAAATAGGGAGAAAAAACAAGCTATTCTTTTGTCCAGACTGAAAATCTCTGTGCTGTGTGTGCCTACATAACTTCCACTAACTTTCACAATTGATCCTGGGTTATATGGATGTGGTCCAACCAGTTGACTTAACTTAGGGGGACTATCTTACAGTAAAAGGTGTTGTTTAAGTATGGAGAATCTATTCTTTCTGTTGCAGCAGAAAGAGCAGCTGGGTTGAGCTGGTCTGATTTGATCCACAGAATAAAGTGAGCTTGCTGATTCTGATCAGCAGTACTGGCAATAGGGGTTGGAACCCTGCTGTCAACAAGCACCAGTTGCTGAAGAAAGATGATGGTATCATGCAAGAGAGTCTCTGGTGTGCTGTGGTGTGCATGAAATTGTGGAGGAGACCTCCACTTGGGAAAAATGCTTCTGTAACTCTTAGTAGATGGCCCACAATACACACAGAAGTCCCATTTATTTGTTTAAAACAGTGGACAAGAATAAGATTGATGTAGATCTGTGGTCTAAGGTCTCAGTTTTCCTTTGCCATACAGGAAACACAAATGTTTTTTGTTAAATGCCCCAGTGAGCATCTTCCAGGTGAAATGCTAAATAAAGTATTAAAACATGCAGAATTACTATGACTCTGAGATAGAGAATTACAGTTACTACTATTTTAAAGCTGAGAACAGTATGGTACAAATGTGATGTACCCGAAACCGCAAACACAGCATATGGCAAAACAGAACTGAAATGATAAACACTTGAGACCCAGGATTTTAAGCAGAGTTTAAAAATAAGAATAATCTGCTGATATGATATTGGTAGCATAGTTGTAACATTTTTTTGTATTTCTTAATTTTTGAATGGTAACTCTTTGAAAAACTTCTCTAGAATGTCTATTTTGTGTTTATTATTTTATATTAATTGATAATAAAATAATAATTCTAGTAAATAATTAAATTATTACATAGTAATGCTCTTTCCTTTCTTTTACTGCTGTATATTTTTATCCCTGTAATATTAGGGGGAGCTGAGGACAAAAAAAATCCTAACTGGCTAAATTTAAAATATGGTTTTGCTGCTAGGATAAACATCCAGAAAACAACTGTCAGTTTGGGAAATATAAAATAATTTCATTGAGCTAATTGTCATCAGTGTTGTCTTGTTTTAGTTATGAAAAATATAATCAGTTAAGCCTCCATGTTCTACACTACTTGAAAAAGTTTGGTTGCAAATTAATCTTCTCCGGTCTGAGTCAGTAGTCCAAATCTGGCTGAAATCAAGAAACACTAAACTCATTACTCTATAAATTTAATATTGTAAGTCTGCTTGACTGATCACACATTTCTAAATTGTGAGATCTACTACTTAAATAAGTGTTTGTTTGGATTACAAAAAAAAAAGAAAAAAGAATTTATAGTCTGAATCTCTTCTTCCACCCACATTATTTCCCACATCTCAGGAATGTAATTATAGGGAAGTTTATACTGCTGGTCCTCACACCATATTTGTTTCCTGAGTATAGGGGTTGTGCCAGTTTTGAGTACCATCAATTTGGCCAATGTTCCCTATATGCCCACAGTCTTGATTACTTTCTTGCTTTCAGCAGCTGCACGGTTCCCTAAAAATTTTCAGCTGCATTATATTCCTTCCAGAGGTCCTCAACGTCTTGAAAAGCAAATTAAGCCTTACTTTGTGTGCTTATCCAGGTGTATTTACATAATGTTCAAATTCTGTACATAGTTATCACTGCGTGCTTCTATTTACTGACATGACAGCTCTGTGTTAGTTAAATAGATCTTAACTTTCCCTAGGTTGGTTTTGTTTATATTCTTCCTTTCCTCCATGGTGGACTAAAATCCAAAAGAATGGTAGCAAAGATATCATAATAGAGAGAAATAATTCTTTAACAACTAAAGTAATTTTCTATTCAAATACAGTTGCTCCAGACAAAAGCCAAGATGATCATGTACGAAATCCTTGACAGAAATCTGTTGGTGTTTTGCTGATTTAGGTCTTCTAGAGTTATATATGTGTCATGAGACTGTAGATAGAGCTTCACATATCACATATAACCTAGTGTCGTGTTACCTAAATGTTCTCTCTCTCCTCTTAAAAATTCCACCTTTGACCTCACGCTTTCTCTCATAACTTTTTCTCACTATTGCTCTCTATTACTAAGTCCTTCAGAAACAACGTGGCTTACACAGACTGACACAGAATATTCTGAGTTGGGAGGGACCCACAAGAATCCTCAAGTCCAACTCCTGGCCCTGCACAGTGCCATCCCCAGGAGTCCCACAGTGTGGCCAAGAGCATTGGCCAAACACTTTTTGAGCTCTGTCAGGCTGGTGCCGTGACCACTTCCCTGGGGAGCTTGCTCCAGTGCCCAACATCATAAACTCACAATCTCTTCACCCTTTACAATATAGAAAAGTCTTCCCTATAGCTCAGATTTTACCTCGCTGTTAGCCTGTTAGTATGTTTTCCAGCAGGATTCTTTAAATCTTTTCTTCATCCAATCATTTCTCACTCTAAGGGGTCTATTTTTTGCATACTACATGCCATATGTATTTTTTCAATCTCATCTTTCTCTGAATTGTATTTTATCCCTTTCTGAGTCTATTTCTGAATCTTTCATGGTTCCTCTCATTAGGTAAGTGCCTCCTTTCTTCTTCTTTAGCTACCTAACAGAAGGGCTCCATACTTTGCTTCTAATTTATATCTTCTGGGTGCTCAGCACCTGGTATCTCTTCTGTGCTAACAACACAAAGCTCTTTCCACTCTTGACCTTTCTTTGTTTCTTTCACATTTGCATTTTAACACGTTTTCCATATCCCCTGGGACAACCTCTTCCATTGAGAAATGAACA
Source organism: Promerops cafer (assembly GCA_013398275.1). Lineage (NCBI taxonomy): Eukaryota > Metazoa > Chordata > Aves > Passeriformes > Nectariniidae > Promerops > Promerops cafer. The sequence continues at coordinate 397,449 of VZSE01013513.1, forward strand.
CATTTCTAGGCGCAGGATAAGGTCATTTTAAAGGATTGCTGCTGAAGAACTGCATTCACAGCACACTTGATACAAATCTGGGAAATATCCAATGCCAGAAGGAAACTGGAAGTATCTAACTCTCATGTAATTTTTCTTTTCCCTTTACTCAGAATGCTCTCCTAGCCAAAATAAAAGTCTTCTCTTCCAGGGAATCTGCAGCAAAATACCCTTTCTTGGAAATGGTTGCCTAAAGAGTCATTTAGTCCTTCTAATGAATTTTGGCTGTAGTGCATATTATTTTTGCCTCTTTAATTGAAAGTAGAGGACTTAAGCATAAAAACCCTTTATCAGCAACATTTTCCATTTTTGCTCTTCATTATGCTGTGTACTATGGCTGAAGAAGTTTGAGCCCATTATTAGAGCTTCATTATTTGGGGCACATTTTTTAATTGATCCCTGAGGGATTGTTCCCAAAGCGCTTATTTATCCAAGTGCCAATGATATAGTGACAAATCATATTATTCACTTGCTTGTTTTCTTTGCTGACAGAACATGTATCTCATAATTTCTTTTATTTATCATCTCTGGTTGCTGTCTTACTATGAACAATCATTTTTAGACTTTCAGATTACAAACGTAAAACTGCTGTAATGAACTATTTCGGTGGAAGACATGCTAGGATTCTTCACAAAACTTTGTACTATATTTGGGTAAAGGTTATATATATGAAAAACTCTGTGCTAGTTTACAGCTCCCATTCAGTGAGAGCATATCACAGAGAACTAATAAGAAGAGAATAGAGAAACACACTGGAATGTAAAGGTTTATGAGGCAGAAGGCTGAAGCAGTAGTCCATTCTCGGCTATCTAACTTGGATGTTGAGATATCATCCAATCTTTAGAGGACATTTTGCTCATCTGTGCTTCAGATACTTCCATCTGTGTAAAGAGGATATGCTGTTCTTCCTTTTTGAGATTATCAAATGACAGGTTTCTATGGAACCTTCTTTGAATCTGGTAAAGAGTCATAACAGGAGGACTAGCATGTTTTTACCATGAAGATAGATATGATTACATTTTGACACATATAAATGCAAATGCTTTATTCCAATCTGTTCAGTGTCTTATTATATTTCATATTTTATATGAAATATTATATTTAATATTTCATGTCTTATTATATTTCTTTCATGTACTTCCCTCCAGACAAACACTCTGGAATGCAAGTGTAAGCATCCTGTTATCTAAGCCTTTGGATGGCATTTGCACCATGCTGCCTGCTGCTACCCCAGCAAACTTGCTCAGGAAATAAGGTGGGACTTAAAGCTGCAAAGTCTTTTTAATTTGGCATGACCTAATGCTAATTAGCACTGGACTCTGATGGTGATGCCTTTCTGTGCCTTTGTGGTCGCCAAAGAACAGATGCCTAAAGAGGCCACCCGGAACAGAGGCTAGAGAATGTTAAAGGAATAAAGTAGGTATTTATTAAAAGTCCCTCAAAGGATACACCTTGGGCAGTACAAGAGCCCGGCTGTGGCTCCACCCAAGATGGACCCAAGATGACCGACCGGTCACGAGTTTTCACAGTTTTATAAGTTTTGGTCCATTTACATATTGAGGTTAATTGTCCAATTACAGCTTCAGGTTAGGAAGTCCCATCCTCCTGGTTTGCTTTCTTCAATTCACCGTTATTTATGCTTTTGGGCCCGAAGCTGCAGAGGTGTCCTTGGTTCTCTCTTGGTGTCCTTGGTCTGGAAAAGGATTGTTTTGTCTAACTAAACTGTGAAGAGAACTTGCTAACACTTTATATGAAGTTCAGAGTTACACACTAAGGCAGTACAGAATCTGAAAAATATGAAAGCTAAAACTTAAGGCATCAATGGAGGTTTGTTAGGTCAGACATAGAGTTAGGGCTTCATGTTGATCCCTTTTGGTTTATATTCCTGAACACTCCCCTCCATCCTTGGAGTTTTGATGATAAACACAGAAAAAGTAATTCAGAGCATTGAACATTTACCCTGGAATGAAAAAGGGGTACCATGGTAGGAGTGAAATTTTAAATGGGACATGCAAGCAACTACCTTGGGCATTCCAAAAATTCATCTTAGTGCAAGAACCTAAATTTTCAGGACACAGTTATGAAACTGAGAGCAGGACATAGCAAAAGCTGATTTCCAGTCTAACCCAGCCAAAATTGCTTCTGCATCTAGAACCCTGAATGTCATTTACAAGGTCAGGAGGCCAAGAACAGCCTCTCAATAGTGCATTCAGTTTTACTGTTTTCTGCTAATTTCAGAGTAGTATAATGATGGCTAAATGAGCAATTATCGGATTAACTCTTAACCAATATTGTCTCTGCAATTCCCATTGGTGCCTTCAGATTTTACTGCTACATACACTGTTTCCGAAGACAACATTTTGACAAAATGCTGTTGAAAGGTGTAGCGGCACAATTTCCACATTCTCCTTTGTTCCAGTGTTTTGAGAGAACACACACTGTGCCAGGTTAGAGCTATAAAGAAAAGGAAAAAAAAAAAAACCAACAAAGCAAGCACCACAAGAATCTGAATCTTCATTAAATTGCATCCACGTTATACCACAAAAAATTGCCAAAATGTCTCCTTATTTCATTCCCTTATTTATTCTCAGTAGTGTCCTGAGTCACACTCTCACACACTGATAGAACTACTTTATATTAATTTAGTATTAAATTGAACATATTTCCACTCTAAAAATACCGAAATACAGACATGAACTGCAATCAGAAACCTAACAACAGGAGCACAATACCCACAGTTCACGTTTTGTATATAAAACTGACTTCAGATCAGAGAAATTAGCTTTAAAAAGTAAGCACTTACATATCAATTTATTATATCACAGAAGCCTGACTACAGCACATTTTCTGAGAAACACATTCAGCCTCACAATCTGTTGTGCCTCTTACTTTTTGATATGACCTACTGAGTGCATGAGATTCCTCTATGTCCTGTAATTTTTTTTTAAAGATTCCTAGAGCACTTTTACAATGAAATAAAATTCAAAGCCTGGTTTATCACTCCCGTAAGTGAGTAAGTTGGTTTTCAGCTGTTTGGGGACATTTCATTTATTTTTGTCTCCGAGGACTGCACGGTCTCCAGTCAGTTCCTAGCTGATCAAAGATTTGGATTACTGAAAGCATCCTTTCTGGTGCATGAAATACAAAATTTAATCAGACACCTTTCCTTTCAGTAAAAAATTGAGATGGGAGAGTTTCTTTCTGCCTTGAAATAAATCATTTAACTGCTTTGCTTTAAATTATTTTCTTTAAAATACTTTTATCATGTGCATTTTTTTTTTTTTGGTAGGAAATATTGGAAAGCTAAACATATTCAAGAAAGGCTTGCCAAGGTCATAAGGAGAATATTTTTTACTCCTCTAATTTTAATATGGACAGAATTATTTGGACTTGAATGTTGCCCTGCCATATTCATGACCAAAATTCTACAGCACTCCACAAACACATTGAAAAGAGAATTGAAAATTCATGTATAGAATTATATATAATGTAAATATCTATATTTTCTGTATAGAGAGTATATTTTTATATTAACTTCTCAAAATAAGTGAACTGCAAAAATGCTATTCATTTCAAGTGGCTTCAAGTACTTTAGTTTTAATAAGAAACAAAAGAGAAGGTACTTACTTGAAAACATTGTTATTTTTGTTTTGGTTTTGTTTTCTTGTGTAGGTTGTTTGTGGTTTTTTCCCCACAGTATACTTTCAAACATTTTTGTTTATTGTGTATTTTTTGCTTTTGTTTTTTGGCTGTTTGTTTTTGTTGTTTTGGTTTGTTCTTTTTTGGGTTTTATTTTTTTGTGTGTTTTTTGCAATGGAAGTGGGGAGGTTGGTTTGAAGGAATTGTTTTTATTTTTTGGAGTACTTCTCTCGGACCCTCTGAAGTTAAATTGTGGAATGTATCTACCACTGGGCCTCATCTATGCATTGTAATGTTAGTCTGAAAGTGATTTATAGGATTAAGAGATTCTTTAGATTCTTTGGCATTCAGATTATCACAAATCCATTGAAGTGATCTCGACTTTATGAAACATGCATCAGGAGGTCAGCCTTAGATATTAGCTAACACATGTAGAAGGAATACCTCACAATACAAGTACACCAATACCCCTTTTCCACTGGACAATGTGAATAGGCTACAAAAACATCATGGCAGAATATGAATTGGTAATTCTTTACATTTAATTTCAATAAATTTTTGTGCCTATGCGTTGACTCTAAGTCTTAGGTGTAATCACTGTTGAGGACCACTCTGGTGTATCCAGCAGAAGAAAAAATTGTGACATAGGATATAGTGGTCTCAAAAACTGTTATTTCTCCATCATTTTCTCTTCACTGTTTTTTGGTTTTTGTTCATTGAACTAACAAAACTTTCATCAGGAATAGTTTCATGTTAGGAAACATACTTGGTAGAAAGTATGTTTCTAAACACTCTTGTGACATAAATGGTCTTTGCTTCAACATTAACAATCAGACTAAAATCACCAAGATAGATTTGTTAGGCTGCAACAGTATTTAACTCCTCTAACCAGAGCTACAGCATGAATATAAAAAAATCCATAATGTGAGTGAGTGGGAGTGGAACACTTTACAATAATTGGAAATTGCTGTAAAGTGTCATTTGCTTTCTGGCACCTTGAGGAAATTCACTTTTGATGAAATACAATCAGTGCTGCTGATGGTGTTACTTTATAATTTTTCACTAAGATGATTAAAGAATTCATAGATAGAATGTATATAGAATATAATAGAATATATAGAATATATATGAATATATAGCCAGGAAAATAATTGATATACATAGTAAGGAATAGTCTGCTAAAATCCATAACCACAGATGCCGGTGCAGCCTAAGGCAATACAGATATGGGATTTAAAAAAAAAAAAAGGAGATTTCTGAACAATTTGGTGTAAGAGGAACAGAAATTTGCAGTTTGTTCCCAGGTGCCTCATTCCATGCAATTGTGTCAGAAAGATGGTTGCACGTGAGCTGCCTTCCTCTAGCAGTCAGTGCTCCTGGGAACCAGAGCCAAGCACGACATGGAGTTGCAGGGGAGACAAAACAGAGCAACAGCACAGGTGGATTTCCATCAGTGTTTCAATAGAAATGACTCTGCTCTATCTGGTCTCTCTAAAAAGTCTGCCCAAACCATCATGAAGTAATGAGATTTTGCAGATTACATCACCTACAAAAATATGACCTTTTTTTTACCTCTGTTCCCTAAAGCTGAGATTAAAGTTCAGTTTTAATGAAAAGTGAAATGGAGGATACTCTAATTTCATTAATTCCTGTTCTTGCATTTGTTCATCTAAACGATTCAAGAAGTATGTTTAATCCATTCTTAACTGAATTCAAAATGTGGAACATGACATATTTGTAAAAAAGGAACTCTTCATGCTTTTCAGTGATTCTATGCTATTTATGAACATCTGTGTGACTAGACTGACTTTTTCAGTCATCTCTTTCCTACTTAGGATATTTTCTACTGGACCATATTACATGTTAAATTACTCAACTTGAACTATAGTAATTAACCATTTTGCACGCTGATAGCCACTGTTTTGCCTTCTTAGTCATCACAAAACCACATGTAAAGAAACAGACACTTGAAAAGCAGAATCACATATGGTAGACGTTGGCTTGTGCTATTCCAGTGTTGAGTGTAAGTGTGCATTTTAGGGTGATAACTTCAGAAATTTCCTGACTTCATGTAGGTTTTTTTTTCCATCATTCAGAACTTCATCCATCCCCCCAAAGAGTACACACACTCAAATATGCAGAAACATGTCTACTTTTCCCTTTTTGGTCGATACCTGTATTATGAATTCTTGGCAGTTAGCATGCCCAATCTAGTCGTGTGTTGTGTTTGTGCCAAGGTATTGATCTGTATGTGCAAAAACTAATTATGCATAAAATAATTCTGACTGAGGCCATGTTGAGAAACAGAAAAGCAATATGTAGGCATAAATATAAGTTCTGATAAAAGACCATTTAGTTCAAATAACTAGTGTGCTACTGTTTCTATCCTAACTGGAAATGAAGCTACTTAGTTTCAAAAGAAAAAAAACATCAATTATTGATGTATGAATATTTTTTTAAGCAGAATTATTTCCTATTCATTAGCATTTATCCAAAAGTAATTAATTTTAATATGCATTTGGGTGATGGTATTTGAATTGTAAATAATTTTGTATTCTCCACAATTTAACCACATTTTGCATATTCATGAGACAATTTAGTCATAAGATGTAGCAGGGCATGCATTGCTTTAGGATATAGTCACATTAGGTAATTCGGTGGTACTGTGTAGCCTAAGGCTTCATCTATTTCATTTAGCACTCACTAATATGAAAGATCCCATGCACCAGTGTCTCATGTAATTGAGATGAAGAGGGCCCAGTGAAAGCACTTCATGAACATATTCCAGTTAGGATTTTCACATATGTTAATACAATCTTTATGCAAAATCATTAATCATAGAGATACATAACAAAACCATGACTGAGTAAAAAAAAAAAGCAGAACATCTTTGTTTCCTGATTTTTGATTTTTAAACTGAAGTAATAATTTTTATATGCTAGATGACATAGTTCATCATGCTAATCAGTCTTTGAAAAGGGGAAGAAATGATCTCTGCAGGCATCTGTGTGGTAGATTGCCATTAGTCCTCCAGGATATCACAAGTAATTAAAGGGTGTAACCCACTAACCTATACTTGTACCACCTGCTTCAGATCTGAGTCTCTTAGAGCATGTTTTAAAAGATGAGTTGGGTATGGAAGGGGCAGAGCAGGATCTTTTACATTAATTGATTGATCAGTGGTACTGTGCTGGCATGATATATTTTTCTCTTTGGTACATGCAAGTTCTGAATCTAAAAATCTAAAAATCTATCTGATAGTTGAAATGAGATTTCTATTTAAAATCATCCCCATGAAAAAATAGTTCCACAGAAAAGGTGGAAAAATTGTTTTGTGAAGTCTATCACTTGCTATAGCATAACAGTTCCACCATATCCAGAGACATCAAAAGATAAAGAACATGACAACAACCATACCAAAAAAGTGTTTCTCAAAAAAGAGAAAAGCAGGCTGTCTGAACAATGGATACTATGTAAGAAGGAAGTAAATATATGGAAAATAGTGTAAATACTGCAAAAAAATATATTTTTTAATTCCTAGTGAATATGGCAGTCAAGTAAACGATACAGAAGTTTTAATGGTGCATCATGAAGGTTGTTTGATATAAGTGGAAAAGGTTGTGGATATCACCTAGACTCTAGTGAAGCCTTTGACACTGGTTCCTACAGCATTCTTGTGGAGAAAATGGCTACTCAGAGCTTGGATGGGTGTGCTCTTTTCTGGATAACAAACAGTCCAAATGTCCACATCCAAAAAGTTATGGTAAATGGAATTCAGTCTGTGCACAAGTGCTGCGCCCTGGGGCTCAGTATGGGGCCAGTTCTTTTGAATATCTTTATAAATAATATGGAGAGTTAATGCACCCTTAGTCAGTTCACAGACAACACCATGCTGGGTGGGAGTGTTGATCTGCTGGAGGACAGGAAGGCTCTGAAGAGAGATCTGGAGAGAATGAATGGATGCACCAAGACCAATTTTGTGAGGTTCAACCAGGTGAAGTTCTGGGTCCTGCCCTTGGGTCACAATAAACCCACTCAGTGTTACATGTTTGGGACAGAATGTCTGGAAAGCTGCCTGGTGGAAAAGGATCTGGAGATGCTGCTCAGCATCTGGCACGAGCCAAGAGTGTACCCATGTGTCCAAGAAGGCCAATGGCATCCTGGCCTGTATCATTAATACTGTGTCCAGCAGAATCAAGGAAATTATTATCCCTCTGCACTCAGCACAGATGAGGCTGCACCTTGAATCCTCTGTTCAGTTTTGGGCCCCTCACTACAAGAATGACATTGAGGTGCTGGAGCACGTCCAGAGAAGGGCAACAAAGCTGGTGAAGGAATACAAGTCTTAGGAGGAGCACCTGAGGAAGCTGAGGGTGTTTAGTCTGGAGAAATGGAGGTTTGGGGAAACCTTATTGCTCTTTACAACTATCTGAAAGGAAGTTGCAGAGACGAGACGGTTCTCTTTTCCCAGACAGCAAATGATAGGGTAAGAGGAAACAACCTCAAGTTGTGCCAGAGGAGGTTTAGAATTGGTATTAGGAAAAGAAATTGTTCTCTGAAAGGGTTGTCACGCATCAGAACAGGCTGCCCTGCCCAGGGAAGTGGTCGAGTCACCACCCCTGGAGGTATTTCAGACATACAGATGTGGTGCTTCAGGGCATGGCTTAGTAGTGGACTTGGTAGCACTGGGTTAATGGTTGGACTTGATGATCTTAAGGGTCTTTTCCAGCCTCAATGATTCTATGTTTCAATGAAAGGTAAATCCCATACCTGCTGGAGAAATATTTCCAAGTGCAATTCATCACAGATTAGGACCGTAAAGGTGGTCGTTACCCAATACTTTAGTAGTAAGCTCTAGTGACCAACTAAACTTTGTGATTCAAACCTTCAGTGTAAAGGAAGAAGATTACCAGTTTCTTTAGGTTCTTTCTTGCTCTCTCAACATTATCTACAGAATGTATGAGTCCATATTTATTACTACTGCATAATCTTGACTAAATTTCCTAAAATAACCTGAGGTGACTTAAAAGAATATACACAAATACTGTCACTACCTGTGGTTCTTGATAGTGTGCAAAGGCGGAAATAATTCAAAGATATTTTACCTACAGCATAATTTTTGTACATTTACTCTCTGTAGGCTAGGTTACAGTGCTTGCTATACTTCATTTCTCATAATACATTGGGAAGGAAAAAGAAAAGTAGTTGTGATGAAGAAAAAAAACTGGTAAGGACATCACAGATAAAAATTCACAATTTTACAAAGTATAATTTTTGCCAGTTTGTGCAGTACTCAGAAACAAAAAGAAAAAAAAATAGACTCAGGAATATTTTCTTAAATATTGATTGATTAGTTGTTACTAACAATATGCAGATGAATTCTCTTTTTGATTATCAATTTATTCATGACCCAGTCTTGTTTGCATGTAAAATGTATCATCATTCAAAAATATTTTTTTGCATAATGCCAGCCAGATATTTGATTGCATACAAAATATTCACTTTAAGATAGTTAAAGATTTTTCATTGGAATTATTTCCTGGTGAAAATGTACTTTCTCTTTAATCAAAATTTATTTAATTTAATGACCTTGTCCATTAAAATGTCATTTGGCTCATGAAAACAACTTTGTGTAAAGAAAACTTCAAACTGAGCCTCTTTATGGCAGTATTGACCTCAACGAAATTGCTCTGGATCAGTTGAAATAAACTAAATAAGAGGCAGAAAAAAAACCAATAAACCTTCACTCCTACCTCCAAGAGATATTTCTATACAAGCCTCCCTTCACTGCCTTGCAGGAGGTATAATTTGGATATCCCTTGTTCTCCTTAAGAGTCAGGTGTCCTTAAGGACTTGGAAACTCAGATGCAGCTAATATTCAGGCTTTTGTCACCTCAGTTGTCTGATGATAAGTACAGATCCATCCTGCTCTTAATGCTGCTCTGAAGAACATTTTCTAAGCTTTGATACCACCCACTCTTTTTGTTGCTTGTCCCTTTCCAACAAATCAAGCATAAGATCCTTTCTTCACTTTCAAAGCCTTTCACAGCTATGTCCCCTCCTACTTTATTGTCACGTTACACTCATTACTGGTTCCCACTTCTGCTTATGCTTCCCTCTATTGCTCATGTGTTGAATTTCAAATACTTACAGACACTGTTTCTCACACTTGGAAGACCATGTTTTGAGGAGTAGAAGAACTGACCCCTTTACGTCTTTCAAAATTCTTTCCCTCCATGCAAATTCTAACAAAAAGCTTGAAAATAACACTCCTGATGATATGTCAATGAAATTTCCTAGTAAGCTTTATGTTCTGTTTATTCCCCCAGGTCTGCATGTACCCTTTCATCTTACATTTGGACTGCGCTGGCTTCAGGCGAGGTCTGTGTGCAGTTCTTACAGTCTGCTTATCTTTCAAAAGTGCTACTCCATGACTATGTCTCCTGTGCCTTGTGATGATAAAAAAACTAAATGGGAAAATGAATGATCCATTTCAAATGAGAAGTTTACCACAATTAATTACCCATTCAAAGATCTTATGAACTCTTGGAGATACACAGATATTTGCATAAATGACTCAACTGGCTCTTGAATAACTACAACAACAAATAATATGAACACTCAGCTTACGCTTGGAGGAATTAATTGTTTTAACTCCAAAATCAATGGTTTCCATCAGCCCCAGTTTTCTTCTTAATTGCTAGGGTGTGCTGTGGCACATCAGTTAGGAAGCACAAAGATTCTAAACAGGATAAAACAGAGCAGATGCACGATTACCTTTTTAGAGATTGGGCTACAAAACCCATGTTACTTTAAAGAGTGAGAATGTTTTCCTTTTTGTAATGTCATTAATGATGCTGTTTTTACATGCAAATCAAGAAATAATTAAACTTCTGCCATTTTAACAATAGAGATCTGGCAACAACCAGTAAAATACAAACTGAATTAAAAGGAAAAAGCCTAATTAAGTGAAGCAACAGACTTAAGCTTACAGATTTCAAGGTGTAATTAAGAATAGAGTTGAGTAAATGTTACTTGCAGGGGTATTTATTCACATTATTAGTGAATTTTCTTTAAAGGTATATGAATGCCTTTGTTTTTTCTTTCCTTCCGTATTTGAGTTCCAGCATCATAAATGCTCACAAAAAATTAGTCTAAGGGTAGCCTTTACTTAACTAAGAAGCAGCAACAATACCAATTTAAACCAAAGAAAATAATAATGAGACTAAAGAATGCAGAAAAAACCAATACTTATGGATAAGAGAACAGAAAAATTTTGAAATATTAACTGTGAAAAAAAAAATTATCACTATAATTTTTTAAATTAGATAAATATTATGCAAGGTGCACCTAGAAGAATGCCATTAGCTATATGGAACATTTTATACCACATACTGCTTCTATAGCGGTTAGAAGGTGGCTTTTTCCCACTCCCTAGAAACCTTTTCTTTTCTGAGACACTGAAAGCACATTTTCTTTTATCATATAAACAGATTATTTTTGTAAGAGAAAGGAACTGGATTGTCCTATTTATTACATTAGAATACATTATTTCAAGAACAAATGGAAATGAAATTATATTAAAAAAAACATTTCCAGCATCTTCCCAAATTAATGTAATCAATTAATGAATTAATATTTTTTCATCTGGTTGATGGAATTACATTTTCAAGATCTGCTATAAAAGTGCATCTTGTAGTCAACAAAAACAGTCTTTTTTTTAACAGATAGATAATTTCAGCATTGCATAAATATCATCATTACATTTTATTTGCTGTGGGATGATTAAAAAAACTTTTAATGTGATCAGGGTTTTCTTTAACGGGAGCATGGTTTATGTCTAGCTCTTGAGTTATTTTCATTCACTCTCTCAGCAGTGGAGAATGCACAGAAACAAAGACCACTTCAGATGCAAAAATGTATAATGGTATGAAAACTGTTCTATTCCAAATGCACATCTATAATTCTTTAGGGTAAGCATTTTTCTTCCCACTGCACCCTCATTCAGCTCCTAAGTTACTGGAAGTAAGCACTTCCATGTCCTGGAGAAATTATTCACCTCTAACCTTGCCATTCTATGCATTCAGTGTGGTGCAGGTTTTCTGTTTAATAAAAGTAAAATTGGATTTTTTATAAATATGTAAAAACCCATATCCAAGAATAATCCAAGAATACCATTACATTCTGCATGAGCTTCCATCCAAAATATTTAAAGTTTATTAATTATAAGCATTAGTATAAACAGTAGTTTATATAAGACCTTGATATGTTAGGCAATAATCAAATTCCTTTTCAATACAAAAATCCACTTACACAGAAAGATTCCTATTACATGTACTGCTTACAGATACAATTTGCATCAAAGTATTTTTCATCCTCCTATAACTCAGAGATGGTGGAAAGTCTGACATAAGTACTTGTAGAAAACTTATCTTAAAAATAATCATTTCAAAGTAATAACTTGCTGAAGAATAAGAGCTTTGTGTTGCTGCATTTGGTATTCAGTGAGCAGTCATCCTGTCACAGCTGCCAATGCTGACTGATAAATGTTCAAAAGAGCCTAGAAGAATATTGACAAACCCTCAACTTGTGTGTAATATGGAGATAAGGATACCAAAATTATATTTACTTATGCTCCTAGTGTAGCAGGAAGCTTCACAAAATAGTGAAACTACTTTTTACTACATTCGTGTGCAATTTTTTATTATTTATTCACAACTGTAAGGTTCAACTCCTGGATGGTGGTTTAGTGCTGGATGGAATTACTAATCTCCATGGAAGCAGGGGGAAAGAGAGAAAAAAATAACCACCTAACAACAAGCCTCTTCACCTCCACCCAGTCCGAGCCCCATACTGTCATATTAAAAAAAAACAGCAAAGAAAAAATAAGTGTTAAATTTTCTCAACAAAGGACTGTTTTACAGGAATTCCCAAGTAAAAAAAGCCACTGAGCCTGTGTGCTGTAGTTGCTGTATCTAAAATATCAGGATAGATTAAAAAATTTATTTTATTCTCTTTACATATGTGCACATAATGTGATAAATTATCAAAGCTTTTCAGTTGAAGGTAGCTTTGTAATGAATCACTCTGTAATTTGTTGGACTTGCAGTCTTAAAAACCATAAATATTAGGATATTTTTTTCTCAGCAGATGCATATTCCAGGGGCAATCAGATTTCCATGTAATTTGAATGGAAATTACACAAGAACATTATCTAATTTATTTCTGTGTTAATATTTTGCCTACTGGATATGGTTAAAGACAAAAAACCCACAGCAGGAATTTACAAATAATAAAGCCACATGCTACAGACATTTATAGCCAATATTTTCAATTCTTTCTGTTGACTTCAACAAAATTTGCAGTTGTCTTTTTTCTTTTAAAGGAGCAAGCACCATATTTATTTTTGCCATTTTTCAATTCAACAAATTAGATGTGTTCAGTTTCACAGAACTTTATAGCAAATTCTACATGGTTTCAAAATCTCTTGTGAATTAATGCTGTACTGTCCAAGAACATGCTGTACTACTCCAGAACATGGGCTTCAAGAATGTGACTTACTTGATGAGATTGGCTAGGGTTTTGAGTACTGGAGGTACAAATCTTTTCCTACAGAAATATGAAATATTTGTGTTTTATTCCAAGTTGGGGCGGGGAGAGGGATAGAAAATCCTCTCATTGAGGAATTGAATTTTTCTTCTCTATGCAGATGAATTGAGGTTTTTAGATCATGTTTGGTAAAGTGATGGTTTGGGGTTTTTTTTAATCACACAGATTTCTGAAATGCTAACTAGTCCATAGAGCTAATTTGATCTTGCGATCTTTTTATGGGTAAGGACAGTCTGGAAACATAGGCACTGGAAAGCTTTTCTTTTTTCTCTTCATCTTTCTCATAATTTGGGATATGAATCTTCTCAGAAATGCATGATGTAACTTTTAAGGATGTACGTTAAGAGCCAAATTTTGCCTGGAAGCCATGGGATGCTGCCAGGTGTAAAACTTATAAATCCTGCCTATAGGTGAAGCTTAATAATTCAGCTCTAGTGATAAAGCACAATTTTCAGATTAAATATAAATGTGGTGATCAATTTTCCTGCAGGAGGAGCAGGCTCTTGTCTTTCTGTCCAGCCTCTGTAGACAATCACATCTTTGTTACAGTAACAGATGGGAACACTTTCCTTAGCCTGTGATTGACAAAGTCATCTCAAATGTCTTTGTCCCTCTATAGCATTTTCTCCACTAGAAGCTCTTGCCTGTTCAAGGACACTCCTCCTTTCAGGAAGAGAAATAGGATAAAGAGAGATATACTGGAGAGGACCTACTTGGCTTGTCTAACAAAAGGCACAGGAATTACTTCAAGTAACTCATATTTAAACTAGACAGCATAAACAAAGCATTCAATCAGCATTTAAAATTGTCAGGAATAAAAACCTACCATAATTATTGGCAAATTGCTTTCATTTAAAAGTGTGAAATGAAATTATATTTGAATATATTATTCAGCTCCCCCTTTAATTTTTTTTGTCTTGTTTTATCTTCAACTGCTAGGCTGGGATGACAGTTTTACTGGTGTTTTTCCTACTTCTAGACTAGGATTAAATTATCCCTTATTAACATTATAGTAGACTCTGTAGCTTGAACATATCCCACAGAAGAGAAGCAGCCACAGACCATCTGGGATCCCTTAGGAGAGGACATTGTCTGTGCCCTGATTCTACTACATATGGGCACAGAATCACAGAATCAATCACAGAATCACAGAATCACAGCATCACAGAATCACAGAATCACAGCATCACAGAATCACAGAATCACAGCATCACAGAATCACAGAACAGGGAGGGTTAGAAGGGACCAAAGTGGGCCTTGTCATTCAACCTACCTGCTCAAGTGGAGTCATCCTAGAGCACATTGTACAGGATTGTGTCCAGGTGTTTCTTGAGTATCTCCAGTGAGAGAGACTCCACAACCTCTCAGGGCAATCTGTTCCAGCACGTGGTCACTCACACAGTAAAGAAGTTCCTCCTCATGTTCAAATGCAACTTCCTGTGCCTCTGTTTCTGCTCATTGTCTCTTGTCCTATTGCTTGGCACCTCAGAGAAGAGGTTGGCTCCATCTTCTTGATACCCTCCCTTCAGATAATTATGTCCAAGGATAAGGTCCCCTCTCAGCTATCTCTTCTCAGGCCCAGCTCCCTCAGCCTTTTGTCATAAGAGAGATGCTCCAGCCCCTTAATCATTGCTGTTGGCCTCCACTGGACCCACTCCAGGAGCTCCATGTCTCTCTTGTACTGAGAAACCCAGAACTGGACACAGCACTCCAAATGTGGCCTCATCAAGGCTGAGTAGACACCAAAGGGAAAAATCTCAGGCCAGACTCTAGTTAAATATATATATATATAAAATTGAGGCAGTCAAACTGAAATAAGCATACTTCACAATCACTTTGATTTTAATCTCTTTCAACACTTAATGATCTATATAGAGGTGTTTTATTTTCAGAGATGTTTAACAATCACTTGGTGATTGGACGTGTTCCATTCTGCTGGGGTAACATACTTTGCCAACAATAATGCTATCCAATCCCAAATCAACATATTTTGTGATTTGAAACATGCATCATTTCTTATCATGAGACACTCCCATGAGGTTTACAAATAGAAGGGGACAAAGAGCAAACTGGAATGAGGAACATGTGAACCAAAGTGGATAGAATCACTCTTCCAAAACATATAATATAAAAAGATAACTAAAACATCCAAAATCCACAATCACTTGTCATAAGTCACTAATAGGCACCAGGTATCCCATATTCAGATTTTGACCCTCACAAAGGATCATAGTTAGGACTACGTGTGTATGTTAGGACCCTTCTCACGTCAGTTAAATAATCTGCACTCTGGTTCTGCTTGCTTTGCTTTCAGAGTAATAAAAGAACAAATAAGAACCCATTAAAATGTATTTTTACAGCACTGTAATGTGGCACTTGTATGTTTTACAGTTTGACAGAGTAACATTTCAGCCCTGATTTCCAATATCCATATATACTCAGTTGTAATTGCACACCTGTAGCTTCCACTGTCAGAAACTGGATTAATGAGCCATTGAATCAATGGAGATATTTTTCTAATACAACAACTTTAATGAAACTGTAAGTTGCAGCATATATGGTGCTCATGTTTTTAGGGTACCCTGAGCATATTAAACATTATCGTACTCATAACTTCCTTTCACTCTCCTTAGTGGATGGAGATTTTTAAACTTTAAAGTTTTTATAATTAAACCTCTTAAATTTATCTTTTCAAAGATCTTTTAATGAATCTGGAAGAACATTTATGGTTCTCTGTCCCCCTCCTTTCTGTAAGAATTTCTTAAGCTATTAGTCATTTTCTTACCACTGAGTCTAACTAAATCTTGTAACAGCTCAGTGTATTAGAATTGCAGTAGTCTCCAAGATTGCTGCAATGCTGATGAATTCCCATCTCAAATTGTCAGCTAGTGTGTATTTTTAGACAATCTTAAAGTACTATAATCTTTATAACAAATGCAGTTCACATTGACCTGTCAAAGCTTAGTCTCAGTGCATAGACACTGGAATAGCTTTATACTTACACAAAGTAACATTTTTCTCATAGGTTAATAATCTCTGTGCACTTGAATGTACTTTATCCTTTCAAAATTATGGTGGATGAAATCTATTTGCAGATGGAAAGCTTTCCATCATAGAATGGTTGCTGTGGAAGTTTCTGATCTATGGTATTTTGTGGATATGTGCTTGTCAGGAGCTGTCTTGCAACAGATGTGCTCTGATTCAAGTTTAGGGCCCTGGGCCACCTGCAGTAAGCTTTAGGATCTATCCCGCTCCCTGGTGTGGTCTGGGACATTCAATTGGATTAAAGTTTACTGTCCTCCAACCAGAAAATGTCGTTCTTGCTCCTTTTTACAACAGGTCTATCCCCTTCCCCAGGGAACTGCCCGATGTCCAGGGCTGGGGCTGCCCCTGGTGCAGGGCAGTGGGCTGGGCCCCCTCTGTGGCCCTGGGGGTTCCCTCACTGCTCCTAGCCCTCAGGAAGCCCCGGCCCCTGCTACTCTATTTTTGGAGTGGAAATTACTTTAGAAAAAAAAAAATAAATCGCAAAAGTGTGCCATTATCTAGGTCCTATTGTTTATTTTATGCAAATGAAAATAAATACAAAATATAGAAGGAATTTCCCACCTTAAAGTTGTGTTTTCTAGGTACTTTGCTTTACATATAATTTCTTTTTTTCTTAATCCTTTCCAAAAAAATTCAGAGGAGTAGTCCATATAGTTTCAGAATACCACAGCCTGGGAATGTATTAACTAATACATTTAATACTTTCAAGTAGGGAAGTTATTTTGCTAGTTCTTTAATGTCAGTGTAAATAGTTAAACTGTTTGTGCTGATGCTTCAGCTGGCAGATGTTCTTCCGTGCATGCTGCAGTGATTTCAAATATTGTCCCAGATTACTCAACAGAATGAAAGAATGTGAATAGAAGACGTCTTCATTCGACTGCTACTAGAGAGTGGAAGGCTTGTGTTACTACAAGAGCACAAAATTATTAAAGGTGGGCTATTGCTTTCAAGATCTAATACCTGAGCACCTTTTTTTGCAAACAGTCTTCAAGTTTAAAATATTACGGTAGCCAATACTAGTTGAAATGATAAAATCTTCAAAAATTACGGTTTTCATCTGTTACTATAACTTTTTGACCAGTGGAAACCTCATGGTGCTATTTATAAGTCGGACTATGTGCCCAGCATAATCTAAGGAGCCATTAGATTGAATCATCTGCTTATTTTTGTTATCTTTAAAATTTATTTTTCTTACCGAAAATTTGCATTTGTTGGCATATTTCTTTGAGGTGCTTACTTACATCACTGGGATATTGCTAAAACCTTATAAACATTGCAATGAACTACAAGGAGGAGCTTGGCTTAGCTAATGAAAGATAAGCACATGCTTAATAGATTTAGGATGCTGAAATTAAATATGCATTTAAAGGCATGATATAATCAATATGTTAGCTGAGAAAACAGTTGACTATCACTTTATCCAGAAATTAAACCCTCTGCTGTACAAAATATGGATGCACCTACTGCATAATTACTTATTTCTGGAGCTAACCAGGGCCATGAGGGTGATGATAAGATACATTATTCTACAAAACAAAATGATGCATAGTTTTTTTCACTGATGTTTTGGTATTTATACCCCCAGATTTAGAATGTCCTGGAAACAAAACTAAACAAACAAACCAGCAAATGCCCCCCAGCCAAAACCAAAAAACAAAACCAAACAACAACAAAAAAAACCCCAAACCAACAAAACAAAACAAAACAAAACAAAACAAAACAAAACAAAACAAAAGACTAATATAGAAGCAGAAGAATCGATTCAGAGCTGCCTTATTCTTGTATTCTGATACTAGATACTCTGAAGTTTATTGCAGTCCCCACATAAATCAGAACATCACCATCAGCTCTTCCAATTTATCTCAGCAGCTCTCCCTATTCACAGCCTCTAGACTGCAGAATGCCTTAATCAGTCTCCTGACAATGTGGACCTCTCCTCCATACCAGAATAGTGTTTAGGAACCCTTGAAGAATTTTAGAACCCTTACAGGGTAACAAAGGAAGACACACCATTGATGGGCAAGACAGTATGCCATATCAGTTTGCTCACCATTATCAGGCAGTTTTTCTGTATTTGTTACATTTGCTCTGTAAACCAGTGAGTTATTACTTTATTACATTACATTAAGATAAAGAGTTATGCATTTAAACCATCATAACCAGCAAATGTTCAGTAACCCTGCCAAATGCTCAAGACACATGTATATACAAATATGTGCTCCCCCTTGCCTAATTGCTCTCATAATGAATGATAATAATGCATTTATATTGATTCCAATATAAGAACAATAATGCATCAAAACCACAAGTAAGAACAATAACTTTTAATTACACAGCTTTATATAAACCAGCTCCTGTTCTATTTCTTTGATAAACTACTATCTTAACATGCTTTTATCAGCCATGAGCATTTCCTAAATAGACTAAATGGTGGCAGTAGGAGAAAAAAATTGTTTCAGAAACCAGCAAATCATTACAGTTCCTCAAGAAAGTAAATCTTGCCAATAGAAAGACTTATTAACTAGAACAATCCCAGAGGGGCATAAGTGCTACATTAAAGGCACATATTTTTCCTATAAATCCATCAGGCTCCTGCAGGTTTATAATAATTAATTAAATTACTTAAACATCAGAGAAGAATTCTGACTAGAGTTTGTGCTCTGTGCACCTCTAAAGGTCCAGAATTTGCTTGTGATAAAATTAAGCATCTGAAGGAACTAATGCTTATTATAAGATTACGTGAATTATGAAAATCTTTTGAGAGAGCCCACATTTATTCTGCCTATCCAACAATCCTGTGTTGCTCATTTCTCAACATGAATACACTCCCTAAATTAAGCACTTGGCATCTTTATGTATACGTAACTGGAACGCTTCCTTTATATGTATATAGTAAATTTTTTTTTCTTTTTTTTTTTTTTTCCAACAGAAAGCTCAGCCAATGCCTTTCTGCTTTTATTCAGATGTAAGGCAAATTCTAAAAAAATCTGACAGGCAAAGTCTAATCGAGTCAGTTTATCCAAACCTAGTATTGTAGGCTGGCTCTAAGTCTGCATTTTGCTATTACTGTCAAATTAAAAGTGAAGACCAGGAACCCAACAGAAATTATCACCTCTTCACGCTTCAGAAAGGGAGTTTGTTATATTGAAAGTCTGGTTTACTTGACTAAACCCATGTGAGGCTCATCTATGGAGAGCTTGATGAGTATATTTATCATATAGTTGCTCTTATATAATTCTAAAAGGAAACAGCTCACTGGTGTCAGGGAAGTGAATGATATTTTCATTGTGAATTTGATTTCCAGTAGAATTTCACAAGAAGAGAGGAAGACATGGGTCTATTTTGTCTTCCTTGTTGTCTTAGGTTCTTTCTGAAGGGAGATCTGAGATTTGCACTACAATAGACTCACCTCTACTTCATTAGCTCATTTTCAAACTTATGTATTTTAAACAGAGAGACTGCAGAAATGGAATCCAAACTGATATTTCCTTTGGGACAACATTTTTGTGCCACCTTTATTATCATTTTCAAAAGGAGCAGAGGTGTCTCTTGGCAAGGATTCTGTCTGTGTTTGGGTTGATTTGTAATGTGTCTTTTGTCTCTTTACTCTGGATAAACCAGCAGGATAATCTAAACAATCTGAAAATAAAATATATTAAAAATCAAAACCAAAATACTTTGAGAACATTGGAAATTTACCAAATATATGTATGAAACATGATGGTTAAACATAGAAATGGAGAAAGAATTAGAAAGCATTTTTGTATAAATCCAACCGTCAGCTTTTCTTAGAATAGAATTTTACATTTCATATTTCGTCCCACTGCAAAGTATTTGTACAAGATTAATTTTAGATGTGATTTAAATATTTACAGAATTTAAAAACTACTTTTTCAGTCTTAGTGAAATAGCAACAAATTATTACCTGTTCTCTTTGGCTCATCTCTGTGATTGCAAAACCTGAAAGATGTTTACCCACAGCACCTGAGCAAATCAAAACCAACACCCTTGTTTCCATCTCCTGTGGAAGGGATCCCATGCTGGAGCAGGGGAGGAGTGTGACTCCTCCTGAGGAGGAAGGAATGGCAGACATGAGCTGACCATAGCCCCTATGCTAGCCCCTGCTGCATCTCTAGGGGGAAAGAAATAGAGAAAACTGTGAAAAAAGCCTGGGTAGAAGAGTGGGATGGGGTTAAGGTGCTTTTAAGGTTTGGGTTTATTTCTTATTTTTTTGGTTTCCATGAAGAAAACCTGAAGAAAAGGTATAGGGAAGAAGGATGACCAAGGGCACACACATACCTTCTTTGTCTGTCCAGAAGAATCATAACTAGTAAACTCAGATAAACCCTGCTGTAACTTATTGCCTGGCAAGTTATATCAAACCCAAAAACTTAAATAATACTTGTTGCAAAAGATAATATTGTATGTGAAAGATTTAAACTAAGTTAAAAAAAACACCAACCGAATCAAACATTCCCCCTGCCACGCACATATCAGCACAGTACTCTTATATAACACACATTTCATAAATATTGAAAGATAAAATGTTTTGATCCAATGAAAGTGGAGAAGAAGGTCTCTTAGGACAGAATAACTTTTGAGAGAGCTATCATAGGAAGAATAATAATATTTTCATCTTCTTATGTATAGGCTTTGTGCTGAACTGATAAATGAATTGCATTTTAACGATATACATTTGGATAGGCAGAGCTGTATTCACCAGATGATCTGACACACTGAATACAAACACATTGAATAATTGTACTCTTCTAACTTAAGAGAGAAGAGACAGTCATACAAGGATTAATTATTTAATGTTTCTGCCCAGCTTGAAAACATAAAGTGTTGCTCCTTTATCACTGTTAGCTATTATAGATGCTTGGATTTCCTTCAGAAAAGGCGGGTGTGGGGAGAAAAATAACAAAATGAAATAAAAAATTCAGCAAATACTATTGTGGTGTAATTATATTTCCTTTTTTTCTTTTTTTTTTAGAACACTTCTGTATGGATTTTTATGTTTCTTTTTTTTTTTTTTTTAATTAGAAAATAAGTATGGTCACAGTGTTAAGAAGTATTGAACTGTTACCCCATTTATTTAAAAGTGTAGCACAAATGACTCTTCATGCACAGATTCAATCACAGCACCTACATCTACCCTTCAGACTCTAAACAGAGAGAAGGAATATGGGGAAAGAAAGGAAAAGGTAGAACATGGTCTGTATGTGAAGCAGTTTGCAAAAATTATATTTTAGAATGATTCAGAAAATGCAGTTTCTCAGTTTTTCCTCCACAAGGTGAACAGGGGTTTCTTTATTACTGAACTTTACCTTGAAATAACCATGTCTTTTTTATTCATGGGTGTAATGGAACATTGCTTTGGGGTCAATTTATACATTTTTCCATCTTTACACTGATGTGCACTCATCTATGTCTTGGCTATATGCTAAAAAATAATACAAGTTTCTAATTTGTATCAGCATGAAAATTTCTACATAAATATGCTATCACAATATAGATGCTTTAATTGGGACATGCTATGTCACTATAACTGCTCTATTGAGCTGCCTCTTGGGGAACTGATTTAGCTTTCTGATAGTGAATGGTAATATGGTAATAACCACTGCTCAATCAGGACAGTAATTAGCATCAATTCTGTTTAATTGAACTGAATTTAACTGGAGTGAAGAAGTAAAGTACTGATTAACCTCCAAACTATTGATCAGGGCTCACTAATTCTCCAAAGACATGAAATGATTATATCAATAAAGGACATAAATGTTTAACTTTACAAATAAAACAGTGTATGGAAATACAGTACAGCATAAATAGTATTCCTACATGGGCAAAAGCAGTCTGAATACATTATCTCTGTAGTCACGATTCCTTTTCAAATTTAAATTGTTCAACTAAAATTTACATAGTTGATGTAAATGACTAACTGCAGTGTTTTTTTTTAGTACCTGTACATAAAGCATCACTCAATTCCACAACTTTGAGAGAGTGATGAATTGTGAAGGTGAGGAATAGATTTTATAATATCTGAGAGTAATGATACACCAGGGCAGGAAACAGCTTGACACTTGGTGTCTTACTATTTTCATCTCTGTACCCATACAAATATCCCAGAGACAAAGGGTTTCTTCTGCACCAGAAGACAAGAATATTGTGACATTTGCATCTCACAAATGCTGCAGATTTTCCCAAGAGCAGCAGTTGAGAGTTACATCTCTCACAATAATTAACATCTCTGGTGATTTTGTGACAAAGTACTGGATTCAAAGATCTCAGCATAATTCATCAAGTCTTTGCACTGAGTTGCAATGATTTTAAGAGGGTTTTTCTTTTTCTTTGTATATTCACATACATTTAGAAATAATTATTATATTTTTGCTGTTCTTTTGCTGAAATTTCTATGCAATGTCCACTCAGGGAAATATCACCTATCAAGACATGATGACTACTCTTTGAAAGTACTAACGATAAAAGTCTTTTTTTTTTTTTTTTTTTTTTTTTTTNTTTTTTTTTTTTTTTTTTTTTTTTTTCCTGGCTTTTTTAACAATTAAAGAGGGTCAGTGGAATTTACAACCTTGTTTTTTTCTTACCCTCAAGTTAAACCAATTACTTTTCTCATGTTGTTTTCATAAGAATTTCCACAGAGATTTTGTATCATTTTTAGAATATTTCCACCAACTCCATCCAGCTGCAGTTTTCTGAAAAAACAATACGATATCAAATGTGTAAGTACAATCCATGACAAAATAACTTTCCTTCCTTTGTACTTCAGTGGTTTCATACAAAGATATAGATCTAACAATATTATTCCTTTTCTGTCTATACTGAATTTCTGCAGCAATTTTCAGAGGTGATTATTTCTTCAATAATTTCCAAAAGCAGGCAGGTCCCTTTGCTCCAAATAATGACAACATGGGGCTGAATCCAGCTGTTCAGGATTTTTCTGCACAGCTAGGATGCCTGTATTTAGTGTGCATGTGTCCTGCTTTAATCCCAGCCATCAGCTAAACCCCACACAGCCATCTGCTCACTCCCCCAGTGTGATGGGGAAGAGAATCGAAAGGGTGAAAGAAAGAAAATGGACTGAGTTAAAATTTTTT
This sequence comes from Promerops cafer, assembly GCA_013398275.1. Lineage (NCBI taxonomy): Eukaryota > Metazoa > Chordata > Aves > Passeriformes > Nectariniidae > Promerops > Promerops cafer. Next base: position 420,893 of record VZSE01013513.1, read on the forward strand.
AAACACTTCCTGTTGGCAGGCAGGTGTTCAACTCTCTCCAGGAAAGGCTGGCTGAATCATATATGACAACGACTAGGGAAGAAAAATGCCATCACTCCAAAAGTCCCTCCTTCCCCCTTCTTCCCCTGGCTTTCTGTATTGAGCTATATGGTATGGAATAGCATACCATCTAGCTTTGGTGAGTTGGGGATCAGCTGCCCCAGCTGTGGGCATCTCCCTGTGCACCCACAGCCTGCTCATTGGTGGGATGATGTGAGAGGCAGAAAAGGCCTTCACACTGTGCAAGCCCTGCTCAGCAATAACTAAAACATCCCTGGGTAATCAACACCATTTCCAGCACAAATCCAAAGCATGGCTCCTTATTACCTACTATGGAGAAAATTAACTTTATCTCTGTCAAAATCAGCACAGCAGGGAAAAGCAATGCTGTCACATTTTTTCACTAATTCTGCTTATGTTTTATATTAGTCACATCAGGAACTTGGTCTCCATTCCATAATGTATGGACTTTTTCTTCAGCTACCAGAAGTTTTTTTTTAACAAGTGCAGCTTCTCATGTATAGTATGTAGCTTCTCATGTCCTTTGTTTCCAGTAGAGAATTAATTTATCTGGTCTTTTGTAATTCTCAGAAGCCTTTATGCAAAGCATTGATGTTCCCTTTTTTATATTTCTATGAGAACAACCTTCTGACAAAATTCTGGCAAAAACTTTAAGAAGCAGCTCTTTACCTGATAATGCTTTCTAAGAATATCCAGAACTCCCAAATCAACTGTATATTGATACTCTCCTGCCTAGGATGTATTTACTACTGTGTCTTTTGTCACACTGTGTAAAGATACCTCCTTCTTATAATGCTCCTCCATATTTCCTTGGCCTCTTAGATTTCTCTGTCAGTCACAAGATTCAATCAGCTTCTCTGTGGTCCACTCTTTCTTGCTTGGAATGTACTGTCTGGAAGATTATCTCACACCTTTGTAAAGCAGAGGGAAATATTTTCTCTTTAATTTGTGCTGCTAATATGAAAGACAGAATTCCACTGCTTTCTCCTGTTCTCTTCCTGAATGCATGTTATTTGTTGATTTCTTTACAGATTAATCTTTAATTTGGTTATTACTGGCATAGGATGCTGCAACAGTCACATGAACCATCTTTTCATCATGCTGGTAGAGGGTTTTTGGTTTGGGTTTTCTTTTTGTTTTGTTTTGTTTCCACTGTAAAATCCTGTGTAATTGATTAGGTTTTAAATCTATCCAAGTGTTCCACTTTGATGTCTGGAAAATTACGGAGTTTCATCAGAACATTTTATTTTTGCAGTTTGTTTTGCTATACCTAAGCTTCCCAAAACTAGGTGGACTTGTTCAAGTCATGTTGTACAATATAATTTTAATATACTTCTGAATGACATAACTTTTATGTAATAGCCTGATTTTGCATGGTTCTAGACAACATGATAATCAAAGGACAGAACAATTGAATTGTATCTGAACTGGATAACCAGCTGTCTCTACAGGCAGTGATTTATAATTTATTTTAAAGGAAATCTTCCTTGGGGAAAAATTGGCCATATTCTCACTCATTCAGGGTCACTCTAGCCATTAAAACTGCCTATTTTTGTGACAACCACCACTGCCTTACCAACACTGAGCCAAGGCTCGTTAGGTTGGCCAGATTTGCCTATAAACATTCACACATCTCTCCTCATCATCCTCCTGTTTGCTGGATGAGGGCACAAATATAACTCTCATCGCTCTTCAGGGAGCAGCAACAGTGCTAGCAAACTTATTTAGGGCTTTTTTCTGTATTTGACTTCCACTGAATGAATAAACAATCACCCTTCTTGAATACAGGCCTACAATTGCCTTTAAATCAGCAGCCTAAAAAAAATTATTTATTGCTGTTATTTTAATTCTACCTTTTTGTGTTCTTGGTTTTTTTGGTAACCATCATTCTGCTCTCACACATACAGGGGCAGAGTTTTTCTGCTTTTCTACACTTCCCATACATTTCTGAACATCCTTTGTGTCAATAGAGGACAGTGCAGGCCCAGTAGAATTTAACTAAAATCTCATAAATCATGCTAAAAACTAATGGTTCAACCTACCTCTTACAAAAAAGCCTTCCCTGAAGTAATAATCTGTTAAACTGAATATGTGTTGAAAAATCAGTTTTGCTATGAATGAATATGGCCAAAACACTTGTAAAAGCATTTTAAATTTCTAATTTTTTTTACTCTGTTAAATTATTTCTGTTATAACTCCCATAGATTTTCCAGTTGGAAATTTTTTAATCAATTTCTATTGCCATATGTTACAAAGTAAAAACTACAGAGAAAACTAATGTTAGACTTTACTCCTAACAGCCCTAGACTGTGACTGCATGTGCAGACAAAAGGGTGGATGACCTGAGAAAATCTGCAAAAAAGATTATAGCTCACAGATATACAACCAATGGCATCAAATACATGGCTTTTGGCCTGTTAAAAAATCATCAGAATGCTAAGCAGAGTTTGTCCGATTTTTATCTTTTATTCTTCAGTTTATTTCCTAAATTTGTTCCACACATATTATTCTTTCTCTTATCCTTCTTAATTTGTTTCATTTTGTTTTCCATTTTGTTTATGGTTTGCTCTTCCAAGGAAACATGTACTATTGATCTGAGGGATATTTGCCATTCATTCTTTATATATCCAACCCTTCCTTTTCTCATTATTTATCTTATTTGTTTGTATTTCCCCATTCTTACAAGCTTTCCCAGTCAGGAATCTTCCAAGAACGATCTCAGATACTTCCTCAATAAGCATGAATACAAACCTATCACAGCAGAATTGAAAAATATGTTTAAATGTATTTCTTCTAAAACCTTATTCTGGTGTTAATTGAACCATTTGGTTTGAAATAAACTTTTAAAATTTTGCTAAGTGTGGAATTTATTATATGTACTGCAGAATATGACATTTCTGTTAAAAAAAAAAATCACTGTTACTGATTTTGAGTGATGCTTCTTAATATATTTCACTACATATGAGCCTTTCAGATATGGATATTGGCTGCATAGCAGTGTTAAATTTAGCAACTTGTGCACAGAAAAAATGAAGATTTTTTCCTCTCAGCAGTCAGAATATCAGCTGACATATCTTTGAAATATGCGGTTTACAAATGGTAAATATCTGTATTTACAGAGGTTTTTTTAATAAACTTTTTAGAATATTTAAAACTCATTTCAGGGTGAAATATTCACATTGTGTCAAGGATGAATGTATTTGTGCTCACTACTGTCTGGAGGCAGATAACTAGGTAATCTCAAGAGCAAGCAAGCAAACAAACAAACAAATTACATGTACAATCCCCTTTGGTTTTGGTAAACCGGGTATAAACTCCCAAAAATCACTGCAAGAAACTGTCAGGGCATTCATTTGTGTGCTTGCCCAATGAAAACTATATGCCAAATATAAAGTTCCCAAAAGGAAATATTTAGACATCTCTTCTACTTTGGCCATACAGTATAAAAATCTATTGCTACCAGCAGAGATTTCTGCAAAAGGAAAATTTAGTTTCTAACAAAAATGAATTAATACCTTTTATGTGATTTACATTCCTCAGATAAGAAGAACAAAATGTGTTTGAATGCAGATGAATTTGAAGAACACCTATTTGAAGGAAGCAGAAACAGTTTCTAATTTAGTCCTGACTACACTGTTATTCTGTCTCTTGGGAGCGATGTGTTTTGTAGAGACAACAGTCTTCCGGGAGTCAGGGATTAATTGATGATAACGACAGTGTTTCTTCAGAATTATTAGAGTATTTTAAATCTAAAATTTATGACAGATCATTGGTCCTGTAAAAAATTTTCATCCACTGCCAGAAAGCAAATATTTAGGGTATGTATCATCAGACAGTCAAATTAAATACTTGTAATTAAAAAGTAATTCTACATATTAAAGAAAAGATGGTGTAAATAATTCCAGGATAAGATAGTACTGTCCCATCAGTAGGTTTAAAGTCATTCTCAAGTGCTACAGCTCAATGTTTCTTAACTGTTGAATGGATACCACATTTCTTCTCCCAGTTAAATTCAGAATTGCCTTTTATGTGCAAGTAAAATGTGAATAAGCAGTCAGGCTTTTTCTATTCTCTCTTTCTGATCACTTTAGAGAGTGACCTTTGAAAACAATACCTCAGAATATAAATGGATGCTGACTTTCAAAGCTTTTGACAAAGTTAGCACACTGAGAATATGCTGCTATGAAATTAGCAGTTCTGCCAGATGGTTTGTACCTGCAAGCTCTGCCATAATTACAATAACCTCATCATACTCTTGGTCTTTCATCACCTTGAATATTTTTATTGCAGTTGTGCAGACATCTTTAAACATTTCACCTCAAAGAGTGGAGCTTTCATTAGGATGAGAAATTGCATCATAAAACTGTAAATTAAGAAAATTAATAATCTCATATTATTTATAATCTCATATTATTGAGTTCCTCACTGCCAGTTATTCTTCACAAGGGAGATTGCTAACATATTTAATGGCTCATGAGAAATTTTGAGATGCCCTGAGCATGGAACTTCCATTGAGCATGCCATATGTTAGGACTTCTGGAAGATATTCAGTCCTTGCAGCTAGCACCAAAATCCCCCAGCATTCTAATGGAAACATGACCATGCTTTTTCTCTTTTTAACTGTCACAGACAGAATGAAAACTGCAGGCAAAGTTTATCAGGTCAGCAGTCCCACTGAGTCATGAAGTTCAACCTCCTTGCTCTCTTTCTAAACTCCTTCTCAAACAGGAGTTGGATCTATGGTTGGATCCAATCCAAGTGCCAAACTTGGTCAACAATTTATGTTTACAGGACTACAAAGGAATAACTGATCCTTTATGTGAATTTATATTTTATGAATATTAACACAAACATATAAATATTATGTTTATTTTATATAAATATAAACATGTTGATAGATAATTTATTTAAATAGACTAAAAAGACATTAATCATAATTAACACAGTCTAGATAGTTATAAATAATACTATAATGCCATATTTGCTAAATCAATAATTTCAGAGCTAGCTTAATAATTAATAAATAGAGATTTATGTTACCTACCCATGCCAATGACTGTGGGCAAATCTCTCACTCGGCCTCAGGGAGTAACCTTGAGGTGTCCCTGCTCAAGGCAGGAATCTCCACACACACCTCCAGAAGAAACGTGTTAGGTTAGAGCTGTAAAACAGTGGGACTGAGCTTTTATAGTATAAAGTGATTGACTGTCAATCAAATATTTTTAGGCTATGCATGCCAGCTCAGCAGCCTTCAGCTCCGCAGTATCTTTAGATAAGATATTGGTGCTATCACTTCTTGATTCCTTCATCAGGAACTTTGCCATATCCTCACCAGAGTCAGTTTCTGTCAGGAAACACTATTTTTCACATCCTTAGAATTATTAGCTTTAGGATTGCAGAGTCAGCCTGGTCTCAGCATTCTTCAAGACCATAAGCAGTGTAAGCCCAATGCTGTTTTATCCCCACTTAGGCAGAGCATCCTGCTACAATAATGTATTTCATTATCCTAAAGCAGTGGAAAGGCAAAGGAGATCACTCATTGCCATTCTTCATCAGTACTGTTTAGACTGGAAGAACCATTATAATTCTCACACTTGTATCCCATACACGTTTATAATCAAGTTTGTTTAATGGAGTTCTCATTGGGAATCTATTTTAATTTGGACTATGCAGTGAATATCCACATAAGAGTCACATTACCTAGACCTATAAATAAGTGTTCATTCAATTTGTGAATCTTGCAAAAAAAGTTCATGCTTAAAAGGGGACTCTACCTAATCAAGTGGTTCAGTGTCATAGAAGTTAATCTGCAGTCAGAGGCATTAGGTGCTGATGACCAGTATCCATCTGAAATATATTTCAGGGAGGCCTGCATTAGACTAGCTCTATCTGTCCTGTGAGGTGCTGTGAAGAGTGCTGAAGACAACTTTTGGAGCATATCTTCCAGACAGCTCTGTTCAGACATTTCCATAATGTGACTTAAAGAATATAGGGTAGGGCAGGATAAGTGTCCTTCAAAGCAGGTTCCTGGTTTGGACTCAAAGGGGGTTAGGGAGACACTCAGAGCTGGTGGTTCTGTGCATCCACAGAACTGCACAGCAGAAGTAAGCACAAGTGACACTGCACTTACCACATCATTAGCAAGTCTTGGCAACTCTGTGTTCCTTTGAACGAGGTGATTCTGTTCCTGAGACTGTCACTAAACGTGGGTCAGCATCTCAGATGACATGTAGTGACCTTCCATGCACAGTGTTAACTTGTCACAGTAAAAGAAGATAGTCATCTGGTGAGGAGAGGCGTTCATTGGCTATCAAAGAGTAGATGTGCTCTGGAACACATCTGAAGCAAGGGAAGAGTGAAATTGTGACCTCTATAACCCTCTAAAATGCCAGTGAAACATACGCTCCATGTTTGTACACATCTTTGGAACAAGATGGTTTGATTCAAGTTTCTCTGTTCTCTAACACTGAGAAAGTCACTTATTTTCTTTGTGCTACATTTCATTACTTATAAAATACCCTTTGTGCACAGTAGTTGTTAGGATAAATAAAGACTTTTATACCACTCCAATGTTCTTGCACAACACATGAAGCAGTGAATGAAAAGACAATAGTGAACTTAATGTGTAGTAAATACTGTATGGAAAGAAAACCAGAACAAACCCTGCAATGATTCTTAATCTTGGTCTGCTTGATAATTTTTAAGTTTTCTGACTAGCACTTATTTCTAACTCATTACTATGTTAGAAAAATAGAAAAACAACTTGCGATAGTGAAAAAAAGATACTTGGTCTCTTTTCTAGGTGAACAAAACTTAGTCCTTCAGCCAGAAATTTACAGGCCAAATAGTGAAGTTCACTGTTTTCAGAATGCTGTCAGGCTAAATAAAAAGAATGCAGAAAGCATTTTATCTCTTCCATTGCCATAACTCCTTACTCTTGACTGTGACAAGACTAGGTAGAAAAAAGTGTGAGGAAGAAGTGTGATTATATGGATTGTAAGTGGGTTATATCCTTTTAAATATCAATACATCATATGTGCTCACCCACTGAACAAGGCCTGCCAGCCAGCTGCCAAGTTGTTTAAAGTCTTGCTAACAACCCATCAATTAACAAGTGGAATTGCTGCCTTCTGGTATAGAATATTTCGTCTCCCTCCCACCTGAATTCACTCCACATCAGATCATTCCAGCCTAGATGTAACAGTAGATGGCAAAGTAATATCCAGGGTATTGATTTAATGTAATGCATCAGTTTCAATAAGTCATATGGGTAAAGTTCAAGTCAACCCATGCTAAGTGTCATATTTGAGGATCCAGAGCTCTCTTTTTCTTACAGAAACCTATAGAAGTTTTTTTTTTTTTTTTTTTTTTTTTTTTTTTTTTTAATTAAATAGTCATGGAAAAGTGACTCTCTTTTCTGCTTAAGCAGCTTGCATGGGTGGCCAGAGGGGAGACACATAATAATACAAAGAGACAATATTAGAGATAATGAGTTATAAGAGAGAAAGGAACTTTTCAGAGGTTTCTGGTTGCATTTACATTATCTGTCGCACTTATGCTCCGGGATGCAATCGAACCTTTCATTGTCAGTAAAGGTGAACAAGAAAGGCTTAATGTTTGCCATGGCACTGGGTAAAAATCACTTGAGAGGAATCACAGGGCCCCCTGAATCTCTGCAGTCTATTAATGCTGAGAATATCACTGTGAATGGATCTGGTACTCTGTTGGGTGCAGAGCTCATGAAAAGCTGGGTTTGACCTTCCTTTCCATCAGCATTATGGGACTCCGTGCATATGGCAGGTATAATCTCTCGTCACATCTTTCAAAGAAAACAAGTGCGAGCATATGCTCGACTTTCAGTTTGAAGGAATGAATAGAACAGAGACTGCCTCTCTTTCTCCCCATTTTGTAAAGGCCTTTATGAAAACTGTGATAAAGTGTTCTACAGGAAGAGAGGCAGAATAAAGAGCAAATGTTTTACAGAGCTAGCAATAGTTACACTCATGCAGATAGCTAGGAGAAAATGACATACTGTATGCAGCTAGAGAAAAGTAAAAGAACAAGCACACTGAAAGCCTAAAGCACTGAGATGCCAGTGTTCTCCTTCAGCCTGAAGTGAGCACAGGGAGGAGATGTGCTGAGCTGAGCAGAGGGAGGATTTGCTTGCAGGGTAAAGTGAAAAAGGAGGGTTGTGGAGTGAAACACAAAGAGAGGAAGTAACTCAGTAGGAGGAGGACTTCTGGGGCAAGTGGCAGTGTAAGCAAGAAATGTCCTCCATCTGCAGAGTTTTGTAGAGAAAATGTTAACACTGGAAGTGCCTGCTGAGGGTTCATTCTGTGCAAGAGCTAAATTCTGATTTCGTTTTTTAAGTGTAAATCCACTGAGTCTGATTCTCATCTTTCAATATTACCATAGAGATATAATTTCTTGAATTTCTTGTCTAAGCATTCAGGTGCTTTTGGATGTAATTTAGGATATTTATTACCTGTGCCTAGCTTGAAATTCAAAATGTTTTTACTAGACACAGGTATCACTGACTATTATTACACTGTAAGTGTAAAGATTTGGGTTTATAGTGCCAGCATTTGGAACTAATTTAGAAACTCACATTCTGAAAGTAAACTCTCTCTGTAAACCCTATAAGCAGCAATACCATGCCAAAATATTCATAGGGAAAAAAGAAAAAAACAAACCCTAAGGAAGCATTTCCATTTTACAGAAAATACATCCCAGAAAAATATAATGACTTGAATACGAGTTATATTTTGAGGTTACTAAATATATGTATTGCCTTTCCAAATTTGTCTACAGGAGAAATCTAACACCAGAGAACTGATCTCCCTATTAATGATTAGACTCAATCATTTTGCCTTTCTGGTGTAAATGCAAGATACAAAGCATCCTATTAATTATCAGTTTGTCAGACCAGTTGAGTGGCTTTTTCTACAAGAGCTACTTAGGTGGCTCCTAAGTCAAAACTAAGGAGCTGTTTCTGTAAGACTTTTGCCCAGAACAGCTGACACTTCTGGGGATTGTGTGTAAGATTATAACATCTTTAAGATATGTCAACACCTTCAGAAGCAGTCACGAGTGCAGATTTTGTGGCTATATCCAAACTTTCATCTGGCTAGCTTTGAAAGAAAGTAGACTGCACTGGTCTCAGATCAGTTTATCTGCCTGAATATTGTCCCAGGATGCTGGTGTACTCAGGTGCCTGGACTGACCTTCATGCTATAGCAGCAACAACATTTGAATTCATTGTCGTAAACCTAGATGGTTTTTGTCCTGTAAGATGATCATTCCATTGAAGTGTAACCTTAGGATCAAAGTGCAGATGTACCAAAAGCAATGAAAAGGGGGATGCATACAAAGCAAGAAACAAGAGCAGATCTTGACCTAGAGAGTCTTCAAAAGATCCTTTCAAATTTCAAAAGATGTTTATACGTCCAAAAAATAGTTCAGCTCTCAAAATGCTTTATTTACAGTACACTTATGTGCTTATACTGGTTTTAGGAGATATTTGGGTCAATACTTTAACGGCTTTTCAGGAATAGAATGGTAGTTTCTTGAAAGTTAATGTTATCTATTCCTACTTGGCTTGTCAGTTGTGTAAAAACTTGATCCCTATTCCCCCCTCTCCCTCTTTCATTATTGTGTACCTCTATTATTACTGTGCAATAATCTGTTTCAAAAGATTATTTAACCAATAAAATATTCTCATAATTTTCATTGGATATAATCTTACTCCTTCTAGTTGTGTAACATGATTGCTGATGTCTATCCACTTAGATTTTTATATGGTTCCACTGGGTAACATCATTTATATCTGTGTAAAAATAGAAACCATTAACAACTTACACTTTCTTTCTGCTTTCTCACCCTGCAGCAATAATTACCTATGTTCTTTAGGGGTGGGTGAGAGACAGAGAGGCAAAGGAAAAAAATTGGAGCTTTTTATTTCATAAAAAATGTTTAATATTCTTTTTTTTAAACTTGGTTACATTGTAATTTCAAATGAAGAACAGGCATCTTTACAGTCTCCATGAAAGTCCTGAAACCTCAGTTCTCATGGTTCCTTGCAGAGATGGCTGAATTCCCTGGCCATTTGCTGTTCTCCTGTGTAACAGCTCTGCTTCTGAAGAGTTCAGCAGTCCAGACTAACAAACAACCATGATTATAGGATTTTTTTTTGGCTTTGTAGGAGAAGCTAAACTGAAGATACCAGATCCGAATATAAATCTGAGACCTGTGGTCATTTTTCTTTATTCAGACATTTTAAGTCGATCTTTATGAAAGGTCTCCCACCCTGTAAGTTTTCCCTACATTTTCTGTACAGAGTACAGTAGTTTCAGCAAAATAAAGATGTACTAGACCATTACTGAAGAGAGAGAGAAACAATCCTGAATTTGAGTAGGAGTCAATGTCATTGAAAGTTCCCAGTAAAATGTAAAATAAGGGAATAAAATTTTATATAATTCAAGAGTTGTTGTGAGCAAAATAGAAGACGAAGCAACAGTGAACCACTGATCCAGAAGACCTGCATAACTTCTTCTGGGTCTCAGGTAAGACCAAATTCTGTCTGAACATAAACTTCAGATATTGGTCAATTGTCATGACTTCAAACTATCACTCTCAGAAAACTATATATATATTGTTTGCAATTAAATGAAGTACAGAAAGTGTGGGAAAAACCCTAGAAAACTTGGTTTGAAATGTGAACATATTAAAATATTACATTACTTCTGTTTATATGACTTTCTGAAGACTTTTTTTTTTATTTTAAGCATTTTTGTTATAGCAAAACTTTATATATTCATGCTCTTTAAGAGACAGACATTTCAATGCAAACGTATAACCTCTACTTTATTTATTGTTAAGGGAAGACAATGGGCTGAGAGAGTTGGGCCTGTTTTACTTGGGAAAACATGACCAAGAAGGGATCTTATCAATGTGTACAAATACCCTAAAGGCAGGTGACAAGAAGATGGAGCCAGGCTCTTTTCAGTGGTTCCCAGTGACAGGGCAAGGAGCAACATGGGCACAAAATGACACACAGGAAGTTCCATCAGAATATGATGAAGAACTTCTTTAATGTGAGCATTCCAGAGCACTGGAACAGGCTGCCCAGAGAGGTTGTAGCATCTCCTTCTTTGGAGTTATTCAAAACCTGCCTGGATGCGATCCTGGGCATCCCATTCTAGGTGAACCTGCTGGAAGGAGAGTGGTGGATTATATGATCTACAGAGGTCTCTTCCAACTCCAACCATTCTGTGATTCTGTGAGAGTATAGAGATGCAGAAAAAAAGAAGATCATTTCAAGGGTTTTTTTTCACACTTTGATAAAAATATGATTAGCCTATGACAAGAGCAATTTCCCCCAGCATCAATGAGCTTGCTTAGATCGACACTATTCAGTGACAGACCAATTGGTTCACTATGATATGTGGATTTATATCCTCCTTCAAATGTGCCCTTTTGTCCTTTGCTATTATTTATTTATCCCAGCAGTAACCCTGTTTCATTTTTAATAAAATATCACTTCCCCAAAAGTGAGACTGATGAAATTATTTACTGTAAATTTTGTACCTTTGTAATCTTTGTTTTCTCTTTGTCAAATCATTTATAAAATTATTTCTATCAGGTGATTAACCTTTTGCAGATGCTGAGAGCTATCCAGAAGAATTATCTCACTGACTGTAATGGTGCTTCCCATGTCTGCGAGTGTTCATAAATGTGAACAGGGAATATACAAACTGACCTTGTGACTGTATTTATTTGTCAGTTTGCATAAATGTAGTTTAGGAATATGTTTTTGCAAAACTGTCCCTTTTACTATCTGCCATCTGTGATATGTTGTCATTATAATGACTGCATTTTAAATAGCAAATGCATTATAGGTTTTAAAATGTACATGAACCTTTGTTTCTTGAAATAGCAAGAGAAAACAAAATGAAATCTTTCTTGTAAGACATAAATTTTGCATGGAAAAGAGTTATTAACATTTTTCTACCTTCTTTGCTATGAGGTCTCTGAAGAACATGATAATATGGGTAATATCTTCCCTTTATTTATGCTATTATAAAACTGAAAAATCTTGGCCAGACCCAGTGAAAAATTGAAACTGGAAATTTGTAATCAAATCAGGATGCCCACACTCAATAGTGTATTTTTTTTCTTTTTCTCAAGGTTATCTTTAGAAGAATTGGGATTGTTCAGCTGAAAAAGAGAAGGCTTTGGGGTTCCAGTACCTGAGAATAGCCTACAAGAATGATGGAGACGGACTATTTGCAAGGGCATGTAGTGAAAGGACAAAGGGAATGGATTTAAACTGAAGAGAGTGTATGTAGATTAAGTATTAGGGGAAAATTCTTTGCTTTTGGGTGGTGAGGCATTGGAAATGGTTACCTGCAGAAGTTGTGTATGCCTCATCCCTGGAAATGTTCAAGACCAGGTTGGATAGGGCCCTGAGCAACCTGGTCAAGTGAAAGGTGACCCTGTCCATTGAAAGGGTGTTGAAACTACATCTTTAAGGTCCCTTTTCAGTGCAAGCCATTCTATGATTTTATGGTTCTATGATATAGATTAAAATTCATCTTAGTTTAAAACATGCAAATGTTGCAAATATGACCATGTTGCATTTAGTTGAATCTTCCACTTTGATGCACCCTTCAGCTCTTATCTCATCAGAATAATGATTAAAACAGAAGAACAGTTGATCAGAATGACTGCAACTATATATTTTGGAATTTAGGTTAGTCTTCAAAGAACAAATTATTTTTGACCACTGTTAAAGATGATAATTGCCACTTTTAAATATGTACTAAATTCCTTATTTATTCTAGAGTTTTGTATTCTGATATAGCATGATAGTAGAATAATATCTTAAACAGGTATAAAGTAAAAAAATGGATCTTCAGAATTCCCTTCAATGAAAACTTTGGGGTTTTTCCCCCCAATCATGGCATGCACTGAAATCTTCTCTTGAAGTTAGACAAAGGAGACAAAATCCAAGCTAAGATGTAAGATAAAAATCTATGGCAAAAGTGCTCACATTTTTTAAACCCTCCCTCCACCCCAGGGACTGTTTTCTGTTAAGCAGCTTGCCAGGGCACCCTAAATAATGAAATCTTAGGGATTTATTTTATCCTAAGGCAAACTATATTAAGTGCAAGAAGGAGGTAGAACTAGTAGACTCGTCTCAAAAGCTAAGCATAAAGCTCATATACAGTATGAGTTACAGTGTCCCAGCAAAACTAGAGTGAATCACAGAATAATACAATCACATAGACTATTTCAGAAATCAGCAGTACGTCTTGTATCTGACACTAATCATAACTTCTCTTCAGCTTCTTAAAATCTAACAGTTAAGCACAGTGAAAAATGTGTTTAGGATCTGAATGAGAACCTCTCTTTCTTTGGAATAAATTGTAAAATGAGTAGCAGATAGCATCATTACTGCAAATGATAGACATTATTAATGCTTGGTTTTTTCCTTACATCAACATTCTTATGCAGAATGGATTTGTCTTTATCTGCTATTTTCTCTTTCCTTAAACAAGACAAAAAGGAAAAGAAAGCTAAACATAATCTTTAAAAAAAATAATGTCTTTGCTTAAGGAAAAGAATGTTTTTGGGAAGTTTTTCATTAAAGCATTACATGGTACTGCATTAGTCAATCACATCCAAACAATGAGACGTGACAGTCTCTGTGCTCCAGCAGGTCCTTCAGCTGTATCCCCTCAGGTACAGGGAGTGAAGCCAATTGCACATGGCCTTGAGAGTCTTCATGACTATGATTAAAACCTGATCTAAATTGATGAGGTTGTTTTCTAATGGTAGAAAGAAAAGATACAAATGTCATGAAACTGTATGACGCCTCTGCTTCAAACGGTCCAAGACTGGAAAAAAACTAGTTCCATCAAACAGTTCCTCTGAATTAGCATTTTGCTGTGATCAACTAATAATAATTACAACATATGTAATTACAAGGAAGATTCACTTGGATGAGTGACTGCTGCATGGCCAAGTTCTCTATAGGTTAATGGAGTGGGAGGGCAACCGGGCTGTGACTAGTGGATGCATTTACCACTATTTGTAGGTTGGGAAAGTGTAAATAAAAGGCACAAAAAGAATGGAATTAACAGAAAAGAAGATACAGTGAAATCAGAATTTTTTTTTAAGTCTTGTACAAGAGAGGAAAGATGTTAAGCAATTTACATAGATAAGCACAGTAACATATTCTTAGATCTTCATATTATGTTTCATTTTTTATGTAAAACATTTTTGCATTAATTCAGAGCACTCAGTGTGGGCTTTATCTGTCAGGAAAAGTTGGAAGTATTTATCCATTTTGTTTAACTAGCTTTCTATCTTTAAAAAGTTTTGTTAGATATCTCTTTTTAGTTTGATTTTTAATGTATTTTTGATGGAGCCTGAAGCAGGGGGAAATCTAATTATCCCTCTTTCTTCCTTTCTTTCCTAATTTCTAATAATAAAATAAACTTAGTGATTAAGGCCACAGAAAATTTGCTGAAATTCACACCCAACTCCATCCTATTTAATTGGAGAAAACATGCTCTGTACTATCCTCATCAAAGCAATGCTTGAACAGCCCTACATTTCTGGCTACGCTGAAAATCTGGTATAATTGGGAAACCACAGGGAAAGATGACAGAATGCAGAGAATCCACAGCACACATCATATCATCAGATGGAAGCTGGGCATGCTGGTGGTGTTCCTGAAGGGGCTCTTCTCAGAGCAGAATCTTCTCCCAAGGGCTGGATGTCTGAGATTATCACATAACACCAGCATCAGTCTGAAGTTTAGCAGAGTGAGAAGGCTATTGATTTTCTCAGGTAGACATGCAAAAACTTTCCCTGGTATCTCAGCTTTTCCATAGCTTTGAATATTAATTCTGGATTGATAAGAGACATGTTTTCCCACAGCTCTGTAATCCTCCAGAAAATACTTGATTGATTTTTCCTTTACATGAGAATATAAGTAATTTATTTATATTAATATATGGCTGGCAAAATAGATCAGGAGGATGGCACTGCTGCTTTTCCTGTTGAAACTTTGCTACTTGGTGGACAGGTGTTCACAAAATTTTAGGCCAAGAAGAGGATATGGAGAAAGAAACATAAATTTGAAAATAGTAACAGTCATTCAGTTAGAGTCAAAATTCCAATTTCTATTGTAAAATATGCAGAGAACTAAAATGTATGTAGCAGCATGTAAATTTATTTGAGAGAACTAGATGGTGAATGCCTTTATGAGTTTGCAGTTGTTTCCAATCACATCCCAAGCATATGAGTGATTCCATGTTTGATAGAGGTATATGAGCTACTACAACAATGCAATTTATACAGAAAGAGTAAAACAGTATCATTAAGAAAGAGATTCTTATATCATAATGCAAACGTACATTACCTAAGAGTAGCCACTAACCTTTGAAGAGGAACAGGGATGCACTGTTTCTCTCCTGGAGAGACAACCAGAATTCACACCATCAGTTTTGAGTCTATAATTGGTCTTTGTGTTTCTGAACATGTATCAGTGATTGTGTGCAGTCACAGGAAGATAAGAAAAAACATCCTCGGTTTCCTAAGGATCCTCTATTTTCTTCCTACAAAATATCAGGAAAATGGAGAATGGAGTTCCAAATAAATGATATTAAAGCTGTCAAAAAAAAAAAAAATCAACATTATTATTTGCTTTACATTTCCTACTGCTATTTTTTTTAGGCTCTCTCTAGTGACTGCTACATTAGCATGGATTTACTACTAATATGAAATATATCATATAATACTGGCTCCAAACTTTGTAACATAAACCTCTTTATTTGTAGTATACTTAATCTCAGATGTCCTTGCCTCCAGTAATACATTCAGAAGGCTTTCTTAACCCAGTCCAGGGGGTACTTTAAATATTGAGCCAACAGAATTTAGGAAAACACTGTCTCTCAAAATATTCTTCCTCTATAAAACTGAGCTGGTTAAATTAATGATAATGAAAAGTAGCCATTTCTTATTATAAAATAGGTTTTATTTGATAAACAAAAAAGACCCAATTACATCACCTATTGAGTAGTTTTAAATTTCATATCACATCATTATCTAGTCAAGGTATACCAAATAATGCAAGACTTTGGCAAGATTTCCACAGCTATCATCTAGGAATCAGATTTATCAGGCAGTTTCTTTGATGTATCATCATAAAAGATCTTCAGCATGAAGCACACTTCCTTGCTGTATCCTAATGATAGTTTTGCTTTACAAACAACAGACTTAAAAGATTCAGTATATTACAGTGTAGGTTTTATTAGTGTCACATTTACTCTGGATTTCACACTAACATGTTTTTAACAGCAAAGTTAATGTTAGCTAGTAATGTCAGTATTAAGTAGGAAGATATTTAATAAACTCAGGTTTATATACACTGACATGTTAACAAAGGTTGTTTCAACCTCTTGGACCTACAATGCAATCCAGAATCAAAACAGGTTGTGTATACAACCTGTAGTGAAGCCCTGAACTCTGAGTTCTGGGCTTTTGAGGTTTGGTTTTGGTTTTCAGGGATTTTTTCTGGCACAACTGACACTATGTATTAAACTGCGATGTCAAAGAGCAATTATTATACATAAAAGTATTGAAAACAACTCTTCCTAGGTGTCAAGAAATCCTTGTCTAATCAAACTTATTTCAGACAGACAGGAGCCAAAAAGAAAAGTTATCTTTTAATAAGTGCTGCAAATCAGCTAATTAAAAAGTACAAGAATGCTTTTAGTGATTTATAACCAATGTGTGCTTCCAAAAGCCTTTTTCTGGGACAGATAATTACTGCAAGAGTTGATGAAGGCCAGAAGACTTAGTACAGTTCATGGCATCATTTTAAATATTCTTAAAAGTAATTATGTCACGTCATATACAAGGGAATTTGATTGTCTTATGAATTACTTAGGCTTTAAGGAGCCTCTGAGCTTGAGAAAATAAAACTTTAGTATTTTAAATTAAATTCTAAGCCTTCAAGGCTTGGTGGGAACAAAGACACAAATTCTGAATGTCTTTTAACAAGCTTGGAAAGAAGCTTCTAGCTATTCAAATGAAGTTTTTAATAACTTTAAAAGAACTTCTTAACTTTTTTGCTACATAAGCTTCTAGATGCATTTTTAAGACCTCTGCTCTAAATCTTCTAGTCTAATAGTTTTGCTCTTTTCAAAAAGACAAATAGGACAATTGTCAGAAAAGTGTTGGTGCTGCAAATTACAAAGATTGCACCTTGCACTAGCTATACAAATAATGATAGATAAGCTGTTTTTTTTTTTCATTATTTCAATTATTGCATTAATTTTTTTAATCAGCAGATTTTTGTGCCACAGAGCAATCAAAACTGTCCTTAAAAAAGACATTAATTTTACATGAAAGGATGCCTGCCACCTTCACATAAAAACTTTTAAATGAGACTACTTCTTCCAAGGGTTTTCTTATCATTCTTCTTCAATTAAAGTGCTTTTTCTGTGGCCTTCATGATTAAGTAAAATTGCAATCATTGTACTTATTTCCCATATTTCTGAACACCCTGAAGTGTTGCATACAGCAGTCAAGGGCCTCATGAGGCAGCACTGCGCATAGGAGCACGCACCATAATATGAATTTCAATCCCAGGGGTTTAGGCTTTGACTTTGTGGGGAATGCAGGTGTATTTATTCTCCAAGGTACAGCATCACAGGATATGGGAACTGTAAATGCATCGTGTCACTTGCCCTCTGATCACACATCACATTGTGTACTTGTGTTGTAGCTCACCAAGCAATGGGGTCTAGTGAAAGGCATCCCTGTCCCTGCCCATGGCAGAGGGCTTGGATCTCGGTGGTCTTTAAGGTTCCTTCCAAGCCAAGCCATTCTATGACTCAGTGACTGTTGTCTCATATCTGATTAACGCAGCTGCAAATGGGATGCTTGCAAAGCCACTCTTTGTAAAGAATAGTCGTTTTGCATTGTAACATTTCAAAACTGTACTGTAAAAACTGACTTTTTGGAACACTGACAACATTGTGAAGTCCTGTTTAAGGGTTTACTGCTGGGATATATACCCTGTAGCATTTCAAGTCTCCCATAGCAGTTAATCAGACCCAATTCAAGGACTTATTATTTATTTTCTCCTTTGCCAATTGCAGCTGACAGCTTCAACTGCTGTTTAAAAACAGCAGCACAGTGAGTGAATTCTGATCCCTGGAACAAAAGGCTGTTCTCCTTTATAACTCCGGCATTGTGTCATACAAATTAGAACAGGAAATCAAGGTCAATCCATCATCAGTAATCAAATGAATCAAACATTTATTAAAATTTTAAGGTACAGGTTTTACGTCCTCTTTTTGTGTTCATGTTGAGGCACAATTTCAGAGGCATTTGTCAGAGAGCTCTAGAAGGAAATAATATCCATTTTTACGGTCTCTTTCCTGTGTAAAGTACTCAGCTGCTGTACTTTTACAAAAAATATCTAGAAATATGGCATACAGAGATATGCAGTGGTTTTGTATGTTGTCTCTGACCCAGAAAGGCTCACCAAAACAGACCACAAGTTTTTACAGGAACGTAACTCTTTGCATAAAATTTACTAATTAAAACTTTTAGGTCCTATGCTTACTTGTAACTCTTTTTTTTTTTTTTTTCTTCTGAGAGCAAAAGAAAGCATTCTATGTGGTAAACTCGTAATAAATCACATTTTTATTTAATCTTGGTAATCTGTAAATATTTTTCAGCATTATTCATTTTAGAGAGCTTTGGAGTCAAAATAACTATTGCTTTGTTTATGACCCTATACTATTTATATTTGCCAGTCTTCTTAAAGGAAAACCTGTCAAAAATCACCTTTATCTGCTACAATCTGCAGACTCAGCTGAATTTTACTATAAGCTGAGTATGCTCAACAAAAGCAGGAAACAATCAATGTACTTCAAAATCAGAATCTAGGTATGTATGCTTAAATCCTTAATACACTTTTGTGAAAATCAGTGTTTTTCTCTTTCTCTTTCATTTTCAAAAGATACTCTCTTCACCATTCACCAGAAGTAAATTATGCACTAGCAATTTCAGCCTAATCAAAAGGATTCTGAAGAGCCAAAAGAACTCCCTTCCAAACTGTTATTGTTATCCACAATAGGGCACTCAGACTGCAAGAGTTAGATTGCAGCACTTTAATATGATCACCTGTTCTTTTCCAAGGGTACGCCAGAGAAGAAATGATGGGACTAGCAAATCTGAATGCATATTATGAATAACCCGAAGTGTGGTAGGATTCATATGTAAAATTAAGCCTCAAACTTACAGGAAATGCAACTGGTTGTGAAGTTCCCATGTGATTTCATAGCACTAAGCCTGGCAGAGTTTAAGAAGTGTTTGGACACAACTCTCAGCACACATTGTGATTCTTGGGGTGTCCTGAGCAGAGCCAGAAGTTGGACTTGATGATCCTTGTGGGTCCCTTCCAATTCAGCATGTTCTATGATTTTATGACTTTAGGTGGCAATTTTCAGGGACATTTAGATTCTTCCAAAGTTTAATGTTGGTATGAGAGTTATAAACTGTTGTATGGACACTAGTATAAAGAGAAACATGTTTAAAGAATACATCAAAAATCAGTCAAAACTGCCCAACCCACAATTAATATAAATTAAATAACTGTTAGAAAGTTTTTAAAGAAAATCTCAAGTATAATGGGAAACAATTAGAATACTTTAAAATTACTGCTATTGTCTGACTATATTCACATAATATTTGCATCCATGTTACTGTAGTTCAAAGATTTGTTTGATGCTAAAAATTTTAATGTGTCACACAGTTCCATTTAATGGAGGGTAAGACATAAGACATCTGATGCCTGTATACATACAACTATAATTAGGGAATAATGACATTTTTTGCTTCTGTTTATCCTGATGGTGTTCAGGCAGTTAGACTTCTATCAGTTCTATCTTCATTCCCTGTAGGGCACTTTCAGATAAGAAATTCTGTACTCAAAAACAAAGATGGGGGAAAAAGAAAGATTAGTAAAACTTCTTTTCAAATAATATAATTTTTCAAGATGTTTAAATTTTCATTGTCAGAAATGAATATATAGTATTTTTACCTAGAGAAGAAAGCAAAATAATCATTATGTGACCCTAGCTTATTTTGAGTATAAAGTAAGTTATGTAAGCTAACATTTCCTCTATATTCCAGATTTTATTTTTGCCTTTTTGACCCCAAGTTTCATATATCAGCACAAGTAAGAGATTTTCCTTGCATTATCACACATGCTTTCCAAAAAGCATGATTTCAATAGGCAAAAAATGCTAAGATATTTGAGAAAATAAAACAGAAAAAAATCCTCTGTTCTGATAGTCTAATTCAGGAAGGGTTAGATTTTTAGGCTACAGCTTCATATTACTTCAAACTCATTGTGTCAGTGTCACTTATCCTTCCTAGTTTGAGCTAAAGGTTTTTTTTTTTTCCAAACATGTCAGAGACCACAGGATCTCTGAGCATCTCTAGAGCATCCTTTTGCAATCTATATATCCATTAAAATTGAAAGCTGTCATTGATTTTCAGTGTCTTTTTATTTAGGGGGAAATTCTGGAAAAATTGTAGTTCCAGCTTAATATTTTCTTTCTTTATCTATTTGAAAGTGGCCAGTGAATATATGTGGTGCAAAACTTATAGAGGGAAATTGAGACTGTGGTTAAGAGAAGATGTGAATTTCTGCATTTGTGATCTTGAGCTGGTCAGTATAATGCAAAATAGGCTTTTCTTGTCTCTTTTGCCAGGTAAAATGTGATGAAAACAAACAGCCTCAAGTTGCAATGGGAGATTTAGGTCAGATATTAAAAAAATATTTCTTCCTTGAAAGTGTTGCCAAGCACTGGAACAGGTGCTCAGGGCAATGGTTGGATCACCATCCCTGGAGGTATTTAAAAGATGTGTAGATGTGCAGGCACCTGGGGACACAAGTGCCACATCTTTAGTGGTGAACTTGGCAGTGCTGCATTAATGGATGGACTCAATAATCTTAGGGGTCTTTTCCAACCTAAATAATTCCATGATTCTATGACTCCATTAACAATAAAACAGAAGTGTATAAGAAGGTTGGTTTTTTGAGGGTGATGAATCTGATATGTGTTTTTAAAGGCAAAACTCTTAACTTCAGTGCTATTAAGTGGGGGCTTTGCCTTCTTGTTTTTTTATTTTCGTTATTGGTTTGTTGTTTTTTTAACAATGGAACACTACTGTGAACTCAGTGCAGTTAATACTGGCGATAAAACTGGTTCTGTTTGGAATTGATGTTATCTAATATGTTTCTCTGGGACTAAGAAAGATATTAAGGAAAATAAAAATGACACCAGAGTCTATTACAACCAAACTGCAAATGATTTGTTCATAGAATTATGAAAGATGAATCAACCAGTCTGAAATAAAAACATTTCAGTTCTTATCTGTGGACTGATGTTACTATTGCGAGCAGATTCTAGAAGATTTTTAACTGCAACGTAGCAATTTTATGAAGCCAACTGCAGAACAATTTATACATGATATATAGCTCAATTTTTGCAAAGCATTTGTCAGATGACATGTCAATCACAGCATGCTAGTCAATGTTCAGAAAGAGAAACTCAATCTTCATATCTCAAAATATCACAAAGAAAGAACAAAGGAAGATGGATGGGGGAAAATAAAAGGATAGGAATGAAATTTCACAATGAATTATTTTTCTTTGCTTCATTGTCTGTCTCCTTTGTTTCTTCTTTTTTCGTGTACC
Source organism: Promerops cafer (assembly GCA_013398275.1). Classification (NCBI taxonomy): domain Eukaryota; kingdom Metazoa; phylum Chordata; class Aves; order Passeriformes; family Nectariniidae; genus Promerops; species Promerops cafer. The sequence goes on from VZSE01013513.1 coordinate 442,746, forward strand.
TTTCTTTGTCCCTTGATTTTTCCTTCATCTTGCTGTTGTATTTTTTATTCATAGCATACTATTATTGTGCCTGAATCTTTCCAAGTTCTTTCTAGAGGCTGTTTCTCGTGGCAAATAAAAGATAAAAGCTAGCTGTGTTGCACATTTCTTCTCTGATTTCTTTCATGTTTGGACTTCGTTTCAAAAATATTAATAATTATAATTCTCTACTAACATCTCTATCTTGTCTATTCTTTGTCTAATTGTCATATTTTTTCTCTGACTTCAGAGATTCAGAAGTCTAAACTGATGTCTTGGCTTTTTAAAGACTGTATTTAATTCCCTGGCCATGAATCAGTTTTAAATTTAAACAATGAGTTTTATAATACTGCTTTCAACTGCAAAATTTTTAAAGATTTGAAGACTTTGGGTGACAAAACATGACCCCGTGGAGCACAGGTCCTCATCTATTGCATGTCAAACAGAATTCTTTGGAAATGTCACACAGTACCAAATCATTATCACAAAAACTGTTGGTAATACTGAGACTAGTTAGGAGAAAATGAGAATCTCTCAAATGTCTGGGTCAGTAAGTAAGTTAGATATAAAATCACAGAAACAAAAAAGGTTTGCAATGAAGCAGTAAATTTTAGGAAAGCTCTATACCCAGTAGCTGCAACCAAAGTTAGATAAAGTGCCTAGTGTATTTTTACAAGTGGACAAAACTCAGTGACAGTGGAGGTATTGCACTTTGACATAATAGATTAATTTCTTATTAATATATATCTTCATGATGCATGTGACCTTGCAGAATATCTCAAATGCTAAATTCAGAAGTCTTGGACTCCCAGTTTTGTTCTGTGCCCAATTTCTGTTGTGATTCTCAGTGTAGACAATCAAGTTTTAATGCTCAGTTCTGCTTTAGTATCACCTCTCAATAGTTAATCATCTTATGATTTGAGAAGGCAGAAATTATTTTCCATATGCATTTATATCAGTTTATTTGGCATGAGGGACTCTCAGTTTCCTTGCAATTTTTAACCTGCATTGGTGCCATAGCAAAATACTGTGCGCTAGGATGACCTGTCCATATAGACCAAAGTACTGCCACAGAAAGTTTTGTCACCTGGTATCAAGTAAAAATTAGTTTTTAATTATCTAAATATACAGTAATCTATGCTTTCTTGATTGCTTAGGTCTGAATTCACAGATATGTTTGCTTCAGGAGGTACATTTGTTTTTCTCCTTTGTTCTTTTATTTCCCAGTTTCTGTTCCGCATCTCTGTCACTCCCACCTATGTTACCAGAAAGCATTTCTGACATTTTTTAGATATATCATCACTAAATATGTCAGATTCAGCACTTCCTTTATCATTCCTGATGTCTCTTATTATTTTTTATATGAAGTTCAGTATTCCCTGAAATATTTTATCATATCTCTTAATTTCTTGTTGATGGTTTCCTTTTCTATCTTCCTATTGTAAATGCTTCAGAGTGAGTACACGTAGCTACTTCAGATAATCACAGTACCTTACAAGGTACGTAATTAATAGTTTCTAATCTAGAATTATGTACCAGAACACAGTTACTGAGTTTTACTGTATTACTACCAAATGCAGCCATGATAATTTTGCCATTTCTTTTGAGTCAGAATTTTGTAACTTTGTAACGCTCACTACTGCATCATACCAGTTGTTTTAATGAGGGGTGGAGGTTGCTATTGCAGAACTCTGTTGTGACTGCTCTTTCCCAGCACTTGTGTTTCTTTTTTTTTGTCTGTTGTGTGCCAGCTTCTGAGATCCCAAACTCACTCACTTACTGTAGCCTACTGCAGCAGTTGCTCCTAGTTTTTCTCCTTCACAATCTCTGAAAGGTCTATGGCAGTAACCAAAACACTTAGTCATTGCTGCTGCTTTGCTTCCCTCACCCTAGACTCTAGTCCCTCTTATTGCAGCTTCCTTTCCCCTGCTAGCATTCCGTGTTCTCTACTGACTGTGCCTCCATGCATTTGTACTATTGTCCTCAGTTAAAAACAGCAAATTCCCATCTCTCTACTATTCAAGTCTGGATGATTTGACTGTTCCTTCACCAATATGCATTAAATGAGCTACTTGGTGTTGGCTGAGGTCTCTGTTAATGATAGCTGGAGAGAAACGTGTGTATTTCTTTTCAGCAGGTGACAAATAACCAGTTTCCTGGAAATCTGCCTCCTTAAAAACTCTGGTTACTCAATGTAAGATTCACAGGCCCTGCACAGGTTAAGAAAACTGATCCATAAAACTAAAGTCTCGGTTCTCTGTCTAATAAATGGAGGCAGATTCCTCCTAATTGAGATGCTCTGAGGTGCCCTTTGGAGATGCTTACTTTTATTCTTTGGATATATAATGAGCCTAGGCAATTAACTGTCTCCCAAATTAGGTGTCTAATGTAGACACTGTGAAAAAAATCCTCTTTCCCTTGTTACAGCAGAACATTATGCATTGCAATCTGTAGGTCTAATGAAAGTCTTTGGGAGAGGCCCCAGCTGGAAAGAAAAATAACATTTTTAAACAGCTTCAATTTTATATTCACATAATTTTTTTTCTTTTTAAAAAATACATCAGTCAGTGAATTTCCAGCTAATTTGGAATTCTGTGCAGTTGACTACCTATGAATCACTATTATATACATATTCTATAAGATACCTTTTATGTCTCTACAGAAATTCCTCTTTTTGAAGGTCATCTTTTCTTCTCTAATGTTCTAAATGATTCCTATTTCCATTTAAAAGGGTCCTTATATTTGCATCTGGGGGCTAAATTATGTCTAACATGCTTATTCTATCTTGACCTAGATTTAAACAAAAAAACCAACAACCCAATCTTTTTCCATTAACAATGCCAATTATGGAGCAATCCTATTATAATGCAGCATGAGGCACTATAGCTTTTTCTGTGTGATCACTGTAATTCGTGCATCTTCCAAGTTAAATACATGGAAAAAGCACAGACTGATACAATTCAGGAGCTTTGCCAGGCTGCCATGTGGAGAATACTCTAGGTCAAGGATCCACTGGTGCAAAGGGCAGTTGTTTGACACACTCGTTGCTTCTGCCATCATCTAACCACACATCTTAGATGTATAATAAACACAGCTTCTGTCCGGGCTTGATCACCATATCTAAAAGGCTGTAAATAGTTTTCTTCTAGCTTTTATTAAAATCATGAATGAGAAGGAATGACAGATATTTTAGAAATGAGAAATAAATAGTAAAAAATAGGCTAATAAGACATATGAATTAAGCTAATTTTCATTCTATAAAAATATTTCTATATTGATTAGTAGCAAATGCTAATAAGCTCCAAAAAAAAATCAAAATTGACCTGTAGATATATTTTGTTCTTGAGATGTATATATACGCCTGTTAAAACCTTGCAATATTATATCACCATAATCAGCTTTCCACACTGTCAATATTTAAGTCCTATAAGCCACTTGTTTTGTTAATTAATTAATGCTCTTAAGAATTTATTTTGGCCTTTTAAGCTACTACTTAAACTGAGAAAAAGAATATGGGATTCCATTGGTTTGGTTTTACACAGTGTTTTGCCTGTCATAGTAAGTAAATTTAATCTGCATTATTAGTAACTGTCAAAAGCATACTCTGAACAGAAGGCAAATACAGCAGGTGGTATAAAAAGAAGAGATGGCTGAAAGCAGAAAAGCAAAACGAATGATTTCTAGAAACTGCTAATCTAGTTATGAATAAATTTAAGGCAAATTAAAATGCATGCAAAGCTTTCACTGAAGGTGAATACTTGACAGAAAAGGAGATAAATTGATCAGTTCTTATTATAAGACCATTTGTCAGGAAGCTCAAGTGCTAAAAACCCTTGTATATTATAACTGGTTTAATGCAACTTGTGTAAACTTAACCTGTAAGATTTTTGAACCTCCTAGGTGATGACTCATCAGACAACAAACTTACAGTACAGAGAAGTGTTTCTTTGTTTACGAACACATAAAATAGGTGATCCTTTCAGTTTACTATACTTTTAAGTGATCAGTTTTATTTTTTCTTTGCAGATTGTTAACATTTACGTGATATTTCTTGGGACAATTAAAGGTAATAGAGAAAACACTCTCAAAAGACATACAAAGAGTGAAAAAATCATGCTCTCTGACTATTTTATATTTTGTAATCATCTGTTTTTCAGTGACACATCAAAAAAAGAGTATGCAGACAGTTAGGACTTTGCCAAAGGAGCAAAGTCTGTCAGTTTCTTTTTTTTTCTTCCATTTTTGATCATGTGGGCAGATTGAGAGAAAAGTGCCAAGCCTTTCGACAGTTCCCTAGAGCCTGGAGGGCAGTCTGCCTAGAGTCTAGTGCAGAATTTCATTTCTCCCAAGTCTCACTTATGTCTTATGCTGGATATTCAATTTTTTGGCACTAAACAGAAACAACTTCAAAATAATTGGTTATAGAGGTGGTTGAAGACAGCTTGACCTTAAGCCATTAGATGGCTGCTGCTAAGCAGTTCTTAAAATTTCTCTAATCCCAGTGGAACAATTATCTCACTCTCTGGTAAAACTCTGAAATTACTTGGCCCAACTTTGTTAAAAAATTAAACAACAACAACAAAAATCTCCTTGGTTTGAAATTCTAAAGCATGTTAACAGAAGCTGAAGAAACAAGAATTTCTTTGTTCTTGAGTTCTCTCAGATGTGTACCTTATCTACCTAGCAGGCAAAAAAATGTACCTTCAAAGCTCAGTGATACTTTGATTGTCTACAGCGTGATCTGTCTATCCGCATGATATGTATCCTCCTTGCTCACTTATTTCTTTATTGAATTCTTCATAATTGCAACACATGAAAATGAGAGAGAAAAAGGGATTTAGACAAGCACGCAGGGTCCACACAGATAAAATGCCTCCTGAGAGGAAATTCCACCTTCAGAGAGTTATAGAACCCTACAGACAAGCCCCCATGTTTGATCTTTCACCTCACTGGTGTACCAAGGGTGTTGAGTGACCCTTGGTAGAGCAGGGCAGTCAGGCTCACTTCGTCAGGGCTGCAGGTGCAGACACCAGCTGTAACACCAGTTACCCAACCTGTCACTGGAGCCAGTGGGAGCCAGGGCAGCCATCAGCGGCATTGCGGGGATAATGCCAGGTCCTTTAGAGCGCCTAAACTTCTAAGGAAAGGAGTCACAGGAGAGCTCCACAGGAGCCCTGCAACAGGCAGGGAAGTTAGTGTTCAGATGCAGCAGCGTAATTAAGGCAACTGGGGCACAATGTTTCACGTTGTTTAGAACAAACTCCTTGATAAAGTCAGTCTTTGCTTATGCTTTGCATAGAAGTTGCTCTTCCTTTTTGACAGTTCTACAGGACAGATGGTCTCAGAGCTCTTTTGTCACTATGCAGAACTCTGTAGAGAGATCTCTAATTTTTTTCCCAGATTTGATGTCTACATTAGGTACATTTTTTAATTTCCACAGTTACAGTTAATAATTGTACTTAAGTAAGTTACTTTATCTGAGGACTGAAAATGAACAGCTTTTGTCATGCTAGACTTCTGAAATCAACTTAGAGCTTACCTTTAAGAGTTTTAATTAAATTGAAGAGACTGTTATCTTCCTGTTCTTTTAACACCTGCTTTTTTTTTTTTTAATGAGAACTGTATGGGCCATTCACTTAAGACTTAGACTCAATGATCCTTGTGGGTCCCTTCCAACTCAGAATATTCTGTGAAATCTGTGCAGTATGTCTCTATTCCCAGCTGCATCTGAAGCATGAATAGGAATATCCTGCTATTTTTAATATGTTCCTCCATCTTTTAAAGTCTAATTATTTTGATTCTGTCTAACGGGAAAAAAAATTAAAGACTCATTCTATGACCTTCCTAGCTCTCTCAGTTCTGTTACGGCTGTTATGCCTTGCAGCACAAATTTTATGAGATAGTATAAATCTCTTATATTACAGAAAAAACAAAAAGGAACACTCCTTTCGTGCAATTTAAAGCTCGAGAACTTGAAAGAAGAATAAAGCAAAATAAACTGCTCTTTTTTCTTTTGTTTTCATTAATAAAAAATCACTTCTGTTTGTTGACCCAGATATATATGAATTCCCCTATGCCGTCTGCTGTTAAATTCTAAGATTCACAACCATAGGTGGACATTAAAGGGAAAAAAGGACTTGATTTTTTAACAGAATTAGCAGTTTTATGACTATTAGCTTCTGCCTTAGCAAAATATACTCCTGATAAAACAGAATCTAACCTTACAATTTAAAGTGTAAATTCTCCTTGTTGCCATAGAGAATAGCTTCTATGCACACAGATCTGATAATAATTACACATGATCATGTGGAATAGAATGGGAAGGATTTATCTTTCTTTAAAGCAGTAGGTATGTCTCCTTCCTCTCATAGTGTCAAACCTAGATGGAGATAGTGATCAAACATGGTGTGACAATTTCCGCAATGTCTCCCTGTGGGAGCTATTAAAATTCTACTTATGCACAAAAAAACTCTTGAGTGTCTAGCCTGGTAAAAAATGTATGTTATCATCCAGGAGATGAGGTATTATATCTTGCCAGAAAATAGAAAACATATTTCATAGACAGTTTTGTGAATTCTTCCTCACTGAATTTTTTTTTTTTTTTTTTTTTTGTAAACAGCTTTCTCTTAGCTAGTTGAAAGTGACGGGTAAATCAGCTCTCCAGAGTCTCAGCCTGGAGCTTCTTCTTTGTTCCAGCATCATATAGACATGTTCAGTTTTAAAACCATCAAGGCTCATTCATTTGCAGAAAGCACAAGAAGAAGTTAAATGCTGGGAGAGTACTAAAAGAAGTATGACATTGCACGTGACTAACTCCCATGACCAACTTGCTAGATCAATAAAAATGATTGCAACTCAGATTCCAGACTTGCAGTAGTCAGCTGGAGTCTTTATTACAGGTTTCATGAATCTGCTTTGAATCAGTGTAATAAGTGAGTATTTTTCATGAAAGTTTTTGAATAAACAATAGTTATTAGAAGTTTACTTATGAAAGACCTTTTCCTAATTCTTAGTAATGAGGCAAGAGCTGCACTGTATTCTACAAGGAACATTTCATTAGAATACAATGAATATATTAAAGCATTCAAGGGTTACTTACATCAAACAACAAGAGGAGCTTAACAGGAAACACAAAATTTGAGAATTTCAGCAGCAGATTTATGCATGATATTATGTACTGTCTCAGGCTGAGTGATAACTCAGCTCCTTACGGCTCTCTATCTTCACAATCAGAGGAAGACGGTTCAGGAAGAAGGAGAATAATTAAACTAGTGAATGCTTGGCTGCATGGCTGGTGCCATACTCAGTGGTTTTGACTTCGATGATCATGGATTGACCTTTGAGGAGTCAGATTTTTTGGGAGCTGATGGAATTCACATGACAAAGTGGAGCAAGAAGTCTTTGACACCAAGCTGGACTTATAAGAAAGAACTTGTAAGTCTTAACCTATAAGACTTATAAGGAGAACTTTAACATAGATTTAATGGGGAGAGAGACGGAACTTTGAGTAACAGAAAATCTGGGAGTTGCTGACATACTGGGAACCAACAGAGAAACAACCATGAAATACCTCAAAGAATTTTGACTGGTTCCTCTAAAACTATGACATGGCTGATAGATCACCTGGAGTGTGTACCAGTACACGTAGTGTGGATTACAAAGAGGAGAAGTTGGTACCACTGTGCTTGCAAGCTCTGATACTGCTGGGGGGCTTCATTCGCCCTAACCCCTTCTTGAAAAGCAGAGAAATCTGTAAGTAGTCTGGGAGTCTCCTGGACTCTGTCTGGGATAATGACTTAATCCGAGAGACAGAAAGCCTGACCAGAGGAGAAACATTATTGGACCTGTTGCTTATCAACATAGATGAAATAATTACAGGGGTCAGGATTGGTGTTTGCCTGGGCTGCAGCTCTCATGACCTAGTGGAATTTGTGATCACACAGGATATAGGCCAGGCAATGAGTAAAGTCAAGACCCTGAATTTTAGCAGTGAACTTTCAGTACTTAAGGAATTAGTGGATGAGACTCCCTGGGAAACACAGGGATAAAGGATAAGAACAGAGCTGGCAGTTCTTTAAGGACTTGATTCTAAGAGCAGTTTTTTCTAAGACCAGCATGTGTAAGTAAGGACCACCTGGCCAAAACAAAGTGCAAGAAGGAAATTTACAGGCAGTGGAACCAGCAGCATGTATCCCAAGAGTAACATAGGGATGCTGCCTGTGTCCTGCCTGGGCTGCATCAAAAAGAGCATGGCCAGCAGGTCAGGTGACGTGATTCTGCCCCTCTGCCTGCTCTTGTGGGACTTCACTTTGAGGTCTGGCTCTGGACTCACTCCAACAGAACTATGCCTTTCCTGTGCTAAGAACCCCAGAACTGGAAGCAGTACTCAAAGCAGTACTCAAAGCCAAACACGGGGCTGAAACATTTCTCTTATAAAGAAAGGCTGAGACAGCTGGGGCTATTCAGCCTGGAGAAGAGAAGGCAGAACTTACTGAAGCCTTCCAGTACATAAAGAGGGGTTATAAGAAAGATGGAGTAAAGCTTTTTAAAAGGCCTGAAGTAACAGGTCAAGGAACAGCAGTTTTAAACTGAGAGAGGATAGATTTAGATCAGCCATATGGAAGAAATTCTTTACTGTGAGGGTGGTGAGGCATTCCAGGGACTTCCCTAGGGAAGTTGTGGATACCCCATCCCTGGAAGTATTCAACACCAGGCTGGGTGAAGCTTTGAGCAACCTGGTCTAGTGGAAGGTGAACTTGTCCATGGGAAGGTTTTGGACTAGATAGCATTTAAGGTTCCTTCCAATTTAAACCTATCATTCTATGACCCACTGTAATCCATTATGTTGATGATGATTATGCTGGTGGTATTTACATATTTTATCATTGTATTGAAACATGAAACATTTTTAGAGTTGCATCATTTAAATGTATGCATTTTATTTTTTAATAAAATTTAAATTTTAAATTTAATCTGATTAAGAAAAATAAATAGTAGGAAGCATGGCATCACAATGGTTTACTGAAATGACAGCTGAGTATGAACAGCTTGGCACTTTTTAGCAAGAAATTGTTCTAAGACCGTCATAGATTTGCTAGAAGATAAATAAAGCTATTCATTTTGAATGTTTACTTGTTAGCTTAGAGGAATACATACATAAACATTAAAATGCAAAACTGTACTTGAAACTTTGATCCAGAACATGGCACGCTACTGCAGTGAAATAGGTCTTCCTCAGCATCACATTCAACAGTAAGTGTTCTTCTTCCAGATTATTCCTTAATTAGCAGGCTTTTCTGTGTGAAGAATATTAGTGGTATTCCCAGTTATTGAAAAAGTATTGGAATTACTGTTATATACTCCTAACAAGTTTATAAAAACTGGAAGCTTTTGGCATTTTTCTGGTACTCTCAAAACCAAGGACAACATATATTTATATCTATAAAATATATAGACCCCTATAAGGCAATTATTTGTCATGGGCATTCTCTATTAATTGTGGCTAGGTTAGAGATACTATTTAAAGTATCTCCATTAAAAATACTCTTTGAAGTTATTTACCATGGTCTTTCCATTTTTCTCTAACTTTTTAAAAACTGGAAATTGATGCAAGGTTTTAAAGTTTTAGAATACGTTCTTAATTTTTTTTTAATAATTTAAATTGTAAATCTGATGTAACAGTTATTTCTGTCTTTGAATTTTATTACCTCTAAGCCATATAAGCAAAACACTTGCAAACCCATCATTCACACTATTTATACCTGAAGATGTATAAATAAATCATCTTACATCCCACTTCACAAGACACTTTTTTGGTCTTCTCTTTGCTTCACCACACATGACTTTTTCAGCAGATTAGCTTCTCTCATCTTTCTTCCTGTTAGAAAAACCAGGCATTCACCCAAATCTCACCTGCAGGACTAAAAAGAAATTTCTGTATTTTAGCAAGAATTCTCAAACCATTCAAGGACTGAGAAGTCTGTTTTGCATAAACGTACACAATCAATTTATCATTAACATATGCTGAGAGAGTCTGACTTTTAGAAGCAATCATAATGCTACTGTAGCTCACTGACTAAAACCTTTACAAACAAGTGAGTCTGTGTATATTAAAAGTTTATTTGCCAAACATGGTTTTCCAGAAATCCTAGGTCAATTAACCCATAAAAAAGCAACATATCACAAGACTGCTAATAGCAAAAAGATGATTTTTACTCTGATTTAAAAAATGGAAGTAATTTAGGATTTATTAAAGTTCATTGCATCTTTGAGTGTAAATGTGCTTTCTCCACACCCTAAAGATACTCATGGGAGCCTAGGTGGCATACTGGAGGTCTAATAACAGTTCTGAAACTGAGATTTCAAATATCATATTTGGACCGACTTTTACGAACTTTTGTAATTTGTTCATCATGCTTTTTAATTAAGGCTTAGCAATCAAAAATCTCATTGATGTAAAGGAACGATTTGCCATAAATATTTACCAACATAAATCAGATTGTGCATCCAGGTGCTTTGGAACAAATGTTGCATATTTAAAATGTGCATCATTATCAGGGTTCTCTAAAGTGCTCTAAATATTGCTGTAGCCATTTCTCCAGTAATGCCACAATTGAAATCAAAAGAGGCATCTAGCTTCATTTAATTTCTGTTAATTTATCTGTAGCTTGAGATGATTCTGGAACATGACAAATTTGCAGTTTTTGTATGGCTTCTGATTCAATTATCACAAGGATGATATATGTCTAGGGATACTCCAATTTTAATAAAATTGAACTTATTTTGGGAACAATCTCATGTTAGTTTCTTAATGTCAGTTCTGTATATTCAGGTAAAGTTTATATCTATTTGGCATTTCTAATAAAAATAGCTTTTTGTACCTTTTAACTAGCCACAAATATTTAACTCACCTCAAAAAAGTCCTACTTCTTTTTCACTGCTGTAAGTCAAACTTGCATGAGATTTAAAGGTTTTTTTGTCTCTTGCATCAAAGAACTTTTTGGAAATTTTGAACAAATTAAAGAACTAAGCTAATATCACTGGATGTTAAATCCTTTAAAGAGTAGAAAAACTAATGTACACATAAGGTGACTTTCCCAAAATCTATTCAGGAGATCACTAACAAAATAGAGACTAAAGTCAATAGCTTTTTATTTTATACTGGATAACTCAATCATGGATTATCTTCATAAACAGCTTTACCTTGCTACCTTTTAATAAAAGTAATTACTTTATTCAGAATATTAATAAGTACTTGGCTCTGAAAACTTGTTAGGGATTTGAAGATGTTAGTTAATTTCCTTGGGTCATCATTTGCCTTAACCCAACTTTGCTTTAAATTGCAAGGGTTATTAATTTTCATCACACAATTTTACTATTTCCTACTTCATGATTAAATAAATAAAATTTTCCAAAATTTTCTGAAAGGAAAACTTTAGCGACAAGTACAATACATCATTCACTAGGAATTTTAGCTGCCTGAAAGATTAACTGAATTATTATTCTATACCGATTTCAGGGAAGGAATCAACATAAAGGCAAGCCATTTTTGCATTTAAAAAACTACAAAATGCCCATCCTTTCTGTATACAAGTCAGAAGAACACAAAATGGAAATCCAATCCTTATAAAATATTTACTATTTGAATGAGCAACAATAAAGCTGTGGGAAAAATAAGTTTTATACACACAGCTTTAAAGAGAATATGAATGACTATTGTGAATTTTGATTACTAGAATTAATCTGTAGGTATTTTTATTTGGAGATATCAGGTAAAAATTTACTGGATTAGAAAATACATGTAATTATAGTTGCAATCAAGAATCAAAGTATCAAAGAATTATCTTTGGGTGTGGTTTACTCATCAATGGAAAAGGACCAAGGCAGGAAACACAGACCTAAAACATTTTCCCTTTTTTTTTTTTTTTTCCCAGGTGAATAATGCAAAGTTTTCTCCGTTTAGTTCATCTTCTCTCATTGTCCACTAAAATTGGCCACAAAATTGCCTTTTCTGGTAGGTATCATCTAGAGAATCCCCAAAGTAATAAAGAAGTATGGGGAGAAGATCACGGCATCTACCCATATCTGTGAAGGAGGACAGGCTGTTCCTTGCCATAATCCTAACTAGAGCATACGTGACTTTTTATGATGGGACAGGTATGAATGAGGGACATATGATGGAATTTCCTCAGTGTTTGTTTCTATTTGGTGCTGATACAGGTTTTGAAAGTAATGGAAAAAGTTAGCATATAGATCAATGATCATTTACTATTTTGCAGGCTTTCCAACACTGATCATTATTAAGACACAAGAAAAGAGACTATGAGTGCTATTACTGTCAGAAGATTATTCCTAAAGTCTAAGGGAAGAAACCTCAAACTCAAACCCAACCAATCAACCAAACCCCCAAACCAACAAACCAACCAAACCCCCAAAACACCACAACCTCCACTCCCTTCCCCCCCAAAAAACCCCCAAACTAAATTAAAAAAAAAAAAAAACAAAAAACAAAAAAACCCACCCCAAAAGAAAAAACCCTCTGAACTTAGTTGTTTACTGATGATTTGAAAAATTAGTTTTTCATTATAATTTTTCAATATTTATTTCTAGTCCCACCACTTAAGGCGATGTTTCTTTATTTAGATGACATACGGTGGTTGCAGGTTCCACAAGTTTGATGTATATAAAAGATATTTCCTAGTCTCTGCTTTAAATTTGTAGGAAATCGAGTGCAATTTCTATTGTTTCTTTAAATTGAAACACCTAAATTGAGAAAAAGTAAATATAGAGATCAGCTTTTATATTTTGCCTTTCCATATCATGCCACTTTTCACAGTGATACCCTCAGCTTTCAGGCTGTCTTTATGGAAGCATATTTCCAAATTGCTAATGTCTGTCATCTGTAAGAAAGGTGCAAGATGTGTCTCACCTTTTTTAGCTCCTTCTCCATCTTCCACTGTGTTGGAATTTGGTTTTATTTCATGGAAAAATGAAGAACTGATATTTTTTCTGCACCTAAAAGGGAAATTCTGTATTTTCATTATAGGGCAGATATGATTTAAATAAGACAAACACTTTGTACTTTGTAAATATTCAATATAATATAGATAACCAAATCTATTCATACAACTGACACTGGTAAAATTCAAAAGCCAAGCAAACAAGCTTAAACTTATACTCATCTGATGTGAAAATAATGGATTTATTTTTAGAGGAATATCTCTAAAATTCTTTTTTTGAGATTGAACTCTCCTCTTGAAACAAATATGTCTATATGGCTTTATTTTTATTATATGTAACATATTTTAAACCATTTCTAGAAAGTACTTCCCCTTGCTGTTCTAGTGGATATATCCTTTCCAGGATACTTGCTATTCAGGCTCCAGGCAAGAACCTGGGAATGCTGTTCCAGCTCCCTACAAGACCAGATTCCATGCCTAGAAAATATGATCTTAATTATTTTTAAAGACATATCCAGTCTAGAAATCTTTTTTATGTATATTTCTTTTTTCATTGCCTACTAGAAGACTGTTGGTGGAAGAAAATGGTGACAAAGATGTCTTCAGCACAGTTACATGATGCAGACACATGCATATTCATCATAAGAAAATATCATTAACAACAACAAAAAAAAGAGGCATCGCTTAGAATAAAGAATATTTTTATAGGTAAATCTAATTGCATGGAGCATGCAATGTAACAGGACTTAATTGTATTCTTTCAGCATTCACAATAGCAATGCAATTTATTTTATAAAGGAACAATGATTATATTTATATCCCAACCATCATCACTTTTTAAAACCATCTTTATCAATATCTGAAAGTTAAGAGTTCAGGTAAAAGTGGTATAGGCAGCCCCACTTTTTCTGCTAAACTGGGGTGCACCTTTAAGAATTTTTTCCCTTCTAGGATAAAACAATTATTTCTTGCTGACATAAATTCCTAACAAGGCCTTTCTGTCCTCGACTATGTGCAACAGGGTTGTGCTTATGCTAATTTGATGTTGCAGGATCATAACCCCCTACTGATGAAATGAATTTTAAAACGTTAACAAAATTACTTGTAGGCATTGCAGAAAATGTAAAATAAAAGGTTGCTGTTTTCCAAATATGCCATTCTTGAAGGTATGCTGTGGAATTCTTGGTGTGTGCATTCATCTGTTAGCAACTTACTTTCAAGATAATTATGCAATTTAATAAAAGAAACTCTGCAGGAATATAAAAATTACCCTTCCTCCTATTATATGGAAACAGTTAGAAGGTGCTTTTGTTTTCTTAACCGAGATTTACTGAGCTTTTCCTATTTAAACTTTGAAAAGCTTGTGTTCAACCCTAAGGGGACTTACTGCGAGCTTAATGCTCACATTGTAAGAAAATGAAGATACTTCAGGGACAAGATAATAAAATAAAGCAAATCTTTCCACTACTCTCAATATTTTCTTCCCCATAAGTCACTGATACACGTCCAAATCAGTTTATAACGCTTTGGACTTTTAAAAATTACAAACGTCAGACTTGTCTTGATTTCAATTGAAATAATGTACTAAATCATTGTAATTATTTTCCCCCTTTGCCCTTACAATGAAATATATATCGTTTTTATAAAAGAGTAAAATATTGTCTGCTCTAAACTGAAGGATGGTCGACTCAAACGTCATCTCATCCAGAAATGGGTTATCCTTATGTAAAAAGAGGCAATGAAAAGCATATGAACTTTGATGAAGATATTTTTCTCTTTTTTTAAAAATTGCACTGTCTCTAAGCAAGCACAAAGAAGTAGTTTTAAGTAACAAGTATGATGTTTCATTTCCTCCTGCAGACTGTGCACGTGTTTTATTTTCTCACCTATTTTGTTACATGCTCTTAGGTAAGAAGTAAACAGATAAATGGAGGTACAATCCAAAGGGAATTGTGGGAGAAGCAATTTTATTTTGTCTGCAGAATTCTGTTTTCTTCATGTTGTTTATTATTTCCTTGATGTTATTACCTGTATTCTCCTGGCTCTTATCTTCTAAGAGCAATCAAGACCTCTTCATAATGTCTCTAAAAGCTTATTAGAATAATAGATCAACAAAAGGGATTTATATACATAGGTTTCACCAAGGTAACTTTTCATGATTCTCTAAGAAAAATTAAAGTAATTTTGTAATTAATTATGAAATATGTAACCTCATTTTAGCCTTCTGTAGCGTGAAACTATTGAAACTGACGCTTCAATTGCATTTACCCATGGGTTGATGCACTTTGAGAGTCAGACATGGGCTATTATCAAAATATGGGCATCTTCTCCAGTTCTTCATCCCTAATTACTACAAGTAAGAAGTTTCCTCCAGAGAGGGACCACTTTTATTCCGTATTTGACAGGTAGAAATTAGCTGCCTAATGGAATGGAATAGTTCTGCAAATTGAAGGAATTAAGTGAGCTTTTTTAATTTGGGCTCCTTTTAAATTAGATTTTAATTTGAATTTAAATGTGAGGTTAGTGTCACAATGCAGTTTATTTTGGGTGCTTTCCAGTAACTCTATAATGGGCACCACTGACGTATCATGTCTTGTCTTAGAGGCAATATTGAAAAATACTCTAGCTTTGGTCTACAAACCAAAGTAATTAAATGAGCAGGAAGTTTCCATTTGCACAAAAACTCAGAATTGCCATTTAACCATTGTAATGAGATCACTCAACTAGCTGCATATGACATCATGGACTAGGTACTACTAAAGTGACAAAGTCATCATAGATTAAGAAAAAAAATTAATAAGCCTTATTCTACATAATCTTATGAGTCTTCTTTTAGAAGATAATAGTCACAGATTACCTGAACATGTACAATATGATAACCTAAACTGCACAAGCAACATTATTTTTAATTCTCTTTGCTTTTGAGACAGATCCCTGACTTACATATGATGCTGGAAAAGCTCATGACTCTACTGAGATATCACCTCTAAAATGAGATGTTGAGGCATAACTGGTATTATTATTTTAATTTCAAAGAATTGGAAAATAAACCACCCTTTTTTAAAAAATATGTTTTTCTCTCCTATGTACTCTATTTTTTCTTTTCTTTCTTTTGATATTCCCATTTATCTCTCCTGATTAAAAAAAAAAATTACTGTATTTTATTTAGTACTTTTAAAAAAATATGTAAGCTTTGTGCAAAAAAACATTTAAGAGAAAGAAAAGAACTTGAATGCTACCTAAAAAGTTTCCTTATTTCACTTCTTTTGGAGTTTCATTCTCATATCTGCAGGAAGAGCTGACAGGAACAATATTTTAAAGTAGTCAGTTCTGTCATAATCCTCTATTCAGTGCTGACTACAGTGGCATGTCATTTGTGCTTTCCTGTCCTATTATGGCCTATTCCAGGGAGCTTTTCTCCCTCATGAATCTCTTCTGACCTCATCAATATATTTGAAGAAACCCTTCTTACCTGTGAGATATGTAGTTGAAAGGAGATAGTATTACATTCAGCATGGCAGAGGAGGAACTTCTTCCTGTGACATTTTGTTACACAGCTTTTGTGAAAGTGCTCAGCAACATTTCTAACCATCTCATTGGCAATATTTAGGGCATTAAAATGTCTGGATTGTTCCTTAAACAACTGCTTAACTTAGGAAAAAAAATGACTGTTTGCTGTGTGTAAACCAGCATAAACTGGTAAAGACTGTAAAGCACTTGAATTTCTGCTATTGTGTTTTCTGATGGTCAGAATCCAGAGAAAAATAATCACCTTGGCATTATTAAAAGCATTTGAACAATACTGCCTTTGTCTTGGGAGTTTCTAAGTCATGTCATATATCTGGCTGTTTCAAAAAACTCGGGCTCAAAAATATCCTTGTGCTTGGTTGTTTTGTTTTTATAGCACTATAGACCAAAGAAATTAAATGAGCCGGACATTTCCATTTACACAAAAACTCAGAATTAACATTTTATCTTTTTAATGATATCAGATACCCAAGGAAACTGTTGGAAGGTGCAGATATCACTATCTATGCATTGCTGTTTATAACTATATATTTTTTGACCCAGAGTTCAGAATAGGAAAAGTCAGAAGATTTTGCAGACTCCTCCAAGACTTTAGCCATTAAATGAGGCACTTCTGGACAGTAATAATTTCAAGAAATTCCTTTTGTGAAGTAGTCTGCTAAATAAACACAAAATGTAGAAAAATCTTCCCATAAGTTACTCTGGCAATGCATGAGTCTCCTGAGAGAAGAAAGTGAAAAATAAAAAAAGGAAAAGAAAACAGAATAAAAAATTAGATCTTGTGCAATATTTTCAGACATGCAATCTAATATGAATTTGTGCCAAGACTGATGACTGCATGTCCCTGAGACAGGGAAAAAGAATTCTTTGGTTTTCCAAATATAACATAGTAAACAGAAAGGGTTCTTCAGAATCCCTAATGAGAAAAAATTAACCAGCTAAAGTGCTGGAAGAAAATTATCTGGGGCAGTTTCTGATGGCAGAGAAAGAGTAAGCACATCCTCTGTGAAAGAAAATGTACAGCTTCATGATTTAAGCAAGCAGAACTAGAGGAGGGGGGTGTGGAAAAATCTTTGTCTGAAGTAATAAGGCTAAAACACTTGGGGAAAGCAAAGAAAGGAAATAACATCCCCTAAGGATATTTGCACTTAGTGAGCAAAAACAATCATGAAATGAGAAAATGAGGACAGGCAATAGGATATAAGATCTTCTGGTTAGTGATTTAAGGCTCACTGACACAAGGGAATAGATATGGGAGGGACATTGCCAGGAGAGGGGGGCTTCTTTAAAACTCAACACAAGAGACAGAAAATACCCTAATTTCTTCAAACAGCTCAGAAAACTCTTAATAACTTATTGGCAGGTCTGTAATTCACTGTACAACATCAAATGCAATATATAATCTTCTGTGCTAACCGGGGGTGGCCTCAAACAGAGTAAAACAAGTGAATCATCTGTCACCCATCCCAGTCATCACCTAGTCCTTCAACTTTCCTCCAGACTGAGAAAAATTCAACAGCTCTTAGAAAAGCAAGCTAAGAATAGTGATTTTGCTGGAGGTGAAATGGGAGATTGACTTTGGAGTGATAATGTGTAATGAGATTTAACCCATTAATCTACTTACCTAGTACTTTTTAAAAAAATTATTTTCAAGGAATTCAATTTATGCAACCTTACATTATAAAGGAGTTTATACTTTATTTAATGTTAACCTATGTACAAAGGTGATGTTTAAAAGATTTGTTTGTTTTCCAAAATGTTAAACTTAAATGACAGCTTTTCAATGTGTACTTAGCATTAAAGGTATTTCAACATAGCACTTGGAGTAATCAAAAGACAGCCTTGTTGCTCCAGACCTGCTCCTTCTGCTGGGAAAGCACAGCACAACTTGTCACAGAAATTAAGACATCAAAGTATTTTAGAGTAACTGAAATTCTTGTGAAAAAAATGAAGGGTTTTGGATGTGATATCTCTTGTATAATTTTTTTTTCTCAGAAGGACATTGCCAATAAACTGCCATAGCAAAACAGAATTTTACAGAAATTAAGAAATCTTCATCTTCTTTCAATTTCCATATCTATGCTACAGATTTTGAGTTTTACTCACCAAGGGGAGAAACACGGAAAGTACCTGACTACATACTATATCTTGTATGTGCGTTGCAGAGTCCTTCAGGTATATTCAAGCTCTGACAAAAGCAGTGACATCCCTTATGACCCAAATTGTGGTGTCCCACCCTTTTTGGGGCAGGGAACACCCAAGATTTGTGGATGCACATGGTTGGAAGGAACAACAAAAGTGAGAGGCTTTTTTCCGCCCCCCTCCGCCCCAAAATCTTACAAAGTATTATTAAAAAATTACACTCTTGACATGGAAATTGGTATGTTAGCCTCTGACCTCCTGGTATAAGCATACAGCAGTGGATTTTGGATAATGGGGTAGGGTAAATAGGAACAGAGAAAGAGAGAGATTAATTAAAGAGAGAGACAGAAAGGAAAGAATAAAAAAAAAAAAAAAGGAAAAGAGATCACCAGTCCTGGCTCCAACCTCAGTCTGGCTGGGGCTGTGGTATCCAGGGTCGTGGGGCCTAAACTCAGACCAGGTGTGCATTTGCACAGTATTGAGTTGTGCTTATCCCCAGAAACTAGAACAAGCACATTTGTCCCAGAAAAATGATGCCCTCCCTGTGTACGGCTGATTCTCCAGCCACATCCTGTTCTTTCTCACAGTGTGTGGTTACCAACAATCCTTGGCTGTAATCACCAGCAACCCTTGGCTGACTCCACAGTTATCCACTAACATGGGGGTTTAATTTCAGCCATTTGGGCAGTGCCTAGGAAAGTGTGGGCTGCTTTCTTTTAGCACTTTTCCCTCAATTCTCTTGCACAAATTTAAGTTTTAAAAGAAAATACAGGAAACAGATATGAATTCTACCTCAATGGATTGATAGGTACAATATCTTTGGATCCCAAAGGGTTCTGGAAAACAAGCCCAGCAGCATTCCACTGCCATTCTTGTTCAGCCCTGTGTAGCTGCTGAGACAGGTCAGCATCTCCCTGTGTCTGGGTTTTTCCAGGTCAATGGTAAAGGTGAACTGGTGAGAAATAATATTTCTGGTTTTTTTTACATTTCTTTATAACTGTAAGGTATCTGACAAGATCTGAGTACTACTACAGCTTTTTCTCTTCTAGTCTTTTCTATTTCCCTTTATTTTTTTCTTTTTAAATTTGGAAAAGGAGACTTCCTAAAGAAGAAACACTGCAGATTTTAACATTATATCAAATTAACATTTAATTAACATGATATCAAAATGTAGCTCAAATAATATTATTTCATTAAAGCATACAATATTTTTCTGGTTCAGGTTATTCCCTACTTAAACAGGAAACTAGAGATGATCTAACGATAATAGCACATAAACTAAATATTTAATATTTCAAAATATATAATTTCTGTTTGTCTTTTTTGAAAAAAAAATTTTCTTCAAAAGCCTACTGAGTACATGACAAAAATAAATGCACAAATATATATATACTTACAGATACTTAAATCCATAAAGGCAAACTTTAAAAATTGCAATATAGTGTTTCTCATATGGTTTTATTTTGGCGTATTTTGGCATTTCCTTTTATTTTATCTTTTTTATTTGGAGAAGGTAAAGAGAAATTCGCCTTCTTAGGCATTCTTGACTAAAGACAATATTTCTACTGTAATGGAAATAAAAAAGGAAAAAATAATTTTCTTTGGAGACAGATGACAGCAGTTTTTGGGAGGCTGTTTTATCTTTGGGGTTTTTTTTGTTAATTAGGGAAATTTTTGATTTTCTCAAATCAGATTGGGCAACAAGACCTCCTTCACATTAGTTGATGGTTCTTTTATATAAGAATAATTAACAACAAAGTCTTTGATGTAGTATTTCTGAAGTTATTTTGGTGCTACAATATTTTGTTAGAATATAACAAGGTCATTGTAAACCTAAGAAAAATAAACTGACATTTATCTGAAAATGAAAAGTACTAAAAGACATGGTAAAGATAAGGTTCTGTGGAGCATGCCCAGGTGATATCTGCTGTTCATAATTTTCTGTTTAGCAAGAACATTGTGGGCTGTATAGAGCAGGAACATTTTAAGCTGTACAGGTAATTAGTTACCAATTAGAAATAATTGAATTTTTTACCTTTTTTTCGTCTTTTGAATGACATAAGAATATTGACTTTGTCCCATAAGCAAACTAAGCAAAGGCTCCTAATAAATATCATAGAATGGCTAATCACTGGGGTTCCCAGTAAAAAACAGATATAGACCTGCTAGAGCAGGTACAGAGGAGAGCCACAAGAAAGAGCAGAGTGTTTGAAACTGTTCCTGTGAAGAAAGGTTGAACGAGTTGGGGTTGTTCTGTCTGGAGAAGAGAAGGCTCCAGAGCAAACTTAGTGCAGCATTCCAATCTATTAAAGGACATCTGCAACACACATGGAGAGAGGCTTTTTATCAGCACCTGCAGCAACAGGTCAGCAAGCAGTGGTTTTAAACTTAAAAGTTTAGGTGGTGAGCAATGGAACAGGCTGGCCAGAGAATCTGTGGGTGCCTCATCCCTGAAATCATTCAAAGCCTGTCTCAATGTGGCTTTGCCTCCTAACTGAAACTATTTTATGATTCTATGTTCAGTTGTACCCCACTAAGAAAATTTTTATTACCAGATGCGCTTAATATCAATCTGATCAAGCAGCCAGCTGCAGCAAAATTTAGATGCATAAAGAATTATAGAAAAGGGCTGTGCCTAAAGTCACATATTTTAAGTTCTCAAATAATGCATGATGAGATTTTAAATGGTTTTTTTGTAACATCTATTGAATATTACTATTATCCATGTTGCTATTATCTGGTACTAATAACACTATATTCCCGAAAGCTCAAAGCTTTTGGATCAATTGTATCTCAATGATATCTTGTATTGTGTCATACAAGTTTGGATTTTTCCCAGAGGGCTTGCAAAAAACGATTATATGCTGTTTCATCCTACTCTCTTGTTACATTTAGGAATAGTTACTTTGCCTTCTCTCCTTTTCATCTACACATTAATGAATGATGTACTGCTCTTCCCTTGGAGCCCTGCAAGATGCAAAACAATGTTGAGCTCCAATGTGTTTGAAACAGTCAGACTTCAGCCTCTTCACCATGTGGAATCATGGAAATGCTCATGCCACTGAATATTCATACCCTGCATGTTGTGGACTCTAAGTGATGGTCACGGGAGAGGTACTCCATTGCTAGAATTTGCAAGGTGTCATCATGTATAGCCCTTAAGGAGAAATTACATCTCTTTTCCAGGCTACACCACAGCACTATCAAGTAATGATATACTTAAAAATGAGATACACGTTAAAAAAAACCCAAAAACCATAATCCCTCACTGGATGGGAAAAATTCTTCTAAGTTCTTCTGAAGCAGGCAAGTTTCTTGTCTGTGCCACTTAGTCTGAGGAATACTAAGCTGTATAATGTGAGAAAGACAAAGGACAGCTCAGGTTATGTCTAAAATCCAACCTTTTATAGACAGTTTGTCTATGTATTCAAAGTATTTTGGTTCTTTTGAAGAATTTCATTAACCTGGTTGAAGAGCTTTAGACAAATGACATGAAATATCTCTGCCTTTTATTTTAGTTAGTCTTCACTACTTTCTTCATCCTGTAGAGACACTGAATGTCCTCCTGGTAAGCATTGTGCATGGAAAATGAAGGAGTACAAATAAAACTGCAGAAATCTTAGCCTTAGAAGAGTACCAATAGATTAAAAAGTGTTAAAAGATAGTATTAGTCTGGGATGTTCTACTGACATCAGCAATGGATGTCTATCAATCAGCCTCTTATGTAAGAGGCTGTCCCGAGCTGGGTATTTCTAGAGTTTTTAGTGGAAACTAAGAAAAAGTGACTAAATAGAAAAGATTCCCCCTTCACATTTCTTCATGTTTGCTGATGTTATTAAATTTCTCCTCATAATCCAAACAAAGCTTTAGGATTAATTTGACCTTATAAAATTAAAATTATCCACATAATTTTCAGTCTGCTAATTACAATTGCTATAAAATTTAAAAATTCATATTACAGGCTCTTAAACTAACTTTCTTTAGAAGTATATCTGTACTTTTAGATATATATGCAGTTTTTATCCACTCAATTTCTGAGGAGCTGGTTTAGAGCACTTCTCTGGTAATCATGGTCTCTTCTGCAACTTGCTTAAGAAGGCAGCATCTGTTTTTCTTACAAAAATTTGTATGTTGTCCTTAAAAAGAATCAAAAACAGATTTTTGAGTGACTGAGCTTCAGCTGACTTTATCTTTGAAATTTTAAATACTACAGTTGCATAGTACATTTTTTTAATGAATCTGTAGTCTGCCTAGAAAAATAGTCCTTAAGAATAAAGTATTTTGCAAGTATTTTTTTTTCAAATCCTACATTCTTAGATAAGATATTTAACTTGCAAGGATAAAATGGAATCTTGAATCACAAATAATATTTATTGCTTTAACTTAAAATCTATCAATTTAGTTATTAAGCTTATATTATGGAAAAGAGTAAGTTTGGATTTTCATCTACACTTCAGGCTTGATTATACTAAGAAAACTTGATCCAGCCTGGGCATTTCACAATTTATCATCTTCATTTATCCTTATTCCAAATTAAAAATAGCTTTATTGAAGGGAAAAAGATTATCAAATTTCAAAACATCTGAAATCAGAATGAAAACAGAATAGAATGTTCACATGGAAAAAATTAACTGGGCTATTTGAGCACTTAGCATGGGCTTAGCTAATAAGCTAAATTCAGAGAAACTAGGCAAAAGTTACCTTGTGAATCAATTTGTGTTTCTAAATTTTTTGTCTAAATATTTTAGATAAATAGTTTATTTACAAATACTTTCAAAAGTGATTTTCATTTTACTTTGTGGGAATTAAACTATTATTTTTAATTCTTGTTTGCTTGAGAATGTTTGTTAAAGCATACTAATTTTTCTATTTCAAATCACATTAATTTACTTTACCAATACATGCAATCAGTGGTGAAACTAAGGCATTTCCACCAATAGGTGCAAAAATAATCAGTTTTAAGAGAAACTAATTTAAAAAAAAAAAAAGATAAAAGAAAGCAACAGCTTTGATTACAAATTGAGCATCAAAATAGTCAGCAAAGTATTCAAGGACATCACCTTCATATTATTTCTGAAAGGAAAACCAAGATTTTTCATAAAGTGTAAAAACTAATTTTATAAAATGTATTTTTGATGTTTGGA
The DNA here is from genome assembly GCA_013398275.1 of Promerops cafer. NCBI lineage: Eukaryota > Metazoa > Chordata > Aves > Passeriformes > Nectariniidae > Promerops > Promerops cafer. Next base: position 466,537 of record VZSE01013513.1, read on the forward strand.
CATTAGTCAAGCTTCTGCCAGAAGCAAAATTTCATTGCTGTGTTAAACACCTGAAAATATGGGGGCTTATCACTGACAGTGTTATCTCAGCTTCAGTTCAGTCCTGCAAGGAGTCTTATGATTATGCATTTAATGGATTTTAAGTGAAACATATACTATTCTACTTGGAACTATGTCACCAGACTCCTGGTAATGGAACTATATTAAAAATAACTAGATCATGAAAAATCAGAATTCTATTTCTTCGGTAAATCTTGCTTTCCCAATCCCTTACCACTCTGAGAAAAACACAAGCATGCTTTTCTTCTCACATACAGAACACATGATTTATATCAAAATTCAATCATGCTCAATTAGCACTCAAAATTTTCCAATAATTATGCTGAAGGCAACAGCAGCACACACAAAGCGCTAAGGGAGTCAGAGACTAAGCTGTGCATAAATTCACTAATAAGAGAAAAGGTCATGGGCTGATATTACTGAAATTTGATTAGATTTCAGATCCACAGGTTAGAAATCAATGTTTTCCTGGCTTGGGCACTTCTGCTCTGGAGTCAGCCGTTCTCCAGAGCCCTGTGTCTAATCAGAGGCTGTAGCAATGTTAGATCCTCTCCTGGGCACAAAGACCGCAAGAAATGAGAGAGGCTTTGCAGGTCAGAACAGACAGGCTCTGCCATTCCTGCACTGAGTGGTTTGGGGAGCTGAAAGGGAAAAGCTGCAGCTACAGCTATGAAGTGAAACAACTGTCATGCTGGTCAATGCCCACAGGAAAGGTAAAACCAGTGCTGAGGATTTTATGGCTCTTTGATAGCTTCCAGTAGCAATCTAGTCAAACCAGGATGAGTCCACAAAGGGCTCTTCACATAAACACTTCTGCTGAGTGGCTACGAATATGGGAGCTACAACCTGAACTTAATGCCACAACTAAAAAAGCCCCCAAAACAGGCTTTAGATATATGCTGTTCCTATAATGTGAAAACTGACAGATAACAGGCAACAATGAAAGCTTGTCAACTCTCTTGATGGTCCATATGTTCCATATGCTGTTCTGGGCATGAGTGGAAGTCTGTCGACTCCCACTGCCCCACTTGTGTTGCCTCTGCATGTTCAACTGAACAATTAAACAGATTGTCAGATGTATGGCACTGAAGTAACAGCTTTTCATGGAAGAAGAAAGCAAATGATCAGATGAAAAAAAATGTAAGTATGAAAAAAAATTAATTTCCAATTGGAATTACTTCTGACTTGCACCATCAAAAGAATGTGTTATATCAATGCAAAATTGATGAGGCAGAATAGAGGATTAGTCCTATGATGCTCGGGAAAAAATCATCAGTTTGGGAACAAAAATGAAAAAGGAAATTTTTCCCTGCAGGCAAAGCCTCACCTGCTTTGCTAAGGCTGCCTTACATTGTTGAATGATCAGAACTGGCTAATCTGAGTACAAGCCCTATGGCAAGGAGGTCTGGAGGTAAGTGATGAATTGCAGTTCTCCTTTGGGAGATGGAGAGAGAAACTGTGATAGACAGGATACAATGAATAAAATACATATTTATTATTGCAAACAGAAATTAAAGAAAACTGCAAAAAGCTGTTTAAAAAAGCAATCTTTTTCTCTGGTTATAATTTAAATATGGGGCAGGATTTGGTCAGATATTTTCTTCTCCCTGGGGTTGAGTTTCTTACAGGAAGATCTGGTTTCTGTTCAGACACAGCAGAAGTGGTCAAACACTTGAATTAACTGACATAGCTTTTAAAACTTAATATGCAATTAAATCAAGAGACTGCATAGCAGAAATAAGTAATTGTGGTGTTTGTTCAACTAGAACACGTGATAAAGTGAAGTCTGTTCTGACAAACACTGCCTCTGCTTTTATTTGATTTATGAAGGAGATGATAGGAGAAAGCATATATTTTTAAAAGTTTTCTTGGATTCACTACTAAGCCACTAGCAGGTTGGACTTCAGTCAAGATACTTGAAGATATGCTTCAGATAAAGACATCCATGTGTATTAGAATGGCTGAATCATACAAGGAATATATTAGTTATTCTACAAGATTGTGCAGACCAAAGTTCTGCTTTGGTCTGCTGTATGTACTGTATCTGTATCTACTCCTAACATCAAGCTAGTGGTGCCACCTGGGCCTCATGCTTTAACAAAACACTTCTAAAATTTTACCCACCTTAAATTGGTAACATGATATTAAAAAGAAAAAAGAAAAGATAAATAGAGGGAAAAATAAGGTTTATATTTAGCGTAATGAACAACACATTAACATCATTTGGAAAATTAAAAAAAATGAAGTATCAGAAACATTAATGTTAAAAACTTCAGTGTATTCCTTCAGCTCCTGCTGCAAAAGCTTTAATGGCTCACTGCAGCTCTTTGTTCCTCCATAATGTACAGAATAAACTGCTGGAACCCAGACATCTACTGAATGATTTCTGACTTGGTTTTTTATTCCTGAATACAGACAGCTCCTTACAGAGACAGATTTATAGTTCCTAAGTCAATATCTGTAAACAAATATTTTAATCTTTTAAAAGCCATTATGCTTAGATTTACCTTTTGTGTGTGTGTGTGGACTACTTCATTACATTCTTTGTATTAAGGATTGTTTTATCAGACACTTACCTGAGGAGAGATTAATTAATACAGTAGAGCTGGTAAAATTTTAGGAGAGATTTTTTGCTTTGTTTTGGTGATGACAGGAGGGCAAACCCATCACTTTTTTTGCTGGGTCATTGGCTGCCAGTTTGCTTAAATTTCTGACATTGCAATTGAGAGAGATGTATTATGTCCATCAGGAAAACATCATGAAGCCATGTCTTCTGTTTCATTTTTAAAGCTCTGACATCAAAGAACATAGAGAATAAATGATCCATCAGCAAAACTCTGATAGTTGTTTCCTGTGTCTATGTAATATATTGGCCAAAAAAGTACATATTTACTATTTCCTTTTTTACACATCCACTGTACATATCTCTTCAATGGAGTTGTGAAGTCTTGGAGTGATTCTCAATTTTTGGAAAAGCTTTTCTGGAAGCTCAGAATCAGGATTTGAATCAGCATCCTCATTCTTTTACTCAAGTGCACCTGGAGCAAAACAGAAAATTCTCTTAATTCTTTGATTGTGATTTGGCATGTGTTCCATTGGCAAAACTGAGGCAAAAAAAAATTAATTCAGGGGCACCTCAGAGGAATTAGAGCAGCAGGCTGCTGAATTTCCTGGCAGGTTGGAAAAGCCATGGAAATGTTTATTTCCTACAAGGTAGTTCATTGTAACTTAAGTATTTGCCCTAGAAAATAATAAGACATTTTAATTTAAAACACAGATATTTCCCCATACGTATTTTAAATAACATAATCAAAGGTAGAAGAGCAACCACATTTCTTCCTCGCTATTTGCATTCTATTTTGAATTTTTTACTTTAAGGTTGTTTTCAAACCCTAGGCTGCTGTTGGGGACTTTAAAAAAAAATCTTCCAACAGAAAAGATACATTGTTAAATACATATATTAAAAAAAAAAAAAAGAAAAAAAAGAAAAAAAGACCCCAGAAGAGGGAAAAAAAAGCTAATGTTACTCCAGTTTTTGACTGATTAGTAGGAGAGTTCATGGATGGCTACAGACATTCATCAGATGCCCAAAAGTTAGAAGATGTGGTCAAAGTATGTGTAATACTCTCTGCTGGGTCCTGTGTCACGGCAGACTGCACTGAGTCTTCTGAAGCTTTTTATCAGATGAATCCACTGTAGTAGAAGTCCAAAGCAAAATGCTCTTCATTTCAGGATGATGCTTGTGATGAAAAATCCTGCTGATTCAGACATGCAACCTCCTAGATTCCACCTAAAATGAGCAGAAGGATACCCACTGTAAAGCATGCCTCAAACAACACTTTTTCTATTTTGTTTCAATATCAGAGGATGGGGAGTCCCTGTCAGGTCCTCACCTTTAAGCAAAGTGTGACCTGTGCAAACAGCTTTTCCTGGTAGGCAATTCTGTTTCAGCTTATCCTTGTGTTTTCTCCTCCTGTGTCTGCCTGCCCAGGTGCCAACTGAGACTCCTAAAGCTGAAAATGCTTCCAGGTTTGTTATCCAAATCTCTTCAGAAGTTATTCCAGGTTCCTAAGCTGATGGTAATTTAGATGTAGTGTATTTCAAGGTAAACTTCATAGAGCTTGTTAAAGCTTGTTATGTAGCTCCTTTTGGCCGCTAGAAAAGTATAATCAGGGTGAACATAAGAATTAGAACACTGGCAACTTTCTTCTTTTCAAATACTATTAACATCAAAGCTATTAGCAAATACTTGCTGTAATCTTTTCCTTCATGTTTGCTTCCTGATAGCTTTCATGTGCTTCTAACTTTCACCACCATTTCCTTTATCAATCATTGGATGCTTTGTAAAATTTCCCTTACTGCTTAAAGCACAGAGATGAAAAAATAACAAAATCATGTTGCCATACTATTTTAAACACTAACTACATTTGAGATTTTTTTCCCAAACTGAGACTGATTCTTCTCACTCACATGTCCTCCTGTCATGTATGTCATTAATTTCATTGTGGTATACTGTCCCTGGATAAAATGCATGAAAGAGTGTCATAGGGAACATTATAAATCAGGATTAACTGTAACCATTTTCAACCCTGAACAAGCTTTCTGCTGTTTTTATGGACCACTTGGGGATTCTGCACAGAGGATATTAGGTGAAGTCAGACAGCATTCAACTCTGTCTTAAGTACTACAGAATCACAGAACTGTTAAAGTTGGAAAAAATGTCCAAGACCACCAATCCCAACCTTTGACCAAATGCCACCATATCAATTAAACAACAGCACTAAGTGCCATGTCCATGCATTTCTTGAACACCTCCGGGGATGGTGACCCCACCACTTCCCTGGGCAGTCCATTCCAGTGCTGAACCATCCTCTCAGTGAAGAAATTCTTCCAACCTGAACATCCCTTAGTGCAGTTTGAGGCCATATCCTCTTGTCCTGTCACTGGTTGCCTGGAAGAAGATGCTGACCTCCACCTACAGCCTCCTTTCTGACGGTTGTAGAGAGTGATAAGGCCTCCCCTGAGCCTCCTTTTCTCCAAGCTAGACAACCCCAGCTCTCTCAGACACTCTTCATAAGATTTGTGCTCCAGGACCTTCCCCAGCTCCATTGCCCTCCTCTGGATGCACCACAGTGCCTCAATGTCCTTCTTAGAGTGAGAAGCCCAGAACTGAGCACAGGATTTGAGGTGCAGCCTCACCAATGCTGAGTACAGGGGCACAATCACTGCCCTGCTCCTGCTGGCCACACTATTGCTGATCCAGCCCAGCATGCCTTTGGCCTTCTTGGCCACCTGGGCACACACTGGCTCATGTTAAACCACTGTTGACCAGCACCCCAAGGTCTTTTTCCACCTAGCAGATTTTCAGCCACTCTGCTCTATCCTAAGGATTGCTGGAAGCCTTATACCTCCATCAGTGCAAAGGGAAAGAGATGCAATGTATGCACATAAAATTACATTAAAAAAAATATATATATATTCTGGAGTAAAAGACAAAAAATATTATGCTATTCATCCCTTATGGTCACAATATACATAATGGTATTAAACCAGGTAATTTTGCTCAATTTCTTTTTATCCACAGTATCTATTTTTCATTAGACTTTGATGATATTTGCATGATTTCTTTCTAATTATGCAATCTAATGCAAAATCCTAGAATACCATAAAGTATTCTACATAATTCAGCATCGTTCTAAAGTAAGATGTATTGCAGTTTTAGGTGAGGCAATTAAAATAAGTAGAATGAATGTTTTACAGGCATGGCTTTCTGAGACACCTATCATGTACTTGGCCTTCTACAAAAATCAGTTTTAAGAACAATGAACAAGGCAGACATATGTTTATGATAATGCAGACGAGCAGCTATTACAAAGGTTGGGAGTAAGGGTTTAGAGCACAGTAAGCATGATGCTCTAAGTTCAGTTTTAAAGACTCTCTAAATTGCAAAACACTTTGGATTTATTGAACTTGTACTTTTGCTATATGGACTGCATCTGTCCTCTTTCTCCTCCTGTTTTCCTATCTGACACATCCCTAGGACACTGTGCTGGTGCTGTGGAATCACAACATGGCACAGTAACAGATGGTGATGCTACTTTAGTTTAATCTCAACATATAAATATGGAGCTCTTAAGGAAGAATGCCTTGTCATTTAAAATCCAGCACTTTTCATGTACTAGGGGTAACAGCAGTTAACTCTTTGATCTTCTGTATGAACTATAAGAGCAGAGATGGTCTCTGCAGAAAGCAGATGGCTGTGCAAATAAAACACTCAGTACTTCTAAGTAAGTTTGAGAGAGCTTGTTGAATGTTGGTTCTACTTTATTTTTTGTTTTGTGGGTTTTTTGTGGGTTTTTTGTTTGCTTGTTCATTTGTTTTTTGGTGCTTTTTCTTTTAAATTTTATTTTTTATTTAAGTTTCAGTGTCCTCTCTCCTTGATATTCATAAAGCTTATCCTGTTCTTTACAGGCAGCAGTTACTTCCATGACTTCCAAACACAACTTGGAACTGTGGCATCCAGTGGCTATACAAGCCCCCTTAATAAGTTAATCTAGCTCTAGGAGGTGGTACAGGTTTCCATGAACTCAGACATGCATATTGTTGTTTACCACAGCTAAACATTAGTTCTCACAGGACAAAACATTACCCACAAACCACAGGACTGTCAATTACAGCAATTACAACGACTGGAATTAGAACAACCTGCCTCCAGTGCATTCCTAAATAAGGATCTAAATGTCAGCTGTTATTTCTATAATTTCTATCCACTTAGTCTGGGAACATTGGTAGGATATTGCATTTAAATTGTAACTTCATCCACTCTGCAAAAGATTCTTGCTTGAGGTAATTTGGCTCACCTCAGTTGAAGATAATATTTCTCTGATGATTTACTGGAGGTTCTATTCCAAAGTCACATTAATTTAAACTGTGGAGAAAATTACTGTATTATCCCAGAGGAAACCAGGAGACAGGTCTCAGCTCTGGAATTTATTTCAAAATAAAATTTAAAGCAGTTTAATAGCAGCATAAACTCTTTATCATTTCCTTCCAGCAATATTTAAAAAAACCCTAAAATATCTTTTTGTTAGTTGATTTCCACATAGAAGCTTCCAGAGTGCAGACATAGGATGCTAAGGACTGAGATGTTGGATAATGTGTATGCACCTAAATCCACCTTACTCGTGTGTGGCAAATCTTAATTTGAACCAGGCACCCACCACAGCCAAGGCTGCCTCCTCCTGAGACTCATTTAAATCACAAATTCACACTTGTTTAATTTCTCCATAGTTGTTTTATATGAGCTTTAATCACACATTACAGTTATATGTATTTAAAATTGTGATAGAAACATTCAGTACAATGCTGCACTCTGTTATGCCAATTGTTTTGCATCCCCATACAAAAGGACTATTTCATTCAGTCAGTCCCTCAATAGTTTTTTACTTATGTGTAATCTCCATGTAGGAAAAAACACACACATATGCATATGCAATAAGGTATATATTCCTATATGTTCAACTGTGTTTTTCTTTTTTAGTAGTTCTTTCATAAAAGAATAATATGTTTCTATAACTTCTACCTTTTGAATATCTTCATTAACCCCTCTACAGATACTGTTAATTTGCTGAGAATGAAGCAAATCAGGGTATTTTTGCAATCAACCATGAGAAAAAAAATATTTAGAAGGTTTCTTAACACTGCAAATAACTCAAAACCTAGATTTCTATTCATATTTACCTTTATTCCTTAAACATTATTTTCAAATAGCAAAACATTTTCATGCAGTTGGAGACATTAATTTTTTTATTATTTTCATTAGCTCTGTATGTGTTGATGAATGACCAAGTATTTTGAGTTTTTGGTGGATTTTTTAATTCCTTTTAACAAAGAAATTCAAATGATGCCTTTCAATAAGAACCTCAAATGTATTTGATAAATTGTTTGACATTGCAGTGACTGGATGTTAAAAACACACAATAAATATCCTGTGGTATTAGAGAATAATACCAATAGATATGTTAGAAAGCAAGTAGATGAGAAATAAAAGTTTTTCAATTTCAATGAGAACATAAGACTGGGAAATTTGGCTGAGAGAGTTTCACTCCTTCATAGCCAATACCCACTGCTCTTCTAAGGCAAAGAGTGAGCTACAGCCTGGACACATACTCTGGTATCCTCCTGTGGTAATATCCGAGGTCTAGTTCTCTTTCTTTTCTCCTCCTCACTGCTGTTTATTCATAAATAAATATTCATTCATTCAAGAAATAATTTGGGAAAGAGACGGAACAAGAAAATTGGACTTGAAATTGCTTTATTCTGTGCCCTTATACAATCTGCTTTTCTGTTCATCCTTTCCCCTTTTCTGTTCCCCCAAAAGGGTCTATTCTAGATCTGAGAGCTTCTCCTTAAAATCAGTCTGTTTCTAGAAAAAATTATCATTTCAGTAGTCACATGGGAGAAGAAAGTATCATCTCTAGTGTTAACTGAACCATAATGAATTATTGCAGTGACTCACTAAATTAAAAGTGATGTATTATGCTGAAAAATGGTTTGACTAGCTTTGCTCATAAACCTAAGATTTAAGGTAGGAATTATTTTTTCAAATTAGCTGTACATCTACCATGCTAAATGCACATTCCATATTAAACACCTGGATCCAAAAATGTGTCTATTTGTGAATTCAAAGCTAGGTAACTTGCTCTGAAATATTTCTTCTGAGCAGAACTTGAATCTATTATTAAAACAACATTTTACACTCAAAGAGAACATTTTCTCTGAGGATATCATTCCTATACAAGCAAACATCCCTTCACAGTTCAAAGTCAGTTTTTAGTCACTTACGAGCTAAGACAGAGATCAGCTTCCTCTACAGAACTCCATAAGGGCACTTCTCATCCTGGGTCATTGCAATTCACAAAGTGCTTGCTTGCACAGACTCCGTGTCATGCACACCATGGGCTTGCAGCCACTGTCAGCCCTTGAGAAGGAGCCTGTGCAAGGGCAAAGCACCTTTGGAGCCTTGGCACCATTTCCACGAATGCCGGATCATCAGCCTCCTCCTCCACCACTACTCTGCAGATGCTCCTTGATACAGAGATAGTCCACAATGATTTCTCCTTTTTTTTTTTTTTTTATTTTTTACATAAAAATAATCTCCCATGGCAAACAAGTGCCTTTGTCAAAGACAGTTCCTTGCAGCGAATGCGATTTCATTATTTTTTTTTATTTTCTCTTAGGGGCATAATATTATATTGATTTGTTTCAGTATTTTCTGTGGTAAAAACCTATTTTTTTTTATCTAGCTCCTTTTCATGCCGAAGTTGATCATAAAATTCTTATGCCCTTTGAAATATTCACAGTACTGTTGTGTGTTAAGCCCTTCCTTCTTTGTAACAAAATAAGTCCTTAAAGCACATTTTGCCTCTGCTAAGATTTCTTGTACCTCAGTCCTTTCTTTCTTGTTTATAATTGAACTATGCCATAGACCTTTGTGTGAAGAGATAAGGAATATGAATAAACATCAAGCACTAGGAAAGCTAGTGAACATTCCCAAATATCTTTTAAAAAAACCCCAAAAAACCAAGCAAAAAAAAAAAAAAAAAACACCAAACCACAAGAAAACAAAACCCCCAAATCTGGCAGGTTTTATTTATTTTCAGCTGTTTTCTGATCAATTCCCATAGAGCTTTTTTCTCTAAGCAGAAGAGGAATTATGTATTTTCTGAATTGAAAGATGATTAAATTCTGATGCCTTTAAAGAGAAACACAGTCTTTCAGTTTGAATCTTACTTTTTTTCCCTGTTTAGCAGCTGGTGACTTAAACAGACACACCAATTCAATATTGTTGAACTGCAAAAAAAATTTTTTTGCAACATCACGTAGAAAATTTAATCAGAAGGGTTGAGAATGTTCAGAAGTTACTTACCCTGATGCCTACCCAGAAAGTAGGACCCTAAAAGCTTTCAAATCACAGATTTTTCCATACTGTTAAAATTTTTCAAGGCAAAGAGCAGGGTAAAGGAAAATAATACATCTTTTGGCTCTTTTTCATTCCTGTTTTGTAAGCTCTAATTATTTTAGTACTAGAGTTACATCTCTAATAATACATACATGCCCTAATGAATCAGCTTAGCTCTTAGGAACTGCCTTTTAGGGAAGCACAACACTGTAAATCTCTGACATGCACCATATGCACAATAAAAATAAACCATAAGAAGCTTCTGTTTAGTGCTACGAGCAGCAGCAACTCTAAGAGGGGTGCAGATGAAATGGGGTCACGGTCTCCACTCAGTAATGATCAGAAGCTGCTGGCTGTGGGAGGAAGCAGCAATTAGGGAAGGGAGCAGCAGGCTCCCTCCGTAGCCGTACAGAGCGTTGTGCTTACCGGAGGCAGAATGCCTCCCAGAGTGCCTGCTGCAGGAATGGGAATCCACACCGAACCCAGCACGGCCCAGTACCTTAAAGGCTCAGTTAAGCCCTCACTGATTTCTGGAGGCACAAAACTGAAAATATATATATATATTTTTTCTTTTTTTTTAAAGTGTTCCAAACTTTTCTTTTGGTGTTGGCTTGCTTAAAAATGAAGTTTTTCAAAAAACACCCAGGGAGAGGCAGGCTTCAAAGATACTTTCCAAAAAATTGTGATGAGCAAAAACACAGCTTCTTTGACAAGCTCTCTCTGTGTGTGCGAGAAAAGCTGCAGACCTGTTAAATGACAAAGTTTGGTCAACTTGAGTCTTAGATGATAAGAAATAAACTATGAGAATGCCAATCTCCAGGGGAAAGAAATTTTAGAAAATAATTTTTAAAAAAAGACAAGAAAAAGAAAAAAAAGGAGATGAAAAAAAGACTTTTCTGTGAACCAAAGACAACAAAAAGAATTTTCACAAGTGAAGATTTAAAGAGACTTGAAGCAAACAGGTGGAGCTTTCTCTTTATAGAAAAAGAGTTGGCGGAAGTTGATAAGCAAAAGATGAGCTTACAGTGAGGATAGAATTTCTTCCCTAAAAACAGAGTTCTGTTTTTAAAATAAATCACTTGTATTTAGTCCTTGCTTTTTGGTCCAGTTGGGAACACAAAGCTTGTATCTTCATTGAATATTATGGGAAATTAAGCATAATCTATTTTTACCTATTAAACTATAAAAGATCACTGGTCCTATGATTTTTTTTCTAATATATGACACACATCATCTATTCAGCAGATGCTGAAGTAACCTTTTACTAGCTCTTATGAATAAATTTATTGTGTTTAAAAGTTCAAGTTGAGTTCTTTATAACCAGAAATCAAACACTCAATGCATTAATTCAAAATCTTTGAAAAAAATAATCCAAAATTCCATATTGAAAATCTCCCCTCTCTTTTTAAATTACTTAACTAGAATGTTAAATATGTTTTGTCAGATACAAAAAAATATATTTTCACAATAAGAAATATGGTTTAGAAAAACATAAAAGATGATGTACTGAACACCACATGCATCACTACTGAAGAAAACACAGTTATTGAATAAATGTTTGTACAGGTAGTAAACCATTTCATGAACTGCAGTCTTCTGTTAAAGAAAACAGGCTTCCAGAATGTATCATTCTCAGCAAGAAATTCCTGCCTAGTACCACCTTATAATACAACAGCTACTACACAGGGATTGTTACATTGCTCACACAGGATAAATGCAAATAATTATAATTCTTTTTTTTCTGGGTTTTTCTGTTCACATATGGCAAAAATCTAAACTAAAATTAAAAAAAAAGAAAATCTAGGGGAAGTTATGTACAATCAGTAAGGGAAAACAAAATGATTTGGAAGTAAATATTGATGAGTTAATTTTCATATGACACAAACATTGGTGGTATGATAAATGAGGGATGCGACATGATGGAGTGCATTTGGTAAAAAACGCTTGTCCATAGGAAAACATTTTGATTTCATGAAATACAAACTGATATAGACAGAGAAGAAAAATGTCAGCCCTGAGTCCAGAATGCTCTAAGGGACAGAACTCCGTACAGGAAAGCAAAGCCTCTAGAGATTACTAGCAATCTCAGAAGAATTAATGTGCCAACCTAATGATGATTAGGGAAGCCTAACATAATCCTGGATAGGAGAAATGGAAATCCCAAGTAACAGTGTGTGAGTGGCCATGAGGATGATTTAACGCTTCGGTACCTCTATGCTGAAAGAATTGCAAGAACAGAAATCCTCTAACCATGATCACAAAAACAGGGCAGAGCTTCTGCATTGTTGTGGGTATGATTGATGTAAGGGTACTTTTATCTACTATGCATCATCCTCGAGTACAAAGTTATGCTTGGCTGTATCATGAGCTCCAGTATCTTCCTCCAAATTTGTCTTAGATTTCTGACTAGACTACATGTCTAATCATAGAACAAGGATGTGTTAATTATGCCCTCAGTCTCCCAGGACCAGGAGTGGGAATGATGAAAATAGTAAAGTTTCTCCAAAACTGGAGAGCCATAGCATTCTGCACTCTGCTGTTGATTAAAAAAATCTAGTCATAAATTCTCTTATCTCTCATTAAAAAACCAAACCAAACCAAACCAAACCAAACCAAACCAAACCAACACAAAAGCAAAAGCAAAAGCAAAAGCAAAAGCAAAAGCAAAAGCAAAAGCAAAAGCAAAAGCAAAAGCAAAAGCAAAAGAAAAAGCAAAAGCAAAAAAAACAACCAAACAAAAAACCCCGCCAGATTTGCTGTCCCTTCTTTGTTGAGGCCAGCCTGAGAAGTGCTAACGTCAGACTTACTGTGACCTACCAGCTTTGTCTAACTTCTGCCTTTAGTATCTTGTTTTCTTTGCAGAGGGAATAAGGAATGTGTGTGCCAGCCTGCCCAGATCTCTGTTAAATCTGGTTTTGCTCCTACCTCACCACTGGGCCAGTGCAACTCCTGGGGCCAGCTCTGTACACCTGAACAAGGGGAGGATGGATAGCTGAGCTCAGCCTGAAACTTTGGTCCTTTCATACTGAAAAAAAAAGATTTTTCATAGGAGGCAAAAGAAGTATGGAGAATATATCATTTTCATCTGCTTGTGCAATATATTTGCATACATATTTTGGGAGTCAAAACTTTGTTTGGCAAGCATTGTAGAAAGAAGTTATTTAATCTCAATAAAAGATTGACACTGACTATTATGTTTTGGTTTAGGGTTGCTCTGCAGGGGAACCATTATTTGGCAGCTCACTATCTCTTAGTCAGACTAGAGTCTTTGAAGAAAGAAGATACCTGTACAGAGTTGCCGTGACTTCTGACCATTTTAATTCTCAGGTTTTCACAAATCAAAAACTCAGAACACAGCAAGAGATTCCCTTTTGAGAATGATTTCCCTGTTATGCATTCAGATGTCAAAATTCTCCAAAATGAAGCGTTGCTTTCTCAATCTAAAAATAAATTTTCAGGAGCACTCCATTTCATGGATGCGAGACAGTGTTTATCTTTCAGTAACATCTCATCAAGTGAGCAACAAGAGATTGCTTCCATTTTCCTCATCCTTCCAGAGTTAGATAAACTTGATATTTATTATTCACACTGTGCTATCTGCAAAGCTAAGGACTAAGTAGAATCCTCTGTGTATTGTATCCTGACAGTTTTAAATGGGTGTTTTACCAACCATTCAGTGCTTTCCATGCATTTCATAATTACTTCTGTTGCCTCCAAATCTCTCTATGCAAAGTAAATGATACTGATTTTTTAAATCTATCTTCATAAACAGAGTATCTTCTGTTTATTTAATATTAAAAAACCCATAAGATTTGCCATATAGAGCAGAATCTCCTGATAAAGGAGGAAAAAATATGATAAACTGGCATTTAAGGGCAAATATGTTCTTCATGATAATTTAAGAGGTGATATGATCTAGTCACTATCTCTGATTGGAATGAACTTCCACTGAAGAACAATATTCTGGAAGATAAAATCATCTCCCAGGTGCCAGGACAGGAGAAGTTTATTCAGTTACATCAAATCTAGAATGTATATTCTAAACTATTTTAGAATTGTGCCACGTCAGCATTGTATTTATCACTTCTTCCATCATTACAGTAGTTTCAGAAAGTTTTGAAAATATATTTCAGAAACTAATCGGTACCTATTCTTATGTTCAGCCCACAAATGTTGAATTGTCAAATGTGTATGTCCAGCTTAAACTTTTTTAGAAGACAGAGCCATACAATTTATTACTTTTATATATTTTTTATCAGTGGGAGAGCTAAATAGAAACAGCATACGTTGGAAATGTATTGAAAATTAAATTTTCCTTGGGTTTCAACTACCATCCCTGTCTCCCACCGTATGCATATCTTTCTAATACTGAAGTTAGGCTACACCACTTTATTTCAGCTGTTTCACTGAGTGTCAGTAAACAACTCTAATTTAAATATATAGATCCTCTTTCTAATCCTAGCTGGGATTCTGTGAAAAGATTTCAATATATTGCTCTTAAACAGACAAGGTGGGTCTGGGGGAATAACAAATCTGATCATCATAACACAGTTTTTTTCTGGTGAAAATAGCATTGCTTAACCTGTTTCATACATTTTCATGTATTTCCTTTTATACCTTTTTTTAAATTTAACTTGAAGGAAGCAGATCAACTGAGATAAATAAACTGCCTCTCTACTTGTTATTGCACAAAAGTCCGATACATTCAGTTCTGGGACTCCTGACATAAGGAAAACTGCTGAAGTGCATCCAGAGGAGGTCCAGGAAAAGGATCAGGAAACTGAAACAGATGTCCTACAGAGATAGGCTGAGAGAGTTGGGGTTGTTCAGCCTAGAGAAGAAAAGACTTTGAGGACCTTAAAACACCTTCCAGCACCTAAAGGGGGCCTCAAGGCAGCTGGATAGAGACTTTTTACAAGGGAAGGTAGTGATCAGACAAGGGAGAATGGCTTCAAACTGAAAGAGGGTAGATTCAGACTAGATACAAGGAAGATATATTTTGAAGCACTGGGACAGGTTGCACAGAGTAGTTGTGGATGCCCTGCTCTTGGAAATGTTCAAGGCAAAACTATGTTGTGGCTTTGAGCAACCTGATCTAGTGGGAACTATCCCTGCCTGTGGCAAGATGGTTGGACTAGATGATCTTTAAGGTCCTTGTGGAAGGAATAATTACACTAAGCCACAGGTTCACTGGATACTCATCAACAAATGAAAATGTCTTCCTCTTTTTTTATTTCAACAAGTCCAACTTGAATGTAAAAATTTCTGCAGAATGACTATTTGAAGCAAATATTTCTACAAAGAAGCTGCTCCCCAGTGAAAATGACAGGTTTTGAGCAAAGCAAAGAATTTACTTTTACAGGAGTTTCCCTTCTGTATTGCAGCATAATATGACAAAAAAGAATCAACACAATATTGTTTGGAAGTTTCCCTGTGGATTAATAGTTTAATTTCAGGAAAGGATTTTGAAACATAGATGGTGAGCCCTTCATCACAGACCTGTCAGCAGCAGTGCCTATAGAATACAAAAACATCGGGCTTCAAACTGAAATAGGAATTATCCTGCTCAGTTCTAAACAGGAGGCAGTTCTCTGTCAGCAGTTCCTACACGGCCACTTGTAGGATGCATGCTGCTATAAGAGTAAAACCACACACTGAAAATATGGTGGCATATCTGACATAGATTGGGTAGAATTTTAAATCTCAATTTAATAATTTTTATGTGGCGTAATTTCATATTTGTTTAAAGCAGTGCTTCTAAATCTGCAAGACAGAGTAGTCAAGAGATTCAGGGCATTATCTGTACAGGACTGTCTGTTTTATCTATGTGAATTCAGCAATAGAAGAAGATTTTTTTTTGTGTTGATAGCAGGGTAGCTTTTGAGACCAGAAGCAAGTAATGAGCAAGAACAACTCCTGCAGTATCATTCTGGAAAAAAATGTGTAGTCATGGTATAAAAATAAACACCAGTGATTTAAGGATTCAATTTAATTTTAGTTAGTATCAGTATATAAGTACACCTGTTCCATGGGGTTATAGAGGTGCCCACTCTGCTCTCTGTAGATGAAAACAAAGTGAGGTCATTGTCCAATCAAGTCCTCCACTTTTTTTATTCCTTACTTTTTCCTTTACTTGCTGCTTCAACATTGAGGTATGAGCAATTCTCAGGGGTTAAGATAGAACAGATGAATGTGATTTTCCCATGCAGAAAGTTCAGAGATCAGCCTTAGGCATCTTGTAAATAATTAGTGAATAGATAATCTGATATTATAACAAACATTTTGATTAATGTTTCTTGTTTGCAGAGTGTCATTCATAAAGCTTAATGAGAATAACAATTTCAATGCATGGCAAAGTAGCAGAAATACTTCATTAAAAAATGTTTACAGTGGATGCTGTAGAATTTAATAGACTGAACTTCTAAAAATATTGATCAGATCTTTATCATACCATCCCTACAAGGCACAACAAAATGATTCAGAATCATCAAACACTATTTTTCCCTTTTGATCAAAATATAATTACCCAATCTGGTGGTATTGCAATGATCTGAAAACTGCAGCCCTTTCAATCTCCATTTTCAAAAGAAGTAGTGCTGAGCACCATACAGCAAAACACCTGAATTAAGTGAGATCTCAATACTTCATGAAAGTGAAGTATATAATCAGAGGATTTCTTGGCAAAGGGGAGGGAATGTGAGGTTAAATCAGACATGTCATGGATTGCCACCTGCAATCTTGAGGGATGAGCAAAGGTCACATCAAGAGTAAGCATCCTGAATCTCCAAAAACTTCCGTAAATTCTATTCTCAACATTATTACTGTTTTCAAAATATTACTAGTCTTTTAAGTGAAAAACAAGCCAATCAAGTCAAACAGAAAATGACTCCATGTCTCTTGCATCTGTGCCAGAGAGCGGTACCTCACAACAGACGAAAGGCCTCAATCTTCTCGCGTTGAATCTGCGCATGCCAGAACAGACCATTAGGGAAGGTAATATGACCTGGGCAAAACTCTGGTGCCACTTCCACAAAATGTTTGTTCTACCTACATCCACTTGTGCTTTAGGAACTGTGGAGGTGAACGTAGCAGAATGTGCTGTGTGAATCTAACAGCTGGCTGAAGGCAGCAGGGGTTTGCCCAAGGCAGTAAAGGTGGCCGTGTAGGGGAATGGTGCTGGTCAGGCCATGCTGCTCCAGGAGTTGCCTGAACAAATACTGCTGCAAGGTACTGAAGGCTGAAAAATACACATCAAATTTGTTGCTCACTCTTGAAATATATAACCTGTTTTGGCAAATGATGTGGAGAGATAAAGTTAAAAAGGCAGGATTTTAATCCAGTCACAGACACATGTCCTGGATAATCCAAAATAGCCGTTTGCCTTGTTCTCTGTTGCCTGCAGAACAAAAGCCATTTTATATCCTGGTGCAATGTGCAATTTTGTTTCTCTATGGTATTATGACAGAGCAACCCTCATTCCAAACAGCCACAGCAATTGCCTTTAATATACTTCTCAAATTTAAAAGAACATTCAGGGGATGATGTTCTTATCCACACCACAAATCATGCACGTGTACTGAAGGTCATGTAACAGCACAAGGCTCTTCTCTTCCTCCACGTGTAATACTGTGAGCTGATTCTCAATATTGTGCATCTGACACCATTTTTTAATGCAGATCTTTTGAGTAGCACAACTCTGAAAAATATTAAATGTCTTAAGAAGAATACTAAAGTTGCCTCCAGTGGATGCTCATGTAAGAAGAGATAGAGTATATAAAAATATCTACAGAATGATAACTCAAATAACAAGTTATAACCACACTTTATGGAGCAATGTTAAAAAAAAGTTTCCATTCTGTGTTCTATTGACTACCACCATGTACCGTGTTATTTCAAAGTAGAAGTTTCCTCTTACTCAGCACAGATAGAAAAGAGCTTAATCTCTGTTCTTACTGTAAATCAAGGCAAAAATGTTTTTTAATTAGTATTTGTTTTAGTGGGACATATTTTTTGGTAAGATCTACTCCTGGGAGTGAATAAATATTGCTATTATATTTATTTTTGACTGAGTTGTCATAAAAGCTTTAAAAACTGTCTTGAAAATAAATTCCTCACAACAAACAGATGCATTAAATACTTTTCACTTTTAATGATACATTAATTATTAAAGAACTCTGGAATTTCTATGGCAACAGCAGAATAAGTTCACATTATTCATCTCTGCAAGTAGTAATATCAGCTGCTGTTACTGTCTCACACAACAACCAGTAAGAACTGGCCATCTGAGTCAGAATTTCCAGTGTTCTGAGATAGACAGTGGTAGAAAGTGGAACAAAATACAAAGCTTCCTAACCTTCCTTTTACTGACTTAGACCCTCTGAAGACTGAGGGCCTAAGCAACCACATATTGAAACTGTGTCCCTTTTACTGGATACTCCATTTCAACTGCTATTAGCATAGTGGTCTCAAGGGAATAACCAATCAGAAGAAAGAGATGAGCTTTTTATAACTGCTCCCTCTGTGTTGCAAAGAAAGTTTTATTCATAATGAACAATTTAAAATATTAAAAATACAATTACCACAAACTTGAGAGAGGAAGGATTTCTATATTTTTCAGAAGATATGCTACCAAAAAAACCCCAAAAAACCCCAAAGAAACCAGAAAATTACTGAAAATCAGGAAGTGGGAAGTAAGGTACCAGGAACTAAAATTATCCATTCCCTTGATTTCTTGAAGAAACTGAATTCTAAGGGAAGATTAGCAAGTAAGATTAAAATATAGACCCTTGGATTTTCATGAAACCATTTCTTTGTGTTATATACCTTTGTTACTATATCACCTTTAATTGAGGCAATATTCCCAACTAGAGACACAAAATGCTGTGGTGTTCACAGTTTCCTGGACTTTGGAACACTTCAAACTTTTTATTAGAGTAACCTCAGTACAAGATCAGGCTTGTTTGACATGGTTTGACCTTCTCTTGGTGGCACTGTATGCTGTCCTGTATAACTATTATTGAACTCAAAGTAACATTTACTTTGTTCTGTATTGCATAGTGAAAATTAAGGAAGGAAAAAGAAAAACCCTCAGTATGAAAATCTGTTACTCTGTCTCTGAATACTTTGGCACAAGTTCAAACCACAAAACATCTAACTTTAAAATTATTAAAAATATTTAGAAGTAGGTGGTAGTAAGAAGGCACATATTCACATTGAATCTTTTGCTTGCAAGAAAAAGAAGAAAATAAGTTACTCCATGTGAACTGAGGAAACACAGAAGCATTTGGGTTTTTAAATATAAAGAGAGGGGATGCCAAAATCATTACTGTAAAGCCACTTCTAAATACATCCAAAGAGTATGGAAGCCAGTAAAAAGACCCACCCTTCCCTTTGCTGCACTTGATCTGGAGGATATAAATCTGCCCAGGAAGCTAAGTATATTGTTGGAGACAAAAACAAGGGCAAAATTTCTGATTTCATTCAAATAATCTGAGTGCTAATATCATCACTTTAAATGAGATTTCTGAGATTATAGTTTAAATGGCAGTGACCCTTCAAAAAGGTACTACTAGCTTAAGAGGCAGTAAAAAACCCCTGATATTCTAGAAAGAAAAGAGTTTGCTGCTGTGATGAGAAAATCCCACCAAACAAAACAATTTTTCATGCAATTCTTATATAGAATTCTCAATAAAAGAATTGGGAGATATCAGTTCAAAGACAGGCTAGCCATTAAAAATAATAAACTAAATTTAATCAAAATTGAATGCTTGGAAGAAAACCCTTCTTGGTAGTGCTGGAGGTACTGTGCCAACACCATCCTCACAAGGCTTGCATCTAAGATTCTTCATTTTACCCAAATCAAACTTTGGGTTTAAAATCCAGCAAATCCGTACTATCAGAACTACACAAGCACAAAAGATAAATAGAGTAAGAGTACAGAGTAGAGTGGAGGTTGTTCTTCTAATGAGCTGGTAGTTCCTGTTTTAACCAATCCATTTTCTAGTTAAAACAAATGAGACAACAAATAAAAAAACTGCACGTCAAACAAAAAAAATTAAAATTTGATCAACGCTGGTTGTCGAATATGTAATATTACCCACCCCCGCCCCCCAAGAATCTGTGGTACTCTTCAAGTCCCTTACTAGTTTATAGTAATTTGTTTTGGAGTTTCATGATAAAATGTGGCTAAAATTTTCCCTCAGCTTTTTCTCAAATAATGATCTACAGCATATGTTCTTTTTCACTTTAAAGAGAGCAGAAAGTAGGAGCCTATCTTTTTGCAGCAGCTAAAATAGAAACAACTTGTTTCTACAATTAGTAATGTTTCTCTCAGAAAGTTCACGTTTTTTGACTTTTTCTGGCCTGACACATTAGCATATTTTGTTGAATTGCCAGCTGTGTTCTCAGTGCTGGGAAGAAATAGGTTCACATAAATGTAGAACCAGTCAAAAGTCCTGACTGTAGATAGTGCTCATAATTTGCCATTCCCAGGGGGCTGATGTGTGAAGAGGCATCAGTTTAACACTGTTAAAATTATTTCAAAAGAGTTCCCAGCATCTTTACTGAAGGAATCAATCAAAAATGTCTTCAGAAGAAAATGTAATTGCTTTCAAGGATTAAAATTTTAATCAGGAATATTCAATTAGAAGTTAATGTTGAGATCCACAGTTTAGATTTTTATGCAAATGTGCCATTCTTATATTCAGTCTTGAAGATAAAGGCGATTCATGGCAAATACAGTTCTGTCTCTCAGCTCATCAAGTCAGTGATAATTTACTTTGAAGAATATTTTACACTTGCTACATTTGGAAGTATGTAAATCAGTTCACTTTTGCCCCTTCTACTGTAATTAATCTTTGCATTAGTTATGTGAGATGGCTCATAGAATTTTCATTCATGTGAATCCCCTGGTTTCAAAAGGATTTGACCAATATAAGATAAATAATACGTATCAACTCTTAAGCCAGAACTGAGGTTTACAAGAGCTTGATTACATTTACTCTTTAAGAATAACAATTCTCAAATTGAAGATCTTGATTTGAAAACTGCACTGTTATGAAGAATCAGATCTTAAGAATTACTGATAAAATTCCTCTTCCCCTAAACCATTGTGTGTTCTGAGAGCAGAGGTCAGTGCACCTTGCATATAAGTAGATATAGAGATATTGTATTGAAAATTCCAGAATTATGACACTTTCCTTGATCAAAATCCATCTTCAGTTGTCTGAAGTAGAATTTTGAATTTATGATTAGAGATAAATTTCATTATAATTAATTTTAAAATTAGAAAATATCACATTAACATTTACTTGTTTGAGATTTGACAATATATCAAACATCTGTTAATTAAAAACTCCCCATAAGGCATGGAAATGTATTTTCTAGCTTACATAAAGCTCTTTGATTTTGTGATATTTATCCTATAATATGCTATTTTATCCTTGCAATTTAGTCAGTATGTACTATAAACTCAGAGAAATAGTTAAATCATTTAATTTCTCCTCAGAAACTGCAGGCAGTGACTGTTATAAATGACATAATCTATTCTTATGCAGCATCCAAGACAAATAGATTTGTTGAATAGGCTGAACAAGCGAGAAGAATTCTGTTGGAATTGAAAAGCTTTAGAACTGACCATTCTTACTTGGCTAACTTATATTCTAGTGTTATTTATGTCTTAACATTCCCATTTTTACTTGGAAATCTAACATGAATATATGACCAAAGACATCAAAATACACAAGTTTGCTTGAGCTGACAAGAATTTGACCTTATAAACCTCATTGTCTGTAAAGCTAGAACAGATAGTCTGAGTTGGAATGGACACAGAAGGATCATTGAAGTGCAATTCCTGTCCCTGCTCCATGGCTGCCCCTGTGCCTTGTCTGCTTGACTTCTGACATTTTGGATTTGCCTGCTCCTGTACTCTTAGGATGTGGTGCTCAAAAAGTGACCAGCACTGATGGACCCCAGCACCTTCAGAAATATTTTCCCAGGAGACCTTACGTACCTAGATCCCTGAACATCCTGAAGTCTGCTCTTCTCATGTCCGGGGCTGAAGGTTTGCTTGCACTTTTCATCCAGTGAGACTTGATTTAAACTCACTTGTTCTGTGGTCACTGTGGCCAAGGTGGCCACCAATCACCACTTCACTCCTGAGACACCCTCTTTCAACAAGCAACAAATCAAGAAAGGCATCTTTTCTAGTACCCCTAGTACCTATACCATGAAGTTATTATCCAGATGTTTTAAAATTCTCCTGGACCTTTTTGTGCCACCTGTATTGTGTTCCCAATTATCATCTGGCAAGTGGAAGTTCCCATAAGGCAGTTGAAACAAGTTGAAATAAACAGGCAAACAAGACATTTCCATAACCATTACTCAGATCAAATATCTAATTAAATATACATCAAAAAGTTTATAGAGTGATCTGCATTTTGATCGCTGCCTTTTTGCTAAGGAGGTAAGTGCTTATAAGCACTGAGTAAGGCTGATTACGGGTGAGGCTGATCTGGGTTACTTTTGCTTTATGTAAATTGGACCTGATATAACAACCATCAAGGCTTGTCACTACCTTAACTAGATATTTAAAATATTTATGGACAAAACCCATAAAAGGCTGATCTAAGGAAACATACTTAACCACTATGTAGCCATGTACCTTTTTATGATCATTGATTTCAATAACACCAATGTTTGAAGAATACTAGGCAAAACTATATGAACTCCAGCCCTGATGGAACCATGAAAATATTTTCAGAAACAATTACAAGAATCAAGGAACACATTTAGCCTGCAAAAATTATTTCCACTGTATAGATTTACATATACTATCATAAGCATATACTATTTTGCTTTGTAACAAGTAACCCAGAAAAAAAAATGCAGTGTCTTATAATTAAGATATATGTGTGTATATATATATGGTATACATATATGCATACATCTTATGAGAATATTCTGCTAGGCCATAACAAAAAAAGGTGAATTTACATTTTTCTACAAATATTTTCTACCTATGGAACCATTATTTTGTTTTAGAATTCAATAATATGAAATATATTTATATATGTCAGATACAATTTCAGAGGAGTCAGGGCTGTTTAATGTAGATATGTAATAAAATTCTATATTCAAAGTTTGTAGTAGTATATTTGAATTCTCATTAACAGCTCATTAAACAGTTAAAGTATACTGCCCCTATTCTTGCTTTGTAGATGATTTTTAGGACAAAAAATAGTTTCTTTTATATTTCCTTTTAGAGTGATTTTAAATGATCACTTAGTGGAATATTTTTATAAATTTTACACTAAAGGAATGCTCTGCTATTCATTCTAATTTTGTTCTTTACACAGAAAAGAGACACAGGGAAAGTAAAATCCAAAACCACTTGAGAATTAAGATCAACAAGGGAATTCAGGAAAATAGGGTTTAAAATCTTTAATGACTGTGTCCACTCACAGTGTAGAAGAGTCACTTATTGAAGATGACCTATAGTAAGACACAATACAGTGACAGGTTTGACCACAGTATTAACATTGCCAGAGCACTTGAAACCTTCTCATCATAATATAACCATGACAATAAAGATGATCTTCATTACTGATTTCCAACAATATAATTATGTATTTATGAGTTAATGATAAAAGGCATATGACTAGGAGAACAGACGCTTTTCTTGGCCAGGGCCAGGTTTCTCTGATCCTCTTATACTGATCAGACAAGAGATTCTGCTAAATATGCACCCTAGGATTTCTACTCCCCAGTTTCCATAATTCACTGCCTGGTACTTAACAGTCCCATGCAGTGGTCAATCTTTCTGGGGCTGATGGGAGATAGGGTAATGCACTCCATGCTGTATTTCCTGGCCCAGGTATCTCAGGGGTTATTTCAGAGATGAGTCCCATCATAATTCTTTTGGGGTTGTCATGTTGCCACAGGACTTATGCAGAATGATGTTTTGGGCACTGGCATGGATTGCAAGGTTTGGTTTCAGCCACTTGGCATTTGCCTCCATCACAGTAGGCATACAGTGGTTGAATTGGTGGATTGTGGCCAGGGTCCAGTGCAATTGATCTGCCAGACCTGCTCATATTGATTCCACTCACCATCCAGATATACTTTTTTTTTCTGAATTATGGTGCATGTTTCATAGATAACCTGCAAGTCCCCTCATCAATCAGAAGCGGAATTTTTATGTCATACATCCAGATGTCCACATATAGATACTCTGTCCAACTGATCCAAGAGGCACAATGGTGAGGTTAGGGCTCATGGTCAGTACATAACAGCTTCCCATTGTTGCTTCTTCATTCTGACATTTTTCCTCTCCTTGAGTAAGAGTTCTCCATGAGCTATAATCCTTCAGTTAAAGTCTGCTCCATTGTGGGTCTCCCTTATACTACTGTGAACATCTACTCTGCCATCTCCTTCCTCCCTCTCTGTCCTTGAAGTTCTCTCTGCTGTTTTTCATTATTTTTTCTTCCTTCTCTTTCTGAGATTTTTTGCTGAGCATGATGCGTTATGGGATGGAATATCCCTGGGGTGAATTTGGGTCACCAATCCTAGTTATGCTATCTTCAAGCCTCTTGTGCCAGCCTGCTCATTTGGGAGGAGGGGAATATGGCAGAATGTGAAAGAGAGAAAGTCTTGACACTGTGCAAGCATTGTTTGACAATAGCCAAAGCACTGCTGTCTTATTGGCGCTGTTTTAGCCACAGACATGAAACACAGCACCATATCGACTGCTGTGAAGAAAGTTAACTCCAATGCAGCCCAACTAAGACAGTCTCCACCCTGTGTTCCATGGAATTTTTTGTATGCTCAGGTCGCACATTAAATGATATATTTATGTATGTTCTGATGTCTTATTAACATGGTTTCATTTCTGAAATTAACTGTACTCAAAATCTTCTAAAATATTTACTAAAACCACACTGCATTTCAACATCCGATCCACCTATTTCATACCTTTCATTTTCCTTTCCATTCTGTCTATCTCTCATTCCCAAAATTCCTTCTTACCAATACTTAAAGAAGCATCTGGCTCTAGACATTATCATGAACCACCTTCCACTGTTCCTGGACATGCAGACAAATACCATTGCTCATTTTGTGCCACCTTTCCAAATGTCCACACGGACAGCCAATGGGATTGGCTCCATTAAAAAATTAACATAGTCTCCTGAGCAGACTGGAGTGGAGTCAGACAGACACAGGTATGTTCCAAGCAGCATTTTATCCAACAGCATGTGGTTATTTTCAGCCAAGTAGATGAATAACACAGTACTCTGACAACATGAGAGATGGTATTACTGCACAGCATTGACACTTGAAAGTCAAAGCGGAAATGTGCACTAAAGTGTCTCAGAAACTCTAAACACTCAATAGATCCAAGGAAAATGTGAAAAAATTTGCCAGTTAAAAATTACTGTCACATTAATATAGAACTTTTTTTTTGTTTTGGGGTTTTTTTGGTTGTTGTTGTTGTCAACATTTAAGTCACCAAATTTTCCAGGCCATTATCTGAAGTCTTTGATGACTTAAGAGGAGAAGTTAATTGCTGGCTATTGTTATTTACTGATATTGGTCATGGTTCAGTAATCTAACAGATAGCTCTTATTCTGTGTAGCAAGCTCATATAGCCTGACTCGCTGAGGTAAAACAGTTCAACTACAGAGAGGAGTTAGATTTCCTAAATGAATTGTTTGAGAAGGATTTGAATGGAGAGTAGAACAAGAAATTATATACAGTGATCACTTACCTTCTCTTTCTCAGTCTGTCTGCTGTGCAGGGTTTTCTAGTCTTTCAACACATGGCATCCCTAGAGAGGCAGATGCTTTGCTCTTGGTTACATATGCAATTGTATAGAGAAAACTTGTATTGATTTATTTAGTTTTGCAAATATGAATCATACCTATCCTGAAGAATTCTAATTCACAAATCCTTGCTGGAAAACATTTAAAAATATTTGAATTTATTTTTGTGGGTTGTTTCTGGCTGTTTATTGAACAGTGCATCATATTTTTGCAATTTTCATAGCTTCACAGCAGCAGAGTTTCTTCTAATCTATCAAATGCATCCAGGCAAGATTTCAGTTGCTTAAGAAAATGCTGATAAGTGTCTTCTACTTAACACTTGGTAGATCTAACATAACATGTATTTTAATTTGTTGAAGTGCATTAAAAAAGTTCAAAAGGAGCATTAACATGTAGATATTGGTTTCAATGTTTAACTTGATATATAGCTGATTCTATATTGCCCAAGAAAAGGTCCATGGCCAAAGTTTTACTCCAGCTCAAACTGAAGCCATAATTTGACATGTTTGTGCATGATACACATACATGAAATATATTTCACAAAGTATAAATATATTCAGAAACTCAGATCAAGCTTTTATCTAACATTTGAATAAATGAACAAGCTACTTAAAAAATCAACACATTTATTTTGTTAGAAAACACAAGCAAAACAAATAAATTAGATGCAGATTTTCCCTGGGAGGGTCTTCTTAGTTCTGCACGACAGACCTTTGTACCTCTCCCTGCCCTTCTTAGGCCACCAGCACAGAATCCATGCATGGGGTTAGACTAGATATGAACTCCAGTGAGTGTTAGCTTTGCCCTTCTGTCCCTCAAAGCTTCAATACTACTCTCCAGTTTCATTGTCAAGCAAATGAGAAGCAGATCATAATCAACAATAACAGGAGAACAATGCTGCTCAGAGAAACATTGACACTTGAGATTAAAATTTTAGAGTATTCCTGGCTGTAACAATGTTTTTTAGAAATTTCTGAAGAACGCAAATAACCTGTACTTCTCAGAGAGGCCATAAGTGGCAGACTACTCATTGTTTCTCACCCTTTGTTTAATAAAAATAACCATAATACTAATCTCATGATTTTACATAGTTTATGTAAGGAGAGGTTTTTCTACAGATTAGATTAACTAATATGGCTAAAATTACCAGAGAATCACAGAGTAGTCTTAGTGGGAAGGGACCTACAAGGATAATCAAGTTCAACTCTTAAGTGATTGGCTCACACCCTATCTTATTTGATACAGGATACTTGAGGTTTGAAAAGTTTTGATAGGTAAACACATTATTTGAAGAAACAACAAAAAAAAAGGAAATTAAAACTGGAGGGTGGTAAATGAAAGAAAATGTAAATAAAAAGGAAAAGAAAGAGAGAAAGAGAAAGAAAGAGAAAGAAAAAGAGAATGAGAAAAAGTGTAGTGGGGGATCTTGGTCTTGGCTCCTATTGCTCTTCAGTGGACTGCTTCATGTTTCTTGTCATTGTCACAAGTGAAATGGTTGCCTTTTTTTATCATTATCTACAGAAAACATTCCTTTTGACTGAGCTCTTGACAGCTAATTCCTTAAACTCTGCAAATGATCTATAAGCCATTTAGAAACACATGGCACATCTCTGCATGTTGCAACGGATTCTACAGTTCCATAGACAAAAAAGTTTCTTGGCAAAAGAATTTCAGAATCTGATATGAAAAATAAATATTGTAATATTATCTTATCGACATTCACCTCTCACTAGACCAGGCTGTTCAATAACACATCTGAACACTGCCAGGGAAGCAATACCCACAGCTTCCCTGGGCAACCTCTTCCACCTTCACAATAAATAATTTCTTCCATATACCTAACCTAAATTTTCCTTCTTTAAGCTTGAAATCCTTCTATTTAAGCTTAGGAGTTCAATGGTTAGGGTAGATTACTCTAGTAGTATTTTTTCCCATCTTAAGTTAAGTGATTAAAAAGAAATATGATGTTAAAGAGTTTTGGCAAGACCAATATTTTATAGATGTCAACTCCCATCTATTTTTGATTTTTTTTTTAATATCCACAAACGATATTGTTAGATACAACCCCCCATAAAAAAACAGAACTACTACAAGAGCTTCAAATAGAAACAGTGCCCAGTGCTTAATTATGAGTTAGCTAATAGGATTAATATATTCCAAGATGAATAAGTACGGAAACTTGCTCACTGTATTTGACCAAGTTATCCGCAAGGTGTCAATATGGATTCAAAATAGTTTCTATGGCTATAAACAAATAATCATCTTGTTAAAAATAGAAATTTGGAAATGACAATTTACAGGTGCTGGGGGCATCTCTTCTGTTCCAAGTTTTGAAAGAGACATATTTTCTCAATCTTATTTTCATGAGCAATTTAATAACTGTAGAACTTTCATATTTCTTCTTTTGAAGGCACTAAAGGGTATTTTAGTAATG
Organism: Promerops cafer; assembly: GCA_013398275.1. Classification (NCBI taxonomy): domain Eukaryota; kingdom Metazoa; phylum Chordata; class Aves; order Passeriformes; family Nectariniidae; genus Promerops; species Promerops cafer. Next base: position 494,810 of record VZSE01013513.1, read on the forward strand.
TGTTTATCTACAGCTAACAACCGTAATTAGCTTAAGTTATGGAATGCCCCAAATAAATGAAGAGCAGTTTATAGTTGTTCAGAAACACAGTTCGGTCTGCTGGTGTTTTGTTAAATATTTGCAGAAAACATGATTTGCATCTTTTGCAAGTTACATAAACCTTTATAATTATGGCCTAAGGTATTATACAAACGTTATTTAAGTAATTCCCAAAGATTGCCGCTCAGTGCACCAAGCATTAATCATCTGTTGTGTCTATTATAAATGCAGAAGCAATTAAGTAGATCTGTGGTGAGAACAGGTTATTGCCAGGTTTATACATAATTTTTCAATAGCTTCATTGCTGATGAAGACTGTTGTGAGTTGTTTCATTCTTAGTGAAGAATAAAAAATATTACTTTGTGCCCAAAAATCTTTGGGTTTTTTAAAATAAAGTGTGTAACAACAGAAATGAGATAAATCCTAAACAGATTTAAAATGCGTATCATGGAAAAAAATCCCCTCCTTCCCTGCAAGAAAAAGTAAAAATTAATTTTGATATTAGAAAATTAATATATTACAATTTCTTAAAATTTGAACAGGATTTGTTCAGAAAGCATACATAAGAATCAGCCTCACCTGCAATTACTTTGCCATTTTGAGGTATAACATTTGAATGTAAAATCTACTGTCTTTGCCCTGTGAATTCACTGGAGGCAATGAAAGTTTTACTTGAATAAAATACATATTATCAGGCAAGTAAAAAGACATTGCATGAGGAAAGAAGGAGAATGGAGCAGAAAGTGTATGGCAAGCTAATATGCTTGCATGCATATTTTAACAGCCTACTGCTACTCTACCATTAGAGCTTTCCTTTGCTGATCTTGGGTAACTGATAATAATCTGCTCCTGTTCTGTGAAATATTGTTTAACTGCCATATGAGGGTTCTGCCACCTTGGAACATGCTCAAATTGTTTTTTGCTTCTATAAGCATATAGATTTTCTTGAAATATCAAAAAGGTTGGTGTTGCAAGAGCAGAAAACCACCCCTGAATATATCGTACAACGTACTCAAAACTTGGCTAACCCTAAAAGATGAAGTAAATTTGGAGCTTTCATTAAATAGTCTATAGCTTGAGCATGCTCTGATTTACAGTTCCAATAACATGAGGAAAAAAGCACCCTTATAAATGTAGCTGCCTCCTTTAGGCACTCAGAAACTTCACAAAAACCTGCATTCTTAAATCTGTCAAAAAATCCAAGATTATTTTGTGCTTTTTATGTTTGGGATGCAATGTGTAATTACCTTTGAATTGTTTCATGAGCTAGCCAGTTCCCAATGAAACGGTATTGTTCCTTTGCAGCCTTTGTATTGACTGGAAAGCACACCAGCTCCTTCTCTGGCTAGTTACATCTGGTGCTCAACAGAAAGGAATTTAGTTGGGTCTTTTCTTTACTTTGCTATTCTTTCTTGCAAATACACAGTTCTGTAATTTGTAATGAGCACAACCATTTAATATACTTAATATTGTCCAAAATGTTCATGTATTTGGCACATCTTCACAAGTTAATATCTCAGAGTCTAATTTTTTACAATGTCCTCTGAAAGTCTGTCCAAATGTTCAACAGGAAAAGAAAAACAAACCCTAAGTATAGCAAGAAAATAGAGGCTCTCTAGATAGAAACTTATTTAAGTAATACTATCCACATTCATTTTACTAGTCATTATGTGTAATCAGGATCTCATCTTATTAATTACTGTAAGGAATTAGGAGACTCTAGGACATGCAATATTTAAAGACATAACATGACAGAGACCTTTATGTCACTACTGGCTCCAGGAAGCCATCTGTTTAGTTGAATATAATAAATTTTCCATTAGCTGTTAATTTCTTGGTCAAGGTACAATGTGTTAGTCATAGACAGCTTTCCAACTTTCTTAATGCTATATGCAGGAAGCACATTAGCAAATGAAAAATCAAGGCAATTTTCAGTTAAACATATTGGAGGAATCTCTCAAAGTGCTTATTAAACATGGGACTGTTTTGGGACATGGGACACCGAAATTTGTATCACAGTTACAATTACAGAAATAATTATTTGCACTTTCCCCTTTTGGGTTGCTTTGCAGGACTTCATTAGAAGAAATATCATACAAAAGAAATTGTGAAAGAAGTTGCCCTTTTAAAGTAAACTTTCGTCAGCAGCTTTACTTTTTGGGAATATGTTGTACTTTTTGCCCTAGACATTGAAAGTTAATACAATTTTAAATATTTATTTTTCATAAAGAGAAAAATTTGTAAGGACAACCTGTTGCCTGTAATCCAGGTGAATGGGAGAATTTGCAAGGGCCTTAATTTCCACTTGGGCTCTTCAGGTTAGAAATTAGTGAAAAACTGTAAAGGTTAGGAGCAGTGTTAGAGGTCTATGTGCAGTCTGTCACCAGGAGGTATTTAGGAACAAGATAAATGAGGCGTCTCCTTAGAGAAACTCCTTGCAGTAGGAGATGCAGCCATGAAGCAGGGGAGTGCAGTAGATGACCTCAAGGCCCCTTCTAGCTCTCTGAGTTTATGTATTGGCAGAAGTGAGTTTATTTAAAGGGGCAGATTGACTGTTCCTCTGTACTGCAGTGCTTCACCTCCATGCACTGCTCTTCTCTTTCAGGACTGCCAGCAACAAGGAGCTAAGGGTAAACAGAGGCTGTTTACATCAATTACTGTTTTCTTTTGCCCAGCAAACACAAGGAGCAGATTATATATCTGTAACTTGAGTCTGCACACAGAGAGTCTACAAAGCAACCTCAGAGGAGTGGGCTGAGATCTTGAAGTGGTAATATTATGTTACATAGCAGGAAAAAGAAAGGATCTTTCTTGAAATAAAACTGATTCAGTGAATAGACACCCACATCTCCTAAATGGAAAACTATAATGAGATAAAGAAAATGAAGGCTGTTCCAAAGATCCATGGGTCAGACCTTCAGCTATGATCAGGGGTCTTAGAATACCTTCAACTTGAACTCTGTTGTAGCAATATTCAGATTTTGAAAAAATTAGTAGTCACTTATAAGTTTTTCTTTCAGAGACTTTACTAGAGAAAATTAATGATGTTTCCTATTCCCATAGCAAGCAAATCCATATCAAGTGAAGTCAAAGATTGGTATTCTGTCACCAATGGCAACTTGACAGTATCCCTCCTTATTTTCTACTGTGCAGCAATGAATTACAGTGAAATTTGTTTGGAAAAAAGAAATAAGGCAATACAAGCCCCCCCCCNAAAAAAAAAAAAAAAAAAAAAAAAGCAAATGACAAAACAAAAAAATGTACAAGACCCTGAGATGAAGACAATGAATGTACCAGAAATGTACCCCTGGTATGAGAAAATGAGAAACGACAAAATAAAAACTAGAGAATAAAAGGAAGTTTACAACTACAACAAAAAGTGGAAAATGCAGTGTATAGTTTAATTTTGTTTTTAGTTAGTAGGAAAAAAACTCTGCCTACCTTTTCAGATGTGGAAAGCAGGCAAACACAGGATGGATAGGCAAGGAAGGATTAATGTCTCTTTACTGAGGCTAGGAGCTCCCAATTGACAAGTAAGCCACCTGTAGGGTTTCCCAGTATATTGGGAATGTAATGCTGAAGTGCCAAATTAGGGCACTGTTTCAAACTAGATTACAGTGCCTTTTACAGTATTATCTGATTTTAGTCCTGGCCACCAAGTATATTACAATATTTCTGATTTCTTATATGAACTGTAGTAACTATATAGCTTACTATTCTGATAGTCTCACAGATATGCTAATATTTGTTCAGATTTTTTTTTGAATAAGCAGCACCTAACTGAACCCACATCACAATTTAATATGTCATATAAATTACTCAGATTTCCCAGAAGATAATTTGTGTCCTTGAAAATAGCCACTGACATTCACAGGCTGAAAGAATTCACTTTTGCAGTGTTAGTGCTGCAACTTGTGCTTTGTCAGTAAAAATAATTTACAGCAATGTTTCATGGTTCTTGCCGTAATAAAAAAGACCAATGCATCTCAGCATCAGAAAATTTAGCAAACATCCTGGACCTGCAGTTATAAAGACAGTTCTAAGTTTATAAGCAGATATAAATATCCAAACAACAGGATTTAAATATCATACCTGCCTCTTGTTATGATCAAAGTAGCAGCAAAACTCAGTACTTCACTTAAAAGAGGGAGGGGAAACTTTCAAGTGCAGCTGATATCTAAACAACTGTAATCATGTCCCTCAACTCCTATTTCTTTTGGTAATGTTTGATGTCTTAAAAGAATTTTTGGGATTAAAGGTATTATATTTGAATAAATTTATAAAATAAATTTTTTTACATTTGGCCTTGATTCTCCCCAGACTTATAGCAGCAAATTATGAGAAAAATGTCAATTTTTTTTTTAGGCAAACATAAAATTTAAGACACTTGAGTCATGATTCCTAGAAAGAACAGTTTGTCTTCTCCACATAATGACAACTCTGAAACTAATAATAAATACATTGTGTCAGCACCCTAAAATACTGCAATTAACAGTACCCAAAATACTTTTAATGTTTTAGTGCTGTTTATTGTAGAGCATAACCTTTGATCACTCAAAACATAGAAAGTACCAGGATCAAGACCCAATCATAATGCCTCTCTTTACATTTCTGTTGAGGGCACTGTACTTTATTGCATGAATATAGAGCATAAAATTTTCACATAATATGTATCCTAACACAGCAGGTTGACAGAGGATACTAGCAAAGCACCTTTTTTTAGTATTTATTTTATCTATGATTTCCAGTTGCCAATGTTAGAAAAATCTGATGCCAGGGTCTCCAATTCTGTACCTGCAAAGTAAGTTTCACAAGTCAGAGAAATAAGTGAAAAATAAAACAAAAAAAAATAAAATAAACTATTGAAGGAATTATGTAGACTTTTGATAAAAATTATATACTTATTTCTAAAATCCATTTGTAAGTGAAAGTGTTGCAGGATATTCTACATTGATGAAAATAACAAAAATCAAGGAAGTAGATGGAGCTCAACACGATACAGAGTATTTTTATATACAGGAGGTGGAGAACCCAGGGCTCTAAAAAAGGCTTGAGAATTAAATTTTGTGTGCAAGATAAAAAAAAAAAAGGCATTAAAAGATTATCAACATACTGGTATCAACATACTGGTAACACAACAGTGTCAGTGTTTTCAAAATGAATGAACTTCTTTTTCCTCTGAAATTTTCTGAATATATTACCATGTGAAGTGCACCAAATTTATTAGTGTCTAAGAACGGAACCACTTCAAAACCATGCATCAGCAATTTGGTATGAAATATAGGTTAATGGGAGCAAACAAGTTTTTCTTAGAGCCTGTTAATTGTCCATTTTATCAGGTTCTGTAAAATTATATGCCCATTTGTTCCAAGAGTTCATAAGTTAAAGGGGTAAGATAAAGTTTGTGTAGAGGCAGGGAGCAGAGGAAATCTTACGTGGAGAAGAAAATCCAGTCTGGAGGCATAGTCAGAGCAAGTCAATGTTATGTATGGCAAGAGTGATGTAGTCTGCAAAAATAGTTCTCTGTACCTTCATTGGGAATATCTGGAGATTTTCTGGAGCTTTTAAATGAAACTAGCAATAGGGAGAGGAGAGCTGGCCATCTCTGTCCTACACGGCAGGCAAATGGCAAAGACAGGCTTGGAATTGGTGTTACTTGGACTGCAGCTGAATGCTCTAGTCTACATGTACAAAAAACTAAAAGTGTGAAAAGAAGTTGAAATCCTGGATCTAACAGCAGCACATTTCACACATGGTATCAGTTTTAAATTTTACTTGAATATTAGATTGATATATTCCATTTTGTGAAATTCCAATAAATCATTTCTTTCCAGCAGAGGAGGCAGAATTGTAAATTTTTAATATTTTCTGATAAGCAGATTGTATTGAATCAACTACAGACCAACTCATTCCATACAAAATAAAACAGACGCATCACTGAGAATATTTCTTAAGGTTAAAGTCCCCTTTTTTCCTACCTCTAATTCTGTTCTGCAGTATTCCTTCAATTTTTTTTAATACAATTTGCTCATTCATTTTATTCTTATTAGTTATTTCTTGCAGATTATGTTTTTATAATTAGTAATGGCAATATTTCTGCCTAAGATAAGTGTTTTACAGAATTAAGTGTGTTGATGTGTATGCCATAGTTAATTGCATTCTCTAAATTTAGGTAATGTTGTGGGGAATAATTTCAATTAGTTTGCTTTTCTTCATGGTTATTAAATTCATTTGAAAAAAAAGGAAAAAAAAAACCTAACAGCAGAGTGATGGGAGTTCTGAAATAACAGGTTATAGCTTAGCAAATCTTCTTGAAGCCATTTGCAGGTATAACCATAATTTATCTTATTCATTTAGGGGAAATAAACAAGAATAAAAATACTCAACCCAACCAACCAAAGAAACCACCCCCCCTGCAAAAAAAAAAACCCACAAAAAAAATCCCCAAAACAACAACAAAACCCCAAAGCACGATAAAACCAACAGCCACATAATAACTATAGAAATTTAATCTGCTTTCTTCTGGCTCAAATAGAACAGAATAAGAAAAACTTCAAAGTTAATGTTACTTTTCACAATGGCCCTCTCTATAATATTGTTCTAATATTTAATAATAGTATTATAATTTGACTGAGATTAAACAATTAAAATAATAATATCCATCATGCTGCTATGGCTCCAAGTCCCTTCCCTGAACAGACCAAACTAAGAAGAGTAATTAATGGATAAACAAAACCATACTCTTACGTCGTTGACAATCCTAGTAAGCCTGGTTTCTACCAATGATCTTCAGCGCAAAATAAAAAGGTAAATCTAGATGAAATTGAAAATTTAGAATGGTCAAGTGAAGAGGAAAGGCATTTTAGACTGGGTTTAATTTAATGTAATGGGATTTGATACCTAGAGAGAGTCTGTTCCTCTGGGGAAAGTAATTCTGTTAAATTTTGTGCAGAAGCCTGCAAAGGCTCGCCATGCACAGATAAAGGAAGCTGTGTAAAGCAGTTGTAAAGACTTCCAGTCAGAGATGGGGCCATGGTGTCACAGGGTTCTCCAGGCAGCCTCCTGGCACATTGACCCACCTGCTGCATCTCTGTGACACTGATTGAAGGGACATTTCTTGAACAAAGCCACTGGGACCCTTGCTCTCATCTTGCTTGCAGACTCACCTCCAGGGTTTGCAAACCACTCTCTTACAGCACTGCAAGGGAACTGAGCACACTGTGCCACAGTATCTTAGTAAATTGATTGAGCTGGGATGGCTCTGTGTGCCTGAAATGTAATTAACACAGCCAATATCTAATACTGGCAGCTGTGATGGGCTAATGGACATTCTAGTGACCTTAACATTGCTCAAAACTTCAGAGGAAATTCTGTGTGAGATGGGGTAAGTGGAATGAAAAGCAGGACAAAAAGCCAAAAACCTGCAAAATTAAGATATCTTTTTCTAATAGGCTATATTTTGTTAGCAACTGTCATAAAGAGTATGAACATGCCAATGCCATCACAGAGAGCTGTCATCTTGCCATGATGGCAAGAAAACTGAAAGTGATGGAGTGACAGAAACAAAGACACATCTAAGAATGAGGATCTGAAAAGACTAACCTGCTATTCCATTTTTAACTTCATCATTTTTCAAATTATACCAGATGTTCTGGGCCATGACACAGGGGTTGATCAAAAGCTGTGGGAAGTGACAAGTGAACAGTAGGCATGGGAGTTGAACATGTTGCTCTGTACCAAGGCAGTGCATTACCAGACCTCCCTATTTGCTTTATAATTCCTGAAGAGTGGAAACAGGACCAGGGAGTCACACAAATCCTTCCTTCTGTTGCTTGAATAAGTTAACCATGGTGAGAAAATGCCAAAATCACAGTTTTTGAAATCTGGAGTGGGGAAATTCCTGACTTCTACACACTAAATAGATAAAGCAAGTTCTAATTTTGGGACAATATTAAATGCACCTCTCACAGCCTGCCATCTTTGATAAGTGCTCTGAATACTATTATATCTTTGATATTTACTTAAAGCTCAGTTGAATTAAATCTGTGCTCACTCTCTTTGACCACAGCTTTACTCAAACTGTAGCTATACTCATATTTCTGGTTCCAGAGAACAAGAACCAGATTTGCACAAGCAGCCTCCCACCCTGTCCTCCACTTGCCCTTGCAAGTACCTCAAAACACACCGAAGTTGAAATGTGATGAGATGCAACTGAACCTTGCTGCCTGTAAGGAGGGTACCAGTTTCTGCAGATATTTTCACAGCTTTGAGCATTGATCTGTTGAGCCCCCAGGTTAATATCAACAATATCAACAACATACTAAAGAGTACTTTATCAGATCTAGGGAAAAAGAATTGGTTCTGTTGCAATATAAGAAGGAGCTTTATTTATGCTTTCCTTAAAATTAAACGTTTAAGGTGATACTTGGTTAATATTAATCTCATAGATTCTTATTCTTGCACACAATCTCTTGCTAATTACAACCTAATGAGAAGATCACACCTTCTTGCTAGATAGAAAATAAAAATATGGGCACCCTAAAAAAGCATAGTGCATTTTTTTCTAAGATGTTATAAAGGGAATAGAGATATCTGTGCAAGTGAAAGCCCACATTTCCAGTGGAACACTTCTGAATGTACGATGGTTGAACTTTTGATGAAAGCTATTCCATCTTTACATGTGCAGATAGAAGGGGAGAAGCCAGAACACATTTTCTTCAATGTTTGAGAGCTACCACATGCTGAGAAAATGAGGGCTATTTCTAATTCATATCAGAAGGGGGCAATAGTTATCATCCAAAAATAAGCCAGGAGACTAAGACCTAAGTAAGATCTTAAAACAAATTCACATACCCTTTTACAGTTTTCACTTCCTGCCACATGTTTATTTTATTAATTTTAGGTATCCATTGACTATTAAAAAGTCACCAACAGAAAGCTACTATCAGTTTTAAGCAAGCCTTTCATAAAACAATTTTTTCTTAAGAAAAGTTTATCATGTGGAAAATTTTCATTTGGTTAATAATGTCTCTTGAAAGAGCATGCTTCTACATATACGAATTTTAACAATATTTGTGTCATTTGTGTCTTTCAGTAACTCTCTTAATGGAAGTCTAACAACAGAGTTCTGAGCTTTCCACAATTTGACCCAATGCATAAATTTAATGAGAAACATAACAGCTTGCAAAAAATGAAAGAAAGACTTTTTGGAATGGATATGAATACTACTGCCTTAGATTACTGTCTACACTTTCTGATGATAGTTTTAGAGCTGATACAGGAATAAAAATTGTTCCTATTCTGGACTCTAATGATCCATTTCCATACCTTTTCAGCACTTAATTGAGACCCTGTTCCCTTTAACAAGAATATACAGAAAGCAAGGCTTTGAACTTTTGAGAACAATTTGTAGCTGTCCAGCTAAGAATCCAAAGTTAAGATTTTAAATTTTTTCAACAAAAGATCATACTTTCCTTGCTTCTTTTTGGAAGCAGGTTTATTTTTACATTAATTTTCTGTGGATGCCCACACTTCACTAAAGTTTCTGCTCTTCAAAAGTGCTGAATACCATGTCTGCTTGATAATATTCAACCCCAGGCAAGGAAGGATTTTGTGGCCAGTGAGGCTGAATGCTCTGTGCTGCTGGTACACACAATTATCTCATGATCTTTGATATACAGACTCTGACAGAGGAAGAAACAATCATTGAACTGCTGATTCACTGTATGGATGGATTGTTATCACATTAATCTCATTCTACAGGATTTCAAAAACAGCAGGAAGAGTAGTCCAAACATTCACAGAAAGGGATATTCTGGCTAAATGTCATTCTTTGTGTGCCAATCAAAATAATGGTTTTTCAAAAGGCAACTGAGTGTGATCAATGCTCTACTTGAAAGCTAAAATTGGAACAATCCTAAGTCTTACTTCTCTTGAACAGAATTAAAAATTTGCATTGAGAGAATAAACTGAATATAGATCAAAATTCAACCTCAATTTGTAATTTCAAAATTTCATTAGCTTCCATTTTCCTTTCCTAACTTTACTACATGATTTATCTTTCCTGTGTTTCAACTCCTTTAATTTTTTTGATGACACATACTTTTCATGAAACATTTGTTAAAATCAGCAAATTTCCAGTTAATTTAGTTTCATTTATTCAAATTAAAAGCTTTGCAGGTCAGCTTTCCATAATGAAGTAAATGTAACTTTCCTTACAGTTTTTATTCAGAAAATAAAAATACTGTGCCAGAAGAACTGCAACTCACTTTTTCTATTACAGTGTTTTGTCTAATGGTGTTATTACCTCAGAGAGATAAAGAGTGGGAAGAATATGTATTATATTGCATATTTCAATTTCGGATTGATCATTTTCCTTGACTTTGCTATGACTTAAAATACTCCCATGGTCCAGGAATATCCAGTGACCAGGTAGGCTGATGCAGGACTTTTTGAACCAGCATCTCTTGGTACAATGTTGCTAAATGCTGATGTCACCCATCAAGTCCCTCATTTGATCCTATAAATTCACTATGATAGTTCTGGTGTTTTGTCACTTTCATCTGTTCAGCTCTTCCAACAAGATGTCCTAAAATGTTGAAATGGAATAATGAAGATTCAGCAGTATTAGAAAGGTTGCATACTTGTCTCCAATTATCATGAGGCATTGGTGACCCAACAATGAAAGCTTCAGAAAAATATGGTCATGAAGAAAGCTGAGTTATCACTGCAATTGAAAACCCAGCTTAGAGAAAGCCTGCTGGAGGAAGCTGTTAGTTTTTCAACTCTTAATATCCTAGAATTAATGCATTAAATTGTAAAGTGATTATTTTGCAGCCAATTTTTCTTGAGAAAAAAAAAAAAAGAGAAAAGAAAGCGATAATACAAATCAATTCCTCAACTTTCTTTTGCCTAGCTGCCCAAATAGGCAATGAATAGGAAGAATCAGTGAGGTTTTCTTGTGTGTTTCAACAGAGAGGCTTGGCACCTTTGGTCTCCACTAAAGCTTTTAATGCTGACTGACCCAGGAACGTCCTGTGGTCTGTCCCAGTCAGATGAGCCAATGTGATTTGCAGAGTGAGCTGTACTTCCCAGAACTGTTTGAATGCACAAAGCAGAAAAAGCTTTTGACCATCTAGGCCTAAGAGCATTGTAGAAAAAGAAAGAAATCACACCAAAAGGAATCACGCCAGAAGGAAACATTTTTCCACACTTTGCCAGTACGTATAACACTTCTGTAACACTACCAGTAATGTCTGTATATAGTTAATTCAGTAAATTCCTGATGATTTAATAGACACTGAAAATGCATTATGACCCTTGCCCTTCAAAATAACAGGAAGGCACTGAACTCAAGGATTAGAATATAAATATATTGCAGTCATGATCCTTTCTATCTGCATGACTCTAAATCCTAGACATTAGACATGAATTTGTTATTTACACAACATTTTGCAGTGCTCTAAAGTTTAATGTATGTAAAAACTGTCAAACATACAGCCAGGTTATTACATGTTAGAAGCTTTAATTATGGAGTGTTTCAAACAGTTTTTAGGTCATCTTTTGTACAGGAACTTTAATGAATTTATAACTTAATGGAATATTTTCCGCATTCAAAATTACCTGAAATTGGTCACTAACCACAAATAAATGGCAGATTTATCAAAATGTATATATATAAAAAAGCACAGTCTTTTCAATTTGGTCATTAAATAGCAAGTCAATTGCTAAATGGTAGCAGTTACTATCTAAATATTTCTTTAATTTTTATTCCTTTTCAATTTTCAAACAAGTCTAGGGATTTTCCTGCATTTTCAAGTGTAGAGATTATTTCTCATATAATTTATAAATGCTACTAATGTATTTTTGAATGAAAAGAAACCCCTCATGAGAGAGTTGAATTAGTTTCCCAATCTATTTATTATTTATCTAAAAATTTTCGTGTAATTGACTTCAGCAGTAGTGTACTCCTGCTCATGAGGTAGACTTTTTTAACACAAATAATATTTTTTAATGTTTGAGAGAATTCAATAAACTCAAGTACAGAAATCTTTTCCTGGCCAAGTCTGTAACAATAAATATTAGAACAGGGCATAGATTCATACTAAAGTATTTAGATATTGTATGAACTAGAAAGCAGGTGAGAAATCACAATATCACACTGATATGAATTGTTGAAATAGGATTAGACTCATGTTAGAGCAGGAGCCTAGTCAGGTAAGCAGATGCAATATCATCTCATTTAAAATCACTTCCTCTTCTGGAAGAGGACAACTTTCCTTATTTGTTTCCCATAATTTTCTCACGTGAATTCAACATTTAATATGTTTTAGAACAATCAGGAATAAGAAGTCTTCATGTCTGATTTATCAGCTTTGAATCAAATGGAAGTCAGAAGCTATTTTTGGGCAATAAGTTACACAGATGACATTTCTATCCCATGGCTGTATCTACTCTCTTTTAATACAAGTTTTAGTCCTATAAATTGCATCTGCAATGTAAAAATTATTATCCTGAAAATATTCTAAAAGGAGCAATAAGTATATTATTTAGTAAACAAGATGTCAATGCAATATTAATCAAGACACTGCAACTCCACATATATTCATATTTGTCTTCTTCTAGAGCATCACATGCTTCTCATATTGCATGAAAAACCTCTGTATTCCAGAAAAAGTGGGAAAATACTGGTGCATTTTAGCTAAAGAAAAGCCAAACATGGTTAAAAGTTAGATATAAAAATACAAGGCAAAGAAATGAGTTAGTGTTTACTCATCTCAACATTGAAGAAAATTTTTGCTATTCATATATAGTGCACACAGTGCTCAACTGAGAGGGCATATGCATTAAAAGATATTCAAAAAGAGCATAAAGAACTCTGATGGATGAGCTAAGTGAAAACAGTGGCCATGTGTAAGACACAATAAGGTATAAGGTATAAGGTTTTAAGAAATTCAGTACTGGGACAGCAGGCATTGGACCACAATAAAGATGAAGATTGCAATTCATGTTTCTCAAGCTCTTGAGAAGGGAAGTACATAAGTATACAAAAACTTTATGCATTAATAGAAGTATAAACATACAATACATACATACATACATATATATATATATAAAAGTAATCAAGAAGCTAAAACGGTTAGAAAGGATTCTCAGCTGATTTTGCTTTAAAATATATTTGGGTGGCTTGCCTTAATGATGAGATACATATACATTGCTAAGCAAAGATTTTATATCAGTACCAGGTCATCTGAAAATTGACATTTGTTGAGAGGAAATAAAGATATATTTTAGTACTAAGAAAGATGCATAAATAAAAAGTGAAAATGAATATCAGACATGCAGGAATAATAAATCCAGACTTCTGCTGAATTTTAAAAGAGAAAGCAAGTTTATCTGAACAGAACCCAGGTCAGAAAAAATAAAAGACCGAGTAAGACAAAATGGAAATCTCATTACACTCTAAAAGACAGAAGGAAATACAAAACACCATATCTTTTAATGAAAGCTATTTTACAAAACTCTAGTTCTTAGCTGAAGTAAATTCTTTGACTTCAGAGAAGGTATAACAGAATAAAATCTTGTATGCATCTATTTCAACAAAATGAACTTCATATTATATAGAATACTATGGAAGGCAACATTTAACATTCTAATTAATAATAGTTCATACCCTATTACATTGTTGTCTTCAATAACAATGGTTCTAACATGATGAGAAAACAGATTCTTAACTTATTTAAATCTACAGGAATCTCTTTTCTCTGATGTATTCAGAGGTGTCAGAATGGAACCCTGTTTATATTTGTAATTTTTCATGAGGTATGACACTGCTTCCAGCAAAAGTCTTGCATTTTTTTCTTTAATTTCTTTTTTTCAGTTTTTCTTTAAATATAACTTAGAACAAATTGATTCAATTTTCCAACAAATTGTTTACATTTTCCATCCTCCCCTCATTAAAAGAAAATAAAAGAAAAAGAAAAAAAAAGAAAAGAAAACAAACAAAAAAAATACCAATATATCTCAGTTGTGTAATTTAATGTATTAATGAAGAATGCAAATTTTTTCAAAACTTTGCTTCTAGGATGCCACTTTTCAGCCACTAAAGGAGTATCTTAGGATACTTAGGTCAGGAATTCTTAAGGTTGCAGGAATAAATGCATGGGTTTGGTGGGAAATTTTGAAACCAAGACACCTCGAATGAACCATTTCAGTCTCAAGTGAAATAGCAATCCTTAATGAGAAATATCAGAGAAGAAAAGCCAATGGCAATTGATGTGAATTTGCCCACATTAATACTCTGGTCTCTACCTCTCTGAAACTGTAAAGCAGACCTGGATAATTATGAGAATCTTGGGTGAAAAACATCATTTTTTAGACAAATCTGAAGTTAATTTTTACTCTGCCTCTTATTTAGCAGACTAGTTTAAAATATTCATGTTTAATCAAGAATCACGTTTAATCAAGAATCATGATTCCAGATGAAGAGAATAAGGATTCTGGACATCTCACTTTGCTAGAATGCAGGCATAAACATTGTGTCATGAGAAAAAATAACAACCAACCAAAAAAACAAAAAAAAAAACCCCAAAAACCCAAAAAAAACCCCAAAACAAACAAAAAACCCCCCACCAAACCAAATAAAAGAAAACCAAAAAAACCAACCAAAAAGTTCCACACCATATATTCCTATCATGATAAGCCATTGCTTTAGTTTGTGGCAAACCATCCAGCTGGAAATTACTCTATGCTTGCCTCTTCATCTTAAGAGTTAAAAAAACAAGCATCATGTAATGTAAAGAAACAATATAGATCAAATTTCAGAGGACAGTGCTTGACAGTCTTGTTTAGCTATCCTGTTGTTCTCTGCAATCCAACTCAAAAGGTCAGAGTACCTTTCTTACTAGAACAGCTAGATTGTGTCAAACAACCTTCTGAAGACATAGAGTTTGGGATATCCCACAGATTTGAGTGCTAGGCCATTTCTACCTTCAGTGGAGTTATTTTTTTCTGGAAAATAAGTATTTGTTTGTGATGGTACAGTTGTGCATCACACTGGTCAGGCAACAGGGTGTGTTCAGCACTTCAGCATAGCTTTTTATTTTAGTGGCAAAAATAGGTGTTTTAGATCAAGAAAGTTTAAGAAACATTCATCAAAGGGACAACATGTCCCTCCAAAACTTCAACAGTTCCTTGCACTGTTATTTATATAATTTGGATTACTTTACTCCTTCTTTTTTACTGTTTTGTGTCTATTGAGACAAAAATAAATTGGTGTACCTGTGAGTTTAATGAGAGAAAAGTAATTCCTGAGGTTCGAAATCATTCACCACCTAATTTAAAACTCCCAGTAATCCCTGACATGTCTCTAACCCCATAAGCAACACCACACATAGACCATAACCTCCCTTGCAGGGCTCTTTTTGTAAACATTACCTTTCAGATTTACTGTTCAAGTGAGGTAATTACAGATAACATATTCCTGCTGTTCTTGTTTATGTTTCTGGAGATGGTACAGATCAATTTTATCTGTATCAGTCGTTTTAAAGATTATTAAATTTGAAAAAAAACCACAACTATTTACCGTCATATGGGTATGAAGGTGTTATTTGACAACTGTGCTCTAAAATACAGATCCTAGAGAGTAATTTGAAGCACGGCAATTTGACTCTGCCCCTGCCCAGGAGACACATCACTGGAAACACGTAATCACCTGTACATTTGAAGTTCATAGCCTGCAGAAACAAAAACTAACAAAACCATCATAATTATACTAATTTTGCTTTACACCCTCACAGCTCAGTTAGCTTGTCATCCCTGTTTGTTTTTTTTTTTTTGCCTTCATCACTGACAAATACACTTTCTGCAGCAAGTTGTCTTGGCTATCGATTTCCCATAGATTTTGCCTAAGCATCCTTTTCTCCAGGCTAAACAAACACAGCTCCCTCAGCCACTCCTCAGAGGGTTTGTGCTCCAGACCCTTCACCATCTCCACTGCCTTTCTCTGGACACACTCCAGTACACCAACATCTTTCTTGTAGTGAGGGACTCAAAACTGAACACAGGATTCAAGGTGTGGCCTCACCAGCACCGAACAGAGGAAAATGATCCTCTCCCAAATCCTGCTGGCTACACTATTTCTGATCCAGGCCAGGATGCCATTGGCTTTCTTGGCCTCTTGGTCACATGCTGGCTCATGTTCAGATGATGTTGACCAGCACCCTCAGATCCCTTTTTATCCGGCAGCTTTCCAGACATTCTTCCCCAGCCTGTGGAGCTCCCTGGGGTTGTTGTGACTCATGTGTAAGATCCAGCACTTTGCCTTTTTCAGTGTCATACAACTGGCCTTAGACCATCAATCCAGCCTGTCCAGAATTCTCTGCAGAGCTTTCATCAGACCGACTCGCCTACCAAACATGGAGTCCCCTGCAAACTGACTGAGTGTGCACTCAATTCCCTCATTCAGATCATTGATAAAGATACTAAGCAGAACTCGCCCAGTAATAAGCCCAGGGAAACACCACTTGTGACCAGTCACCAGCTAGTTGTCACTTTTGCTAGTCTCCAGTCAACTGAAAACCTCCCCGGTCATCCAGGACTGCTGAAAAAGGATGGAGAGTGGCTCAGTGAATAGTTCCAGCTCCCTCAGTTTCCTTGAGGGAATCCCATTCGGCCTCATATGCTTGTGCATCTCTCAGTGGTGTAGCAGGTAGCTGACCATTTCCTCTTGGATTATTAAGACTTCACTCTGCTCCCTGTCGTTGTCTTCCAGCTCAGGGACTGGGTATCCTGAGAATAGCTGGTCGGTCCAATAAAAACTGATCAAAGATGGCATTAAGTATGTAGTCATTTTCTCATCCTTTTCCCCCCCACATCCAATAAAAGATGGAGTTACTCCTTAGCCCTCCTTTCACTGCTAATGAATTTATAGAAACATTTTTTATTTCCTTTTAAGGCAGCAGCCAGATTAAGTGATAGTTGGGCTTTGGCCTTTCTAATTTTCTCCTTGCATAACCTCACAATATCCTTGTAGTCCTCATGAATTGCCTACTGCTTCTTCCAAAGGCCATAAATTCTCTCTGTTTTCTTGAATTCCATCCAAATTCTCCTTTCAGCCTGGCCAGTGGTCTTCCCCACTCACTTGACTTTTGGTACATGGGGATGGCCTGGATGTGCTTTTAAGAGCTCCGTTTTTTGAAGAATATCCAGCTTTCTTGGACTCCTTTGCTCTTCAGAAATGTCTCTCAAGGGCCCTGTCAGACAGTCTCCTAAAAAGGTCAAAGGCTGCCCCCTCGAATTCCAAGGTAACAGTTCTGCTGATCCCTGCTCCTTACTTCTCTGACCTCAAAATCTATCATACTGTGCCCAAGTTGGCCTCCAACCCATAAGTCCTTTTCTGTTTGAAAAGTACAGATTCAGTGGGGAATAATCAACAGCTATGCCAGAAAAGTCTCTTTCTGACACTGCAGAAATACGCTAGATTCTTTCCTCTCTGCTGTATTGCATCTGCAGCAGGCATCTTGGCAAATTGAAGTACCCCACAAGAACAAAGGATAGTGAATATGAGACTTCTCCCAGCTGCTTTTAGAATATTTTGTCTGCCTCTTCATTCTGATGGAGTCATTTATAACAGATTCCCACCATGATACCTTCTTTGTTGGCCTTCCCCCTCATTTTTATTCATGAACACTCAATTATATCATCACCATCACTCAGATCCAGGCAATCAAGACCCTCCTTTCTTGCCTTCCCTTCTGGAGAGTTTATAGCCATCAATTGCATCTATTGTGTAAGTCAGCTAAAGTTCTCATGATGGCAACTATATAATTGTTTTCCTGCTGCACAGTGGCTTCCAACTCCTCCTGGCTTTTGCTCATGCTGCGTGCACTTAGTCAAAGCAGTTCCTTCCAGGATTCACTAAAGTTGTTATTTTCTATATAATTTGCAAATCCAGTCCTATGTCTGAAAATAACACATAATGAGACAGATTTCAGAGATGACTTCAAGTTTTTCAGTGTCTGTCTTGGGAGTACAAGTAATTGTGCTATAGCTCTCAGTGGGTGAGCAACAGGTTCTTACAGAAATATTCTGGAATTGCTGCTTTACATGTTCATTTATTCCCCACTGTTTTCCAGCTTCAGATGACTTCACTTTTATAATGTAGTAATCCTTGTTTCAGTTTTCCTTGTGAAAAATGTCTCATCTTTTGATGGGCTTTTTAGTCAGAACATACAATCAGCCCCCCTCTAGGATTAAAAAAGGAAGCAAAAGCTCCAATGTAATTCATATAAAAATACTTCACCCCTCTTTCAGATCATTAAAACCTGCTGCTGTCTGCCTTGAAGCACCATGTTTATCTCCCCCAAGGTAAGGGGTTGTTCCCTCAGATCATATCATTCCTTATTATTGCTGGTAGACCTGTGAACGTTTTTCAACATTCTCTTCTTAGTCCAACCTTTAAGTTTCTTAATTTGGCAGTTTTAGGACATATTCATTCAAAAGTTAGTTTGAAATAATTCAAACGTACTTGACTCCTGAAGGTAATTTTGCTTTTTGCCTGGGGTAAAAGTACCAACAGAGGTGCTCTACAACCTTTTCTGGAAAGAGCAAAAAAATTATGTCCCAGAAGAAAAATACCACCTTTACACTTTATTCACCAAGGTCATTCTGGATGCATATTCTAATAAAATAACTTAAAACCTTCTCACATTCTGTGACAAAAGTCTTTACAACTAATCCCAGTCTAATCCCCTTCTCCTCTCAACTCAAAATTTACAACCCCACATCGATGCAAGTCTTACAGCCCTATGGCCACAACACTTCTAATGACCATCCTTCCTATACCCCATTTCCCAAAATACCTTTAACTTGTAGTATGGAAATAAAAGGTCAATATTCATGCAAAAAGAAGAAAACCCCAGAGATTACCACTTATATCTTCAGTTTTGCAGGACCTTCTTCATAGCACCACCACTTTGGAGATACCTTATGGAAAGCATCTCTGAATCATCAATTTATATTTCAAAAATAAAAGTGATTTGGAATTTTTGATAATCTACACCACTTGCTCTTATATATTGTTTATAGCAAAGCAATGAATGATACATTTAACATGTGAATAAAGCAAGGTGAGATTTTTCTTTCATATGAAGTTTTCTTTTTTAGTCTGAAATGCTATTCACTCATGCCTGTCATTCCATCCATTCATTCTGCTCTCTCACATATTCTTTCTCCAACACTTACAACTGGTCTTTATCCCCCCCCAAAATAATCTGCATGTTCTTCTGCTCGTAAAAAACTCTATATTATTCCAATCTTTCATAATAATTTTATCTTTTCGGAGCTGCTTAAGGAATCCCACAAGCAAGTCCACAAATGCAAGTTGATTTTGGTTTAAGTCACTCCAGATTATCAGAATCCAGCTCAACCTACTGCTAAATACTAATTTAAAACTGCAGAGTTTGAAACAAACAGGATTTGACTTTTTTTAGGTTGCAGGTTTTTTATCTTGTTTTGAAAATACCACTTGATAAGAAAGTAAACTGGGCCTTCCTAGAAACTGAAGTGGTATATTCATGAAGCTACAGAAATATAGCTTGATTAACAAAGAGTAAGTTTTTGAAGTTTTTGCTGGGGGTGGTGGAGACAGATAATCAGTAATGCACATCATTACTTCTATCACATATTTACAGGAATACACTACTGCAGCTGTGAGATAGCATAACTGATCCTAAAATATCTCTTGACCGGATCTGTAAATCAGATGCCACGAAAACGAGTCACAAAACTTGCTGTGACTTTTGGTTGGAAAGGGGTGATTATCTGAAATCAGAATATTTAATGAAATCTCTCATTTGAGTTCAGAGAGAAAGATTTGTAAGATTTGTTTACTTAAGATGACAGAGACACTGTTTTGTTAGATATGGAAAGTTCATGGTTGTGAATTACACCAACCTTGGTAATAGTGGACCAGGTTTAATAGTCCAGTGTCCCTTTGAAACCAGGTATTTTACATTTGTGGAGTGTAATCTCATCACTGGTCTGCAGAATCAGATTTCTGTAATTTGTGTTAAGTATCTCTTGAGCCAGAAAAGAGACAGATCGTGTATCTTGGTGGACAGGCAGCCGACAGATAATGTGAGCCACTTAATTAGGGTGTGAGAGTTCAAGATTCTCTACATCAGTGAGTATTCATTTATTAAAATAGAAAAAAACTCTGACAGGAGACACTCAGAAAAAATTTGCATCAGTTGTCAAATATGAAGGACTTATCTATGATGCAGGGTTGATAAAATGAAGGTTTTTGCCAGGATCAGGCAAAGCAGAAACCTAAATGTGCAACCCTTCTTCTTACAGGGGAAGGATGTGCTTAATCTAGTTGTTGGATCCCTCAAATAAAAGGCTCGTTTGGTTTTGAGATTAATTTTTTTTTTAAGGGAAAACAGCTATTTCTACATTTTAATTGCTACATACAATTTAAACCCAAATCCTGAATACAATGTTAATATAAGACACTGATTCTTTGTGACACTCTTCTTTTTGTATTTATTTCCTTCCCATTCTTATTTTATCTCTCCCATTTTGCTGAGTTTTTAAACTTGTTTTAATAAGGCTTACTTAGGCAAGATTTAAACTGTTATAACATTGCTGTGAATCTGTGATGATAATGATAGATAAAAGGAATTTTAGAACAGATCACAGAAGAAAGAAAAGGCCAAATTCCAAATCAACCACAACATTATGCTGGTTCAAATTTGCAGATTTTTGAAAAGCTAAAAATGCTTTTTTTTTTTTTTTTCTTTTTAACAGATAAACTGCAAGTGAAATAAGCACCATGAAAATCATATTTCTCCTTCCTTATGGGTTTTTTTGTCCTTTTCTGTTTTCAGGGAACTGGGACTGAAAAAGAAATTACTCCTTCAGAAAGCTCCAACCAATATCTGTTCTTTTCTTTTGGAAGGACAGCCATTATCCTATTTAACAGTCTAAAAAAGACTATTAAATTGATGCTTCTTTCCTATAAGTCTTTATAGAGATAATTTGAAAAGAAATAAGTTAAATACATGTCTTAATATTTTACATTGTAAATTATTTTTCTCTTTCATTGGAAAAGTAGAGGGGATTCTAGATAAAGTAATTGCTACCCATTTAAATTAATGCTTGCAAACTGATGTCTTCATTGAGTATCCTAAATGGAAAAAACCCCATTGTGACTTTTTTTGCACAGGAAATTTAACAAAAGAAAAGACACAACTAATAAAAAAAAAATTAAAAAAAGAAGAAGAGAAAAGAATAAAGGTTTAAACTGCTACTAGTTGCTAGCTAGTACTTGATTACTGAGTTTTCCAGATTGCCAACCATAGTTTTGTGGACTTAATATAAGAGAAAGGATTAAAAAGATATGTTTTAGTGTAGTCAAACCATCTTAATAGTTCATTAGTCTTATACAGTGATCTTATAAGATCATGAGGATTGGAATGTCTACGGCTTGGCCCAAAGATTTGCATATTTGCACCCCTCAGGGGATTTTAGTTTTCTACACAGAAATCAGTGTATGTCTTTTCAAGTGGACAGTTCATGCTTGTTAAGATGTTTAAAAATAACAGTTTAATGCTGTGGATGAAATGGGTTTGCTAAGGAATTTCAACGGTGGAGAAGAGACAGATGATGTGCTTTACAAAACTTATTTTTTTCCTTTAAGAAGGAAAGTGGAAATCAGGATTTTCCCTGGTCTCTTTCACTCCTACTAAAGTAACTTTTTACTTGTTTGGCTGGAAAATGGCAGACAAGGGCCTCAATTTTCTCTGCAGGTGTGGAGAGCCATGGAGAGCACTGTGTAGTTTTGTTATTATATCCGAAATCAGGAGGCTGGATGGCATAGCCATTAATCAGTTATACTCTGAGGCTCAAGACAGCTAAAAAGAGTAGTCATGAAGAATCTAGTTTTCTCTTATTAAACTGCTGAGAAAACAACCCAAATATATTCGACCCACCACGTACCCGCACACTGCCTTGATGAAATCAGGGAATAATACTCCTAGGAGGACATATGGGACCATTGATTCTGAATCGCATCGCAATGGCTCTGCAAAATTGAATTCCTACAGAGTGGGTATTCAGGCATGGCTTCAGGGCAGTCACCGAGGCTCTGTCTCATAGCAGGAGACATGTGTTAGATTTACACTTACTGGGTTGGGTATTGCCATCAGTGTAGCCATAGCAACACCTTGCTTAGCCTGAGCTCATCTCTGATCTGCAGCAGAGACTTGTTAGCAGCCACAGCACTTACTACTTACTCTAAAACTAGCTTGGGTGTGCTTGCTTGATCTGAAGTGCCTGCACTGAACACCTACTCTGAGAATACCAGGAGGCAGAAAATTCCATTTTGAAAATCTTTGTGCACAGCGGCTATCTGCTGGAAGATTGAACTTTCAGATCTGTCTGATCCGTCTTCTTTAGGAAGAGAAATGTTTTAAAAACAAGTTATTTCATTTATATGAGGGCTATGATGAGTGCCTTTCTAGAACTGAACTCCTTGAAATCTTTATTATTATTACTGTTATTAGCTGATTTTACTTTTGATGCTGTTGGATATGGAAGTGCTCTAACTTATGTTTACTCTATTCCAGATACACTTGCATACATATATTCATAAACATCAACAAATAAAAAAAAATGTCCAGAGGAAGATATAATTTGAAAGACAAATCAGAAAACTTTACCGTTTCCCTGGAATTTCCTGGTGTTTATGTATTTGCAGCCTTGTAGGTATTAAATATTAAAGTACCAAACTCCTCATAATTAGCAGAAACTAATATAAGTAATGGATGTGGGAAAGTTCTATATGTAAGGAAACTGATTAAAGAACACATTTTTTGTGGTTTCATCTACAAATTTAATGTCTATTCTGTTTCCTAGATAATTAATAAAATATGAATAAAACATGATTTCGATGGAACAAATCACTTGTTTTCTTTTTGTTTGTGGTTCTTCTGTCTGTACCATCCACTGAGAATAGAGTTCATAGTTTAATACGACTTAAATAAATTTTAAAGCAAGATTTTTGAGGCTGTTGCAAAATGCTGCTTGCTTTCATTACAAATCTGTCTTTCTGGACATGGTCAGATCTTTTCCAGTCCATCACTTTCTGACAAAGAATATGGAGGTCACAGAGAGATACTTGTGAAAATATGCTGGTTGATGAAAACTATATTTAAAAATACCAAAAGTGTTTTGTGACTGATTAAATATTCTATTTGACATTTTTGGAACAGAGCTTTTAATTTTTTTAAATTTTATTTGTAAAATATTAATAGTAAGACAGCTGAAAGAATTTTTTTTTTCAGCAACATAACACAACAGGATGCAACAAGAATATTTCTTATATTAATTTCTTCAGAAAGAGGTTTTTTTTCCCCATTTTTTCTTTGGATATAAAATGCAGTATCTGGTAAAAATGATGGAAAATTAAATAATCTACAAAGCTTTCTTCCACAATTTAATTTCTTCATTTTCACAGGAAGAAGAAATTAGGTTTGTCCATTAACATACTGTTTTCACAGTGTTTTGCTAATGTCTGTAGTAGCAACCTTTTTCTCCAGTCTATTAACATGATTAATTGTGAGAAGTAGGAATACTAGGTAGGAATATTCCTCTCATTTTTTGTTAGTGGTTTTTCCTAATTTTTATACATGCAAAACCTCCTCCAAAATAAATGGAGACTTCTTAAATTAAGGATTACTTTACTGCCAAGACAAAATGCTGACAAGTACTTTTCAGTTAGAGATTTTTTTTTACTATATGGATTTTGAGGTGAGGGTAAGCTTGTGTCAAGTTTTTCTGTACAAACCTTTACAGCAGATGTTTCCCAATTAGATGTAATTCCCTCAGGTGGTAATCCTGGAAGGTGTAGGCAAGAGTAGTGAACCTGACAGATATTCAATGGCTCCTACATATAATGAGACTTATGAGCTCACTGGAAGCAAAGCTAGAAACTCAAAATTGGGTCTTGAATCACACTTTACTATTCAAGAAGGCCCTGTCTCTTTCTTCTTATCTTGCTGATTAACTCATCTTCATCACTACATTTTTCAGCAAATCACCACATTTTTCAGCTGGAAAATATCTGTAATTGTTCAGTGAAATAGAAGAAAAGCTCAAAAGCATAAATCCCTTCTGTGAAAGCACTAAGAAAGACAGATAACATCCAGGGACAAGTGGCTGCCTATGGTCCTCCACATAGCTTTAAAATTAACCTTATTTCTCTTCCAATAGCTTTCGTCTCAAAGCAGTATAGAACTTCACTGTGAGTTTTCAAATAAAAACGGGGACATCCCTGCTTCTACATGCCAACAGTTATGCTGTGAAGAAAACAGTAGCTCTGAGGTGACAATCTCAAATAAACCACGATATCTGAATTCTTAGCGGTTTGGCATATTTCTGATTGCATCCTTGCCACCTGTGTGATGTTGTCCTCTCCCAACACTGGGTTTTTGGATGCTCCAAGGTAACAGCTGAGAAGTTCTTTCTCAGACATGTGAAAATTCATTTCATTCAGTGATAACTGAGTGATGTCAGGCAGAAAGCATATATGTCCCAGACATTTCTGATGGTCAAAATATTTTCAAATTAATTTGGAAGTATGGGTAGCATTCTCTAACACAGCTGGTCAAGCATTGATTGTAGTAGGTGATTCCAGGTGCTTCCTAATGATGATATTGTGCTGTAGGACAAAATAATCTACTTGCTGATAGCAGATTTTGGTGGAGTCCCTGCTCATTGCTTGTATGAAGAAACGTCACTGGCTACTTACAAGACTTGAAGAAAAAGGTGACAGGAAACAAGTTGAGCAGCATTTTTTCAGTTGTTCCTCTGTTGGAGCCACTAATTAAAGAAAGGTTTCCATCCATATAGGGAAATTTAATTTTTAACAGATTCCAGAATTTTATTTCTCCTGAAAGTCAGACCTTTCCTCCACATACAATAAATGCCAGACTGAGGAGAAGGCAGGCACTTGGAAAAGACAAAGTTATAACAGGGCTAAGAAAAGTGGTACAGAGCACAGTTAACAGGAGGATGTGATTAGAAGAATTCTCTTCTAGCTTTTCCATCACAATGCAGAAATAGATCTGATCTGGATTTTTGGCACATGCTCATGAAAAGGAGTACACATCACATGAGGCTCTGAGCAACCTGGTCTAGTGATAGGTACCCTGGCCCATGGGGGAAAGGAGGCAGCAGGCAGCAGATGATCTTTAAGGTCCCTTCCAACCCAAAGCATTCTATGATTCTGTGAAGAAAGTCTGTTGTACGGACAAGAAGTTGACCTGTCCATCACCTTGTACAGTTTATGGCTGAGGGGTTTGGAGGCAAAAATCTTATGTAGACAGATGAATAGAATATATCTATGGATTTGTGAAGTCTGAGGAATGCTTCCTATCCAAACCAGAGATTATTACTGTTAGGCTTCTCTGAATTTGTGTCTGTGCCTTTTTATATACTGTAAGATTTTACTGACTCAAAATCACAAGTGGTCAGTCCTGAGAGGAGGGAGAAAGGACGGTCGAAGGAAGCAGCAGATATAGTTGTACACAGGAGTTGCTGAGAGGCAAACTGTCAACATCCGCAGGCTTGGAGGCTTCTCTGCCCAGTAAGACCTACTTTTCCTGGCCAATGTTTGGCCATATTCAGTCTGGTCCCTCCAACAATAATCAGTATTCAATATATGTAACATTAGTGTAAGGATCGGCAGGGTTAAAAAAAAAAAGAGCTTCAAAGTTCACGAATGATTGATCTGCTTCTTCCCAAGTAATCAAAGTAGAGAAACATTTTTGAAGCATTTTTATTACACTGAACCTTTGTATCATCAATAATTTAATAAAGTATGTGCTAGAAAAATCTTGAAGAATCTGACTGAAAGATTTGAATACTGTTTGGGCTGCCTTAGCTAGTAACATGGTCTATCAACCTCCTAGAAATAATTGAGAAAATATAGTTCCAAAAGTACTTGACAGAGGATTATCCAGAGAGAAATATGGGGATATGAGTATTTTAAAAAATTATTTATTTTTCTTTCCTCAACAGCATGTGTACAAAGCAGCATGGGCTTGCTGCTGTCAGATGCCTTGCAAAATGTGAGGGCTGAATTATATGTCTTTCTAAGAACAGTACTTCCTTTTCTTTTTATACAGTTTATAATTTTAATGTAAGCAAATATAGCTATAGTGTTTTGCAGAATCTAACCTCTATAAAAAGGTGATTTCAATCTCTACCTAATGTTCTTTAGATAAGAATTTTTTTGTTTATTTTCATGGTAGTTTTACATTATTTTCTTAGTCAAACAATTTGTGTCAGTTTATGTTGTGTTTCTTTACAGAAGCTATAGATTCTTTTTCCTTCTGAACATTTTTTTTGGTCATCATAAAATTTGTTTACTATCACTCATGAGAATTTAGGTCAACATCAAACATATTAACTGTGAAAAAATTCAAAACATTAAAAATGTAATATTAAGAATATTGCTAATATAGCAATCTTAGATGATTCATGTATTCCCTTTAATTACACTAGATAAAATAATTTATAACTGAAATTTAAAAAAGACAATTTGTTCTTTTATCTATGAACTACAGATTTCTTTTATTCTCTGGAGTTATCAAGTTAGATTCTTACTTGTTTGTGCTCAAAATCAGTAGGTCTATATTTAGTATTATTTAATAATTTTCTTTAGCAGTTTTCTCTGAGTGAATGGAAATGTACTACTGCAAATGTAGATCTGTAGACAACACAGTAAGCTTAGTATAATTAAAAGAACCCATATAATCCTGAGGAGCTGCACACAGCTATGCTCCAAATTTTATGCAATCTATATGATGCTTGCCATATGAATCAGACTATTTAGTGATTTCTGCACCTCTCTGGTTTATCTTTTTTGTTCTTTCATTTTTTAAGTAATTTCATCTAAATTACTCTTCTAGAAGCTCTTTCTTTTACAAAACTTCAGAAAATACTATGAAATTAAAATTTTGTACTGAATAAGACTGGACTGCGTGGCTTTCTTGGTTGTGAAGCTATGTACATTTAAAATTAGATACCCGCGAGGTCCAAAAATGGGATACTTATTGCTTTCCTGCATTGTCTGCTACAGTTATGCTTCCATTCTTTTATGACCTTTGCATTTGAGTGGTAGCTAATTGCACTTGAAGAGAGTGAATCACATATAAGAGTAAGATTAACAGTATACGCTTAAAAGGAAGTATTTTAATCTAAAACTAATATCTTTATGACCAGGCAAAGGAAACATATTTGAATATTGGGCTAAGTCTTGCTATTCATAAAAATATTTAAAATCACTGAGGAAGAAAAAGTAAAATAAAAGAAGGAGAGAAAGAATTTTCACTTTTAAAAGAAAACCCCTCACAGCATTCATAGAATCAAAGTCTTGGAAACTGTTCTCACCTAGACACCTGCATAAGCTGCTGACAAGCTGGGCCAAAGAAGTCAAGAGCAAATATACATAAATGGTATAGAAATGTTGTCCCAAAGTCTATAACATATAAAGATTTCTTGCTTTCCTCTGACACAGAAATTGGCAATGAGGACTTGCTACACCCTGAATTCAGAAACCATGAGTTTTTATTGAGATATGGAGGCAAATGTATACTGTGATTTATTAACTGAGAAGAGAAAGAAACAAAAACTTTGAACATCATCCCAGAGTACAAATTTTATTTTGGTGGTTTTTAGCAGTTATTTTTACTTAAGTAAAATCTTATGTCCTATTCTAAATGTCAATACCTTGTACTCTTTTTCCTTCAGTATAAAGCTTATATTTCCTGACCAAAACCCCATTCAAACACAAAGTAAAGGTTCAGTAACAGTGAAATGGAACAACTCTTCCCCTCTTGGAGCTCTCACACATATCTTCTGTGTACTGGGAAACTGAGAGCTTCACTCTTCCGAGATTCCTTTTGTTCTTTACACGCCTTGCCTCTAAAAGGAAGAATTCCAGTAATTCTGTTCCCAGTAAATAGGCAATTCTGGGAAGTCAGTTCTAATCCTTAGAAAATGGGGCTGAATCCCATAGCAATAACCACATTGAGTAAGCCATCACACTATCTTTTTTTTGTTTCTAAGAAACTGCATTTCATCTTCAAATTAATAAGAATTATGTACAGAAGCTCTTCTTGTCCAAACCAATTTCCTCTTGCAGTTTTCTTTTCTGTTCAAATCCCTAGCCAGCAGTCATGCAGAGATAAAAACTCCTGAAGCTGCTCTGCTTTTTAAATCCAGTGGAACAGGCAGCACTTCACAGACAGCTTGTAGAGTGCACAAAGCGACATGCTGATTGGATTGACATGTTCTGTCCTGTAAATCAGCACAGAGAATTAGTGATCACACAAAAAATCATGCCTCTAGGAAAAAACTACTTTTATTTGGGTTTGTGTAAACATTCAAAAGTAAAACATACTAGAAAAAAAATCTGCTTTTTCATCCTTCTCATGTTTCTCTCTTTCCTCTGATGAAGTAAGTATATAAATTTATTGCAGTTTCTATATGTTTTTTTTTCCTTTTTGCTTGGGCAATTTTCACCAAATTCAGTTTAGTAGCTGCATACAACTCTGAATGAACTTTAATAAGTCAATTCCAAAGACATATTCCTTGTTTTTGCTGTAGTGGAAACACATCATGGGCCTGGTAGGCCTGTTGGATATAGTTCTAGATGCATCCCTGCCTGAGCATCTGGTGTCAAATGGCATGGCAATTTCAGGAAGATGTTCATGGACATCAGTATTATTACAGGGAAAGAAAGATTTCACATGAGTTATTGATTCACAAATCATATGTCTTATTAAGAGAATGTTCATTGTTCAAGTTTGTGAACACAAATTTAAATAACAAGCAAATTATGGAGAAGTGTAAGCATATACAATATTATACAGTAATATATTATTTAATTTAGGTATTTTCTTTTGTTGTTTAAAACTATTTACTTCTTTATGTAATAGCCCATGGCCTTCTTTTTTATAATCTCACTCTAAAGTTAACATCACTCGCCCTTAACATGCCTTGTAAAATTTGATTAATGCTATGGAGGTTTAATTCCAATAAGATTTGTTTGTTATTCTACATATTTATAGACTCCAAATTATGCTGGCAGTAATCTGAGAGCTATATCCTAATATATATACTTTTTTTTTATTAGGACTGCTAGAGCTGTTTGTCGATATTGTTCCTTTTATGAAAGACCAAAAGTACTCCTTACCAAAAATAATTCAGCTCACACAACATTTACCAGCATCTCCTTGCCACGTTGACAAAATGCAGTTTTGCACATGGTAACATTCTCAGCTGAGCTGACATGGAATGAAAAATCAGAAGACTACCTGTGCCACAACAAGTAACGTCCAAATCAAGGACAGAATGGGCAAGGTCAGGAAACATAAGTTTTTTAATAAGATAAAAAATCTCTATGTGATACGAGTGTGCCAGTAAAGCAGGACCTGAGTCAACTCAGAAGAATCAATAAACTCCCCAAAGAGTTTCTCCTTACTCTTAATCCTAGTGAAATCCACTTTGAAAGATGCATGTGAAGGGTGGTTGTGACCCCAGGTACTACCAGAGAATAATATAGTTGGTTGCCTGAGGTAATTCAGACAAGGGAATGGTTATCATTCCTGTTATCTCTCTCAGTTACTTTACGTTATCAGACATCTTAGTTTATTCCTGAATAGATTTTAGCTAATGGTTTGGTAATCAGGTAGTAAAGATGGATAAATCAATATGCACACAGGAAATATATGGACAGTATTCTTCTGCCTGTGTCCATAGTGCACCTTAGTGACCTGAGAAGACCCCACATTATTTTCTGTGAAGCTGATAGCTCCAGTCCATGCCATAAAACGGGAGCATTTTAGATTACTAAAGCTGTTCATGGTTCATGGCAATTTAGAGGGGACATTGTTTCACAGATTCTGGAGTGGCGTCTTCTGGGCTTGGACTTCAAAAAAATCTCTTTTGGTTATCTGTTTTCTGGTACTCATATAAGTGTGCTTATATTTTGTTTCTATCAAATGCTATCAGAAAACTGTTAGAGATACCTGAAAATTGAATTTTGCGTTGTCAATACAAATTATCAATTAACTTCTCAATGCAGATTTTAGGTCTCCCATCTCAGATTACTTGGATGAAGTGAGGTTCCCTGAAAGCAAGTGTCATAACTGAATTGTCTCATGTGGTTTTAAGCTCCATGGACCAGCAAAGCTGCATGGCTCATAGAGGCAGCACTTCAGGAGTAGCTGTAGAGGGACCCGCCTCCTGAGGACAAAAGTGCATGGAGGAAAGTGGTAAGGAAACATTCTTTCCAGATAATGTGAATGAGAAGGAAAATGTATTTGCAAATTGTTTTAGGAGATGCTGGTAAGGGTTGTCCGAGGCAACTGATAGACGGAGTGCTTTAAGTTGGCACCTTTCCTACAGCAGCAAACAAAGGCTGGGATTAGTGGAGGAGCACGGAAGCTTTCAGATAAGACTCCTCTTGAGACAGCTAACATAAAGTAACTGATAAAAAAAGAAAGCAATTTAATCCCTTTAGCCACTTCCCCTCCACATCTTAAATATGACTGAGAAGTTCAGACTTCTATCACAGGATCAGATCAAAGTTGTTGAGCAGCAACGAAGGACAGCTGCTGAAACCCAAAGATGACAATCTTTGGAGTCATTAAGGGGCACTTTTTAGGCTTTACATGTGCACTGATTTGAACAGGTACTCCACTAGGGAGGAAAAAAGCAATTTGTGAGGTGTTGTCTGTTGGGAAGGAGTTTGGACATAGTACCTGAGGTGAGAATAGGGAAAAAAGTCATCCCAGAAACTGAAGAAATTGTAAACAAGATAAAAAATCATGTAAAGAACAAAGGAGGCTGAATCTTTAGCAAGTATGATTGCCAACACCTGTAGCTGGGAATGGAGCTGTGGACCCAAGACCTTTTGGAGCACCAAAGGGAACACTCCTTGAACCATCCACTCCATCAAGCTTATGCTCAAGCAACTTGGAATGGAAGGATGGAGTGAAGATGGACAGACTTGAATCCCAGGACTAAGTGGTAAAGAAGGGAAGGTTGATGAGTTTGTAATTCAGTAGAAATTATGATTCATAATAATAATTCATACATTTAAAATTTTCTTTTGGTATGAAAAATTACTAACCGTAGTTTTGAAATAGTAATGCATTTATCATTTATTTAAGATATTGATTTTAGAGTTGGTTTATTTGCTTCTTGTTACTGTTTCCTAATCAACGAATGCATTTGTCTCTTGGCTAGTTACATCTCAAGCTTATAGTCTTAAAGATAGAATCAGACTCTGAAGTAAGAGCAGCTCCTTCATTGGAAAACCCAGGTCTCCCTGTTCTGAATCACCTCTCAGCACTTCGTGAAGTCATGAAGATGAATCATTTGAATGGACTGAGATAAAAGATGAACCTCACAGAAGGTATAAAATGAATCATCCAGCACCAATTCAGACACGAGGCAGATGAGTGCAATTCTTGACAGTGTTGTGAGAAGAACAGGATAAAAGATCAGTTCCAGAAATGATCAGGACATCAGGGTTATGAAATTACCTGAGGAAAGAGATGTCAGCTTTTAGAGCACTGCCAAACAAGGCTGCACAAAGGAAAAATGCAGTAAACACCATTCCTTCCTCCTTTATCACTGCAAGGCTTTTTTCAAGTTTGTGAAGGGCTGCTCACTTGTGGAGAAAAAAATCTAGAGAAGACTCATCAGATGGCAAGTACTTAGGATGGAGCAGACAGTTGTCTTCAGAGAGTGAGATGACACAAAGGTAACTGTGATCTGGCCTAGTACACCTAATGCTAGACATGTGAAGCCAGTTGAATTTCTGAAAGATTGAAATAAGTAAGACCTTTGGAACAAGAGAAGCATGCTAGTCTCTTTCCAGTAGATCTGAAAAAGGAAAGAGAATTGCAGGCTACTGAAGCTCAAAACATGCTTCAAGATAGGCTGTGAGAAGGAGAAGGAACAAAGCATCTGCTGATTCTTAAAAGAATGTCTAGAGCAAGGATGATAAGAGATTGAGTATTGGACAGAGTATTGGTTGTGTGCAGAGACTGTAATTTGCTTTTTTTTTCATGTGAATTATGAAGTCCTGGCACTCATATAGACAAGTAAATAAACATGCTTAAAAAGAAAGGTGGAAAAAAAAAACAAAACTCTCAAAATACAGCATTCCAATGTGGAAGAACTCTGCTAATTATGATCATCCTTTCTCGGATCCTGTGGAAAGGATCCCACCTGCAATAGACTGAATATCTAATCAATAAGTAATAACTTTCCAGAGTGTCGGCTGAAAGGCGGGAAGTAGAAGTCAACATCAGAACTTCTCTCTATAGAAGAAACTGTTTTCTCTTATCAGTGGAAATAACTGTGGATGAAAGGAAGGAAGGTTTGAAAAATTTAAGCTGACCAGCTGTAGCACATGATGCAGTGTGTGATGTACTAGCATACACCTGTATGCTCTGTGTGGGGAAAATTAACTGGTTTAAGAGCTCTTTTATTCTTTCCAGAAAACTAGATGATTTGTGCACAGGAGCTCTTCCTACTGTTACTTTTGAAAGACCTGGAAAACTGTCAGAATTTAAGGGTATTAGAAGATGGTCAACATAATTCTAATATTAGATTGGGAAAAGAGGTGACCTAGAGCTCTGTATATTGACATCAGCAATGGAAGATTACTGAAAATTGTGCAAAATAGAGGAAGTCTAAATTAAGGACTCTGACCCAAAATAATTGGAAATTGAAAACAGTATTTTAATGTCAGTCACCATGGTTTCAAGAAATGCAAGATTTTCATACGATTCCCTTTCCTACTGACAAGACCATAAGTCTGACTGTTATAGACAGTCATGTTGATAAAAGCATTTGACATTCCATTTTGATTTACATCTTCAGCCGTATGAAATAATAAAATCTATACTCAGTTTAGATCAGTATAGATTTGGGTGTTCCCAAACGGGAGTAGATTAAAAAACGGGGAGATATCAGTGTGCCATAGAAACTTTGGCAGGGCATAGCTGCTGTTGGATCAGGTAGTTGCTAGGCATGTCTGCAGGGTGAGCTGGGGTAAGCCTTGCAGGTCCTCATCACTCCCCCTTTGCTTGGGAGCTGCATTTCTATTCCTAAAGGACCCATGCTGTAGTTATGCTTGCCATGTGCCTTGCTCATCCTTACCTTCTGACTTGACTTTCCAGCTTGACCTCGGGCCTGCCTCATCCCTGTGGACTTACCAAGAAATCTCTGAGTTGTTGGTGACCCTGGTACCACCACTGGATCTGCTCTGCTCTTCCTGCTGAAGTATATCATAAGGCTGCTTCCTGTGGGGATGAAGGTACTTCCAAGCCAGATGTTTTGTCACCCTGGATTCCCAGCTTCTTGAAACCTGTGACACAGCCAGTTCTGCTGCTCCCTGGTGTGATGTACAAATTGTTGTCAACCACATTCTCTAGGGATTTTCTCCTGACATGGTGCTGCTCTGGAAAAGAAAGTTGTCTCCTTTCTCTAAAATTGTATAGATTCTAAAGGTGTCTCCTGTGCCTATAAAAAATGTTGCATATCTTGTAACCATTTCTTTCAGTTCCATATCTTATCCAGGAGTAAAAAGAATGGGACTTCTTTGGGATTATCTTTCTGTCTAATTTTGAGTGATCAAAATCTATAGATGCCCAAGAGATTGAAGATACAATTGATACTGCTGTCTTTTATTGTAACTGTAATTAAAGTGCTTCCTGTGGGCTGAGAGAAGGACAAAAAGGGAGGGAAAAAGGGCAAATATAAATAGAAAATAGATGAAAATAGATGAGAAAAATATAAATGAATAAACATGTGAGAAAAAGCTAAAAGCAAACCAAAAAACCCCTAGCCATGGTCAGTAAGCTGTGCAAATGTAATGAATGTATTCCATGAGCTGCCATGGCTACACTTATGTAGACACAGAAAAAAAAGTAGCTGCTTTTCCCTGTACAAGAAGGCTACTCTGATGTCCCTTGCCCTCCAAAATGCAGCTACTGAGGTGGTCCCTGGCAGTGTAATTGCAGCTAAAACTCCTGCTGGAGGCAAACTGTACTGCTTAATGTTGTTATTCTCTGTTTCATGTCTTTGGAGACACCAATCAATGAGGATTACTTTGATACCGTAAGCCCAGTATTATTGTACATTAATACACTAATGGTACTGTATCATCTTTTCATGTCCTCAGGCGGCACTAGGGAGTGAGAGCTATATAGAAATAAATTAGAAGTGAAACTTAGATGCAAAACTAAGCAGAAAGCTCCAGACAGAAGAAGTTGGCTGCAAACAACAGATTCAGCAGAGGAAATGTAAACTAGCAAACTAACATTTAAAAAAATCTCAAAGGAGAGATGTAAAGTTAAGACTGTCAGTGCTATTACTTGATGTATTTCAAAGAGATGTTGGGAGACCAAGGTGACAAGCTCAGTGGGAGATTTTATTTTATATTATTATTCCTTTTTCTTCCCCTCCAAACAGCACATCAGTTTTTAGTGAAACAGAAAAAGAAACTGAAAAAAAATTATGATAATCATTTGGGATACTGAGACATTAATCCAGAATCTGAGAACAAACTTTTTCCCAGGTCGTTTTATTTTTACTTCAGAGTCTTTCGCAGGCTTTTGTTAATCAATATTATAATTACCCCACTGCTGGAGAAAGGGAGCTGCTAATTGCCCAGTGTGTCCTGCACTCTTTGATGACTTACAGCAGTGTGAAGGCTTCTAGAGGTAGAAATGACCACTGTATTTAGCTCTGTGTAGGCACTACCTTTTATTGTACTGAGAGGGCTCCAAACCATGGGATCGGAGTGAAACAAAACATAGTGTCTTATAAACTTAGGAAGGCCTGTCAGTCAGTCCAGTCTCAAAATGATGTTACCACTGTATATGGTAGAGTACGCACTAAAAAAAAATTCAAAAGTTTTCAAAAATTTCCACTGGATAAAGTCGTGCATTTGTATTGGAGTGGATCAACAAGGCTGTGACATACAGGGAAGGCATGCTGAAAACAGTATCTTGAAAAATCCAACAATAGTTTACTGGCTGAAATTTTTTCCTAAAAGAGCTATTTATCCCTAAAAGAGCTATTCAATTATGCAGTTCTGATGCATACAGTTTCCTGACTCATTCTCAAAAAGTGTCTGCTTTCTAGCAGTGTATATAGTGAAATTCTGCATCTAACTGAAGCAGACCATGAAGTAAGCAGGTTCTTCTCCTTCCACATGGCTTGTATCAATAAGGAGATGTGAAATGCTGAGACTAGTTTGGAGCTACACCTGAGCTGATTAGCTGGCCCATACACACATATTGATTGGCCAAATTGCTGCTGCTCAACCTCTTAGTGCTGCTGTGTTCTAACTTTTAGGAAATAAGAAGAAGTTCCAAGTCATTTGCCCATCAAGCCAAACAAGATGGAGCTGTGAACCACCTCCTAAGGTGCATTGTCCATGTTAAGTTTATCAGGGAATGCACAGAAGATATCACTCCTGTGAAGAGATTTCAACTGCCAGGAACAGGTCAATGAAGAAAAAAAATTGGGGAGGTGGGTGGGGGAGGAACCCAACAAACTCATGAATGAAATATGACTGTCACTGTTCTGATCAGCTGAGTTTAGGCAATGGTGATGTAGCAAGCAACAGGAAGGATTACTATAAGTCAGTGCTAACATACTAATATGTTTAGAAGCCGGTGTATTAAATCCACATTAGTCAATATAAACACTGTTTGTGGACTTAGCTAGTATTCCAGTTGTAAAGTTTATGTTTCAACACCATTAATAGTGTCTTTGCTTTAAAATAGATGATATGTAAATGTTTTTTAAGGTAAAATCACTTGAGTGTTTGCATCTTCCTGCTCTTAAAATAAAATATTATTAAGTGCTAGTGAAAGATCAAATTTGTAGCATCACTATAAAACAGAGTTAAGCATAAAAGAGAAGCTTTTAATCTTTCTCAAGAAATATGTCATACATTAGATTGTAATAAAAATCTAGGAACACTGATGTAGAAGTACAGTAACTTGATGTAATAGAGCATGACAGGTAGAGGTCAGGCATCAAGCCAAATGCAAGTAAACTTCCCTAATACTTGTCATCACAGGTGTGAGAAAATTGATGTGTTCATTTATACCACATTAACATCTGTTGCCACAGTCCTTAGAAAAATATAAAACCAGCATTTGAAGATAAGTGATTGTATGTGACAACTTAGAAAATATTTGTCAGCTTTAGTCATTGTCCTGTACAAAGCATGAAATTTACAGAGCAGAAGTTGAAGTATCCCATGCTGATGATTCTGGTCCTGGTATTTACTGCAAGAAGCAAAAAAAGCAAAGAGTTGGAGCAACAGCAAACAAAGAAATAAAAAAGGAAGACATACAATGTTTTAAAACCAAACAGAATCTGAGAGTCTGAAATTTTAATGGCACCATTCACTTTTTGATGTGAATGCTGATGATCTCAGGGTCACAGCGTTATCAGTCTTGTCTTCTTACTTGCATTCCTAAGTTGTGGGTTTTACAACTTACATTTTAGGGCCTGCTCTGCCCTGGACATTTCTCACTTTTTGCTATTCTTAACAACTTCAGATAAAATACTCATTAGGTGACAAAGTTATAGATAACTCGGACTTTAAGTACTGCTGCAATTGAAAGCCATTTAGAGCTGGAATAGATTCTGATTTTACTCCAGAGCAGACATGGTGGGGCCCTCAGTTTTGGTTTCTGAACCATTGGCACGGTGCTCAGACCTTATCAGTGAGAGATGGAAGGGGGGAAAAAGAGGGGCGGGTGGAGGCAAATAAATATATCTGACCTTGGCTAAGTAGAACATGTTGGCTTGACAGATTTCTGAACACTGTTCTAAACACTTGGTTTTATCCCAGAACGGCTGCCCTCTCAGAGGCCTTTGTACAAAATCAGTGGTCATTAAATTAGAAACATTTCCAGACATTGACTCAGAAATGTTGGCATTGAATATGTCTAAACAAATGGGGTGGCTGCGTGAAAGGCGAGAGGACGATGGTTTTCTTCTGCCAGCATACTTTGTGATGTGATAATGAGGTGCTCTTTTTGTAATAGGCCATAGTATTGTGTAGGTATGAGGATTTCACACACCAGCAAATTTCAAAGAACTGTTTTCAGTATTCCAGGAAATTAAGTGATAGAACAAGGCTTTATACTCAGTGTGCATTCTCTGCTCCCACACTGTACACCTCTAATGCAATTTACCAGTGAATTAAGCATAAGATGTGATTTATCCCACCAACCTAATATTTCATGTTAGTCAGTGGGGTGACTGCTTTTATGGCTTAGCTGTATAATGCCATTATAGTTGAACACACTCCTGCCTTAGCAGTATGCTTAAGGGGGTCTGCCTTTGATATGTGCATGTAGCTCTTATTAACTTCAAATTCTTCCTTGATGCAAGCTCCCTCTAGTCAATAGAGCTAAAGCAGGGTTCTTTGCTCCTTCTGACTAAGCTTTTTCTGTCAGCTTTTATGGAAACAAAATGGTGCCAACGTGACGTAAATTTACACAACCCCTGCTCACAGCATATATTGGTGGAAAAGGAGGGATATATTAGTACCTCTCTATTTCAGGATGACATATTTCAAAGCACAGGTTTTACCTTTTAGGTTATTGTATGCTAACTAAAATTATATTGTATAACATAACCAGTACTTGAACTGGTTTGTGATCTCCATATAGCTAGAAATTCATTGAGGAAAAACCCTATTAAATTAACACAAAAGAAAAGGAACATTCAGTACTCATGACCAACTCTCATTGTGATTCTAGGCAAAGGGGGTTTCTCGTACTTTTCTTTGGGTTTGGTTTTTTGGGGGATTTTGGGTGGTTTTGTTTATTTGTTTGTTTTTCTGTCTTTTTATGTTTTGGGGTTTTTTTGTGGGTTTTCTTTTT
This sequence comes from Promerops cafer, assembly GCA_013398275.1. NCBI lineage: Eukaryota > Metazoa > Chordata > Aves > Passeriformes > Nectariniidae > Promerops > Promerops cafer. Next base: position 532,852 of record VZSE01013513.1, read on the forward strand.
GTGTTTTTTTTTCTTTGTTTTAATTTTTTTACTTTCTAACCTATAGAATCACAGATTACCTGTATTGTACTTGATCTTTTCCTGCAAATGACACAGTATTATTTTTAATGGGAAGGCGTGGAACTGGCTCCTTTTCTTTTTCCTATTTACAAATCTGCCTAAAATTATCTTCACAACCATTACAGGCTGTAACTTTTCCTGATCTCTCATGCACTATGACATTTTACATTGTTAGGTAAAGGTAATATATTTTGTAGAGTGCTGTAATATTATTGTGGTACTAAGCATGACTGCAGCATAGTGTTGACATTCAAGGAGGATGGAAAGTTTCTGTACAGTCCATGCTCCAGTCACTTTTTTAATCATTACTGCAATCCTATCTCTTTTTATGTGTGTTATGGTTTATTTTGTTAAAGCTATCTATACTATGGTGGAGCTGGATGAAAAATAACTGTTAGTTATAAATTTCCCCGAGATCAGAATGTATCTGCAAACATTTTACAATGCCAATTTCAAGGTAATATTTTGCTACCAAAGCTAAAGGACTAAATCATTCACTTACTGAGTCTGATATGAAAGTGTAGAAGAGGTCACTTACTGTTCATGAAATCACTATTTATGTTTATACAACTGCAAACAAATTACTGGGTCCTGGGGTTTGTGGGGAAAAAATGCTCTACGTCTTGCAAAATATTTTCTCCAGTTTAGATACAGCTGCAAAGAGATCAAAGTCTCAGTTTGACTAACATTCTAATGCCTTATTAAGAATTAAAGTGTTGAGAGTTTGATCCTTGTGGAAAAAAAATAGCAGATAAATATCTGAAGGGAATTTTTTTTTTTACATTTCATCCTCCTTGTCCTTTAAGTCAGAATTGGTTATGACAGTATTTCCTAATGAAGAAAAAAAAATGTGTATTTGTCAGTTTTTAAATATTTTTAATTATTTCTTAAGTTGTAGAAGGAAAAATTCTAAATTTGAACCCACAGAATAGATAACATAAAAATTCAGAACACTCTTTTATGTGATCACATAACACTGTGAAAATAAATTCTTATCAAAATGTAAAAATAATGCTTTAAATTAACCTTTTAAATGAAATATATAAAGAAGAAAAACCGATGGATAGAAAGAATAAAATATGTAAGAAAAGTGGCAGAAAATAAGTGGGGAAAGAAGAAGTAAAATCTCAAGTGCAAAATGGAATAAAAAGGGGGAAGACTAAAAGTTTTTTAAAAGTGCAAAAACAAGAACAAAAATGAAAGGGACAACAATAAAAGATTGGGATACAAGCAAAGAGAAGGTACAAGAAGCTAGTGAGGTTTCCTTTTATACTTTTTTGTACAGTATGCAGGAAAACTGCCATATAGAGAGACAAACTTGTCTTGCTCATATTTCCAAATATTTACCAGTGAGAAGTCAGGAATGAGAGAATGGCTTTTTACAGCTCACTCTTCCCACAAAATTGGCCAGCATGGCTAAAATTGGTGTAGGAAAGCTGTACAGTGCAAGGTAAAAAGAGGATTAAGTACAAAAAGTATTGAATTTGGCTACAAAGACTGACAAGTCAATGTTTTTCATGTGCTGGGGACTCCAGAGCTGGATGTAGCACTCTAGATGGGGTCTCACCAGAGCAGAGAAGAGGGGCAGAACCCCCCCCCTTCACCCTGCTGGCCATGCTGCTTCTGATGCAGCCCAGGAGACATTTGGCTTTTTTGGCTGCAAGCCCATGTTGCCTGGTCATGTCCAGCTTCTCATCCACCAGCACCCCCAAGTCCTTCTCAGCCAGGCTGCTCTGAATCTGCTCATCCTCTCACCTTTATTGATACTGAGGGCTGACTTGACCCAGGTGCAAGACAATACACTTGGTCTTATTTAAATCTTATGTAATNTAGCACTCTAGATGGGGTCTCACCAGAGCAGAGAAGAGGGGCAGAACCCCCCCCTTCACCCTGCTGGCCATACTGCTTCTGATGCAGCCCAGGAGACATTTGGCTTTTTTGGCTGCAAGCCCATGTTGCCTGGTCATGTCCAGCTTCTCATCCACCAGCACCCCCAAGTCCTTCTCAGCCAGGCTGCTCTGAATCTGCTCATCCTCTCACCTTTATTGATACTGAGGGCTGACTTGACCCAGGTGCAAGACAGTACACTTGGTCTTATTTAAATCTTATGTAATTCCCATGGGCCCACTTCTCAAGCTTGTCCAGATCCCTCTGGATGGGTTTCTGCCCTTCAGGTAGAAGATATGTTGTCAACTGGACAACATATTTTGGTGTCATCTCCAAATTTGTTCAGGGTGCACTCGATCTTGTATGTCATTAATGAAGATATTAAATAGCACTGATCCAAATACAGACCCCTGACAGACACCACCTGTCACTGATGTTCACTGGGACTCTGAGCCATTGACCATTGCCCCCTGGATGAGATCATCCAACCATTTTATCATCCATCTAACAGTCCACCCATCAAATCCATCTCTCTCTAACTGAGAGAGAAGGATGATGTGAAGAACCATGTAAAAAGCTTTACAGAAGTCCAGAAAGTCCAGATAAAGGGCTTCCTTTGTCCACTGATGTAGCCACTCCATCGTAGAAGACCATGATGGAGTGACTACATCAGTGAACAAATGTGTGTCCAGTGAACCTGGACAATGGTCACAAGAAAGACTGAAGAGAACACTAAAGGAAATTAAATACCAAAAGTCATGAGTAAAGGAAAAACAGCTAAGAAAAAATAGTAGGAGCACTACTACTTTTCATTTACAGAAATTCACATGAACCTGAGAATAATAAAATGTCAGGCAGGAAAATTACTTTTTGTGTTTTCCTTAAAGGATAAACTCATCTGAAGCCATAAAATATAAGTCTCAAAAAGCTCTTCTCTTCCTTTTCTCCCCATTTTACCTCATATTTTATTTTAAGAAATGACTGTGGGGCTTTTCAATATACATATAAGCTGCACAACATAACTTCAAATGGCCTCTGAAATCAGTAAGGAATTTTACACTATGTTGTCATTTTCTTTTATTTCTCTCATTTTACAGCTTCACTGGATTTTAACAAGAGACTTAAATACCAGCATAGTATAACAGGGAGCGTGGATGTCAGTCTCTAAATCTCAGACATTCCTCCCATATGAACAATGTAATCTTAAAAAAAAAAAAAAAAAAACACTTCAATTAAATCCTTCAACTAGATAAAATACTGTTTTTTATTCCTTTTGTCAAAATAATACCTTGGCTTTCCATATATATTCTTCAATAAGAATCAATCTTATGTTGTTTCAGGGAATACTGGAGGGATAGAAAATTACCCCTAATATGAGGAAGAAATATTTGACACTGAATGAATGGAGAAAAGCATGCTCCGTTTTCTGAGCAGTGAATACATTCCACTGCTTTGCATCCCTGCAAGTGTTTCACTGGCAACTTCTGATCCCCTACCTGTAATCCCCAAATTGCTGTATCTCTGCTCCTCCAGAGATAGAAGACTGACATTTGTTTGTGAAGACCACATGCTGCTCAAGACATGAGAGGAACATAGGGCCATGAGAGAAACTGAGAGGAACATAGGGCCATGGTGGCATCTTTCTCAAACTCCTCCTTTACTGGTAGTAATTTGGGAAGCTGGGCATGTAAAGTCATGGCTGTATATCTAGAGATGCTAGCCTTCCTAGCTGCTGGTTGAAACTGGGATGTAGAAATACACATCAGTGGCACAGGCAACTCGGTGCAGAGTGGGAAAACCAGAGAAATCTACAATATTCTAATTCCAGCTAAACTCAGTGGGGGCTGCAAATATACCTGAGGTGTTGACCAGAAGCACAAGGTGCTGATTTGTGACCTTAGATTTCTTGCACAGTCCAATTGTCACATCAGTGTTTTGGGATCATGTTCTATTTCCCCCCTTGCCTCCATGCCAGCACAGGAATTTACTTGTTGTGACCTCAGCATCAGTTTAGTTTTATTAAACCTATTTAGTCTAAAATCAGAGACTTTCCATGAAATTACAAATCATTTTCTAATGATATTACTTTCAGTGACATTTTACCTGAGAGGGGATTTGACTTTAAGAGGATTGCAGGATAATCAGGAGAAAATATCATCTCCCCAGATTAGCTTTGTTTTATGAATGTTAAATCTGCTGGACTGTGGCATTTGAAAAGCCAGGCGTAGTCAACATTTAGATATCTTGTTTTGTGTGTTCACCCTGAACTTCTACATGGTTTCAAACATTGCTGAGTGATCACAGTGCAAAGCAAAACTGGTATAATTAACTGGTTTGTTTCTAGTTTATATTTGTAAAGGTAAGATTTTCAGGTGAATATGTTTTTATCATAGTGATATATCTCCTGGGTAGTGGGAAATTGGAATTGCTGTGCTATAAATTGTTCTTCAGGATTTGTATTTCAGTTCACAGATGTCAAATACATCCACTTACATGCACGGGGTTAATAGTCTGGAAGACTTTTATTTTTTTTAAAAGTTTTTTTTCTCTAGTCATTGTTAAACCTACCAAAGCTGGTTAAATTGATCTATAGCATCTTCAGAATCTAAAAACATTGTGATATTTAATCAGTATTTGTCAAGGTACATGACTAGACTTCCAAACTGAGGTGCAACTGAACTACCTATTTATGTGCTTTCATGGGCTACTTCATGAACTGCTCTCGCAACTACCCAGTAATTCAGTTTGGCTACATGTACATATGTCAGGAATTCTCCAATATAAGTACATTATTTTTCTTATTTATTTGAAAATTCTGAATAACATACAAGGAAGATTTGGTACATCTAGCCATGTTTCATTTGGCTGTGATAAATCTTCTTGTCAGTTGCTATGGGATAGGTTTATGAATCACATAACATGGAAGGTCTTGTAGAGGAAAATTGCTTTTTGTTTCCCCTCTGAAAGAAACTTTCCCTATATATAACTGTAGAGTAATACAGATTGAAAAATATATGTTCATAACAATTATAAAACAAAGTGAGAAACATAGCTTGGAAATAAATTAATGGTATTTATTTATTAGAAGTAATGTGAACCAAAAAAAAAAAAGAAAGAAAGAAAGAGATGGTTGTTTTGCATGAAGAAAAAAAAAAATACTTAATATCCCCCATGAAAAAATTAAATCTCTTTATTACATATGAAATGTTTCAACCAAAACTGGAGACTTCATAAGAAGGATGAAACAAGGCAAAACAAAAACCAGCAAAGATAGAGATAGAAAAAGCATTGGCAGGCATTACTGGGAAAGAATGGGCAATATGTTCATACAGGTTTAGCTTTCAGAGGACGGAAACTTCCTCCAGGATCATCTCACCCTGTAGGTACGCCCAGAGTAATACTGGGACAGTGCAGAACTGCAGATAAACTGATGCTTTAGTAAAGTAATATCTTAGTTTGAAATGAAAAACAAATAAATACTATTATTTTTATGTTTTATTCTGACATTCTTATTTTTACAAGAAAACCATGGACAAAACCAGAATTTCTGAGAAGCCTTTATAATTTATTTATGGCAAAGAATATTTTACCTTGAAGAATGTGGCAATGTGGGAATTGTGGTGTGAGTTTTTCTTTGTCATGGATTATAATAACATTTTCAACCTCCTGGGATCCCACTGATAGCTTTTTTTTTTTCCCCCTAAAGCCCCTGGGTTCCAAGACTCACTGGTTGAAAAGCACTGGTGGATATAAATTTCAAACAGCAATAACCAAAAAATAAGAGGATTTTTTTAAACTTATGTATATTCATTATGTCAAGCAGTCAACTGCTTAATGTAGAAAACTACTTTTTAAGTTAACTTTGTTGATCATTTAAGTGGATGTTGAGTTACGCTGACTAGATATAAGTAGCTGAATTCTTGAGAATGTTTAAGGAAAATTTACTATCCTGGTAAGAGAATTTTCTTTCTCATTATCATTATTTGGATACTAACCACTGTTGCAATTTAAAGTGTAATCTTTTAAGTAAGACTGCCTGGGCATTAAGTCTGTTAAGCCTTCATAGCTGATGCTCACTGCATGCTGAAGGCAGGTTTGGTGTTTTTTGGGTTGTTTTTTTCCAATATCTAACTTATAAGCTGCTTTCAAGAGACTAGGTAGTAAACAGGAAATATAATAATGATGTGCACTTGCAGTCCAAAAGGCCAGCCACATCCTGGGCTGCATCAAAAGAGGAGTGACCAGCAGGTGGAGGGAGCTTCTCCTGCTTTACTCTGCCTTTCTGAGACCTCACCTGGAATATTATGTCCAAGTCTGGGGTCCTGAGCACAAAAGAGATGTGGACCTCTTGGAGCAAGTCCAGAGCAGGGCCATGAAGATGATGAGAAGGATGGAGCACTTCTCCTACAATGACAAGCTGAGGGGGTTGGAGTTGTTCAGCCTGGAGAAGAGATTATGGCCTTCCAATACTTAGATGGGACTTATAAAAAACAGCAAGAACAACTTTTAACATGGGCGAGTAGTGATAGGGCAAGGAAGAATGGTTTTAAACTAAAAGAGGAGAGATTTGCCAACTGCATACAAAGTCCTAATTACGTGTACTGAACAATATAAATCCAACACTACACTAGAAAAATTTTGCAGTGATTTTTTTTTAAATTTTAAGAGAACTATTTGCTACCTGAGGATTTCAATCAACATCCACAACCTTTTATAAAGCATAGTACATTCAACTGAAGTGTGTATAAAATATAGTTGGAAAAAGTAATGACATGGATATAGAAACACCAATTTATTTGGTTTAGTTGAATGTAATTTTAAAATTTGTTTCAGAAGAATTTTATTCATGTTTATTTCTGAAATGAAAGATGCTATTGCAAATCCGAATTTCCAGAAAACTAAATTTTTAAATATAACAGGATCGTACTTCCAAATGTGAACACTGGATATTATAGCTATTTCTTTGCAGTGCAGCTCCTTGGCACAAATGAGAATTTGTCACTGGTGCTATTTACTGAATCATTATAATTTTTGTTGTGAGACAGAGGTACAACTTTTTCTGCCTCATCTGTTCTGTGAAGGGTAATATAAATGGTACTACTCTGACCTTTTTAGTATTCTGTAATTTGATTCGCTTGCCATTCCTATCTTCTTCTGTTTGTGACCTCAGCAACCTGTGACTAGAATGGACACTCAGTCAAAACACAGAATACTGAAAAGGTCACAGAAGTAGAATTTACTGCATCTGCTTCTCAGGACACACTGAGCAATAAAGTAGTGGTACCTGGTTCTGATAATTTATTTCCAAGAGGGCTGAAAGAGAGGTAATCTAGTGTCCTTGTGATAACATCTCTGACAAGAAAAGTTCTGACTGCACCTATATATGTGCTCTCATGGTGATTAGCAATCTAGCCAGGACACATACTGCCTTAATTTCTTTCTATTTAAAATGGTAGTAAATTCAATATAGCATATTTCTAAAGTTTACTGGCCTTTAAATTATTTTTCTTCTTCAGTTCAGTTGAGAAGATAAGTAAATGAGGTGGGAACTTTGCAGTCTATTAAAGAGAGTTTATCAGGATGGAAAAAATCATTGTGCAGCTAATGTAAAATGTTCAAAGTGCACAAAATGTACCTGAAAAAGTTTTTCAGTCTCATGTATTCACGTTTGCAATGCCTTGTCTTTTAAAGTCTTGTGTTTTGTAATTATATTCAAAACGTATTTCTTTGGAATACATACCTAATGGTGTCTTACAGTGTTTTCCCATGTAAGTATGAATGGTTTCTTCTCTTAAGTGTAATCTCCCTTCCCCAAAATCCATGGTGTTGACTAAATTAAGGTGTTCAGCTCTCTGGAACTGCAAGCAGAAAAAAATTAAGCCTGAGAAAGCTGCCTAATGAATGAACTGTGACTAAGTCAATATTTGAGTCAAAAATTCTCCATTTTTGTATGGTAAACCCATAGACACTATGTCATTGTTTTTTTAGCTGGGAAAAATATGATAGTTTGTAAGTTTTGAATATGCAGATTGTGTATTATGTATTTTGGATATTTTGGTTTTAGAAATAAAACAGTGCAGCTGTCAACTGGATATGCATTTAAGTTAGGCAGCTGTGTTGTGGTCAATAAGAACTCAATACTCTAATATATGGATGTATAGCTGCATATGGATGTAAAATTGGTTGGGAAAACAATAAAGAGGTAATATGAATGGTATTTTTAATGCGTAGATCACTTGAAGTGTTTCTCAGTGCAAAGGTCCAGCCTGTGCCTCTAAGAGTAAGCAAGGTGTAAGTGCATCCCCGGGCTGTGTCTATAGCAGCAGGCAGCAATTCTCTGCTTTGTGCAATGCATGTGCCAGTCCTTATTGTCTGGTCATTAAGGCATGCTAGAGCACACCCCAGTAACCTCCCAGCCCCTGCATTCCTTTCCAAGGAAGTATGTGGAAGGAGAATTTCCACTGGGGTCTCATTGCCACACCAGGAAGGATGTGACCAGGAAACCCACTTAATTAAAGAGCAAGCAGGACTTGGAGGGGTAACGCCTGAGCAGAGGTAAGAGCTAGCTTGATCTTGCAACTTTATTATTTGATGAGAAACAACTTTGAAAATGTGCCAAAATTCAGATAATTTTGAAGGTAGTTGGAGTCTTCCCATTTACTTCAGCAATATTAAAGAGGGCATTAGGGATGACAGTTGCTTTTTTTTCACAAGTTTTCTAGGGATATCAATTGCAACTGAAGGAAAACTTGCTTGACAGGACATATGTGACCCTATTACTATCTCCCAAAATACTAAGCATGGCAGCCTATTAACTCTGTTTTCACCCTGTCATACACAGAGAAAATAATGGCTGTTTCTCAATTCTAGTTTTTTGTTAAATAGATTATTTACTAGCTTGAAGTCACACATGTTATTTTTAAAGCTATGAAGAATCTTCATTTAACATACTAACCTAATGGATTGTATGCATAAAGAAGCACCTATGTAAAATTATTTCTGGATATGTGTATATAGAGGGAAGGGATTATGACATATCTAGCAGGTAATGTTCAATTAGCTTTTTTGAAGATGATACTTTTTGCCTGAATTGCAGTCCATCTGTTCCTCTGCCAGTCAATCTTTTCCAAAAACCTTTTGAATTTTGCGTTAAATCACAATATAATTTAACAGAGGTGTCAAGCAAATTGCAAGATTAGTAAAAATTGGCATTGAAAAGAAGAAATTAGTATCCTTATTGACAGAGAACACAACATCTGTCCCTGCAAGGCTGGCTCACCATGCACCAATCAACTAGTGAGCACATAGCTTAGAAAGAGACAAAGCACATCACAGGAGAATGCTTTGGAGAATCTGAGAAACATATATAATTTCTATATGAGAGAGTCTTAGCCCTTCCATAGCTTGGGATACTTCAGATGGGGTCATAATTTATAACATTCATTAAGAAAAATGAATTCCTTAATTTAACTATTCAAGTAACAACCATTTTACTTCCCATGCTGTATTTGACTTTTTTTTTTTTTTTGGTAGCAGAATATGAAAATATATGCTAAAAATAACCATCATTATTTTCTTCTCATCCCATTTCACAGATGTCAGCTGTTAGTCATTGTCGCAGGAAGGATACTGAGCTATATCAACTTTTGGTTGGGCCTAAGTTTTTTGTGTCATTATTTTCTTTTGTACCTGAAAGAAAGAGGTTAAATCCCTGTGTTTCTGTTGCCATTTCTTTGCCACCTTTGCAAAAAACTTGGAAAAAGAAACCCAGCTGACTTCCTGACCTAAACAAAACCCCCTTGCTAGCTCTTGTTCTCAGCCCCTATGCAGAGCAGGAATATAAGAGGATTTTGACCCTTTATAGTAAATACATAGAATCAAATCAAATTAATATGTTAAAGTGCTAAGAAAATGAATAGTTCTTGGACACTGGAACTTGATTTTTTATACTATTTAACAGTTGGAAACAACCCTTGTATGGCTCTGTCTTGGACCAGCTAACACTTTCCACGCAACTCCTGAGCATGGCTGGAAATTGGTAAGGAAAAGAGAATTTAATAGTATAGACAGAGGCCATTCCATGCCCAGCTGTCTTCAGTGCCAGGAAATGATCCCAAATATGTTTAATTTACCATTCTAGTCACATGGTCTAAGTCCTGGACTAAAAATAAATGCATTCACTGAATATTTTAATTGTGCAGCAATCTTTACTTACTACCTCCAATTACCTTCATGCTACAAAAACTTCTATCTCAAATTCAGGCTCACCATTTTCTAGAGGAGACAGAAAGCAATATCAAACAGCTTTCTGTCCTCAGAGATGCTGCTGATGCTGAGAATCTACTCCGCTAGACCTCTTATTCAGGAAGGTATACAAAGCAGCTAGGAATGTTACTGCTTGTGAGTGGAAAGGACTTTAGTGTGCTGATGAGAGCAGCCCTGAGGCAAAAGACTTGAGGCCAAATCAAATTCTTGGTTGATAAGAAGCTTGACGTGAACCAGAAATGTGTGCTGCCAGCCCAGAAAGCCAACTGTGTCCTGGGCTGCATCCAAAGTGTGGCCAGCAGGTTGAGAGAGGTGATTTTCATCTCTTCTACTCTGCTCTCAGTAATACACTAAAGCCCTTTCTACTGCAGTTGTGTGGCTTTCCAGCCTAGGTATGCATTTTTATGGAAGGCACTGGCAGCTAACAAACTGGTCTGAGAAAAAATTCCTTTCTTTTGAGTTGTTCACTGGAGTACATTCACATTTCAGTCCTGCTATAGCATCCACTTGTGGGATACAATTACTGCTGTGTTTGATGACAAAAAACTGTAATTTGTAGAAAAGAATAATTTGTTCTGTTTTCCTTTAAAAATATATTTTGTTTGCTGGTTATTATGGGAAACCAATGCTTGAAAAAGAATTGCAATCTTTAGAGTAAGCTTAATGAAAAATGTTATTCTGTAACTGGAGGGGGTAATGGTGGAGCATATGTGATCTTTCTGTATAAACAGATTAAAATATTGACATTTATGTTCTTCAAGAACATAATTTTTCAATCAGAATAATTTATTATACTAGTTCTGTATCAACAAATATTTTTTATGTTAAAATTTTGTTTTTCTAGGGTTGAAGTTCTTCATTAAAATATGTTGAAGCAAAGCAGTCCATATGTTCCAAAGGTGAAACAGACAAATGGAAATCTGTGATGTAACCTCTTAATGTTTCCAACACAAGACTTCCTCAGGTGTTTTGTGCATGATTTTAAGGATATAACACAAGAAGGAAAGCTAATCTTATGGTAGAAGAAGGAGTAAAATTAGTGTTGAGCAGGCATAGAGGGGACTAATACCAGAAAAGGAAAATGGCTTATTCTGTGGTTCAAAAAAAAAAAAAAACCAAAAAAACCGAACAAGTTTCTGCAAGCTGGAAGAGATCAGCTGGAGCTGTGCTCCATCAGGATACACACAAAAACAATGTGGATAAAACTAGTGATTTTTTTTAAGACACAGCTTGATCAAGTTCATTAAGACCACAATCAGAGTTCAAAACACCAGTTTGATTATTAATTGATCTGTAATGTGTCTTTTGAATTTCTCTGTCAGTTCATATCTTGTAATGAAGGGCAGGAAAATGTTGCTCTTCCTATTATAACATTATATTTAATTAGAAAAAATTCAGGCAAAAATAGAAAGCTGTTATGAAACCTATCTTATACATGGACTGCTCTTAATGTCCTTATAGGAACAGAAACTTATTTACTTCTGTGAAGGTAAACTCAGATGAAAGTTGAATTTACAATAGCTGGAGGTTAAAGACAACCTTTTCAAATCAGAATGTCTAAATGCAGGCACCAAAGTTCCTAACAGAAAGTTACAGCAGTGGCCAGCATTACTTCGTTGACATTTAAGTTTGAATATTTCCCTCTATGTGGCTTGTTCATACTGACACTACTGATCTGAAACATAGCTGAAAAATCTTGATTTTTTGTCATTTCATAGGAGCTGCATTGTGTCATTACACAGTCAAATTCTGAAAGTTTTTATGTACTTGTAAAAGTCTACACTTTTGTCACACCATTGAGAGCACAGCCACTGACATGGAAGTGAACCAAAAAACTCCACTGCATTAATAATACAGGACAATAATTAGGATTGCTGCTTCATTTTAATTATAGTAAGCTGCTTGCATCTAGAAGGAAGTTAGAAAAAAAATACAATCTTTGAGTTAGATTCATGGAAAAAATTTATCAGCAACTGACACTAGAAAGTGCTCATCTTCTACTCAGTGGAAACTCCTAACCAAATGCCAATTATATTTGATAGTCTATGCAGTGTATGCCACCACTCTTAAAACAGAATGAGCTACTTTTTTTGTCTACAGCTAAGAATTCAACATTCTGAAAATCCTTTATATACTTTCCCAAAAGAAAATTTGTCAGGTTTTACATTTGACAAGTATTTTATGTTCTTACTTTCTCAGTAATATATGTTTTCCCCAGTTTTAAAATGAACAAATTATGTGAAATGAACAGTTCATTATGAAAAGTGTTACTGTTTTATTGTGATACAGAAAGAAGGTCATTGTTATTAAAGTAGTTGTGGTTAGCTGGAAGATAATTTAGTCTCAAAAACTAGCATTAAAAGGAAGCATTAAAAGGAAGATACATTTTCTTTGGTAATACATTTACAAACAGTTTTAGATTTTAATAAAATAAATTATTCTAGTTTTTATTAATGGGGAATAAGATGTCAACATAATTATCATGTAGATTATGGGGATTATACCCTCAAACCTTCACATATAATTGTTTTCATATTCTTTCCTCCTTTGTCATATCAGCAAACTTTGGCTTTGTACTCTACAGAGGAATTTAAGTAATTGGACTCAATGATCTTGCAGGTCTTTTCCAGTCTTAGCAGTTCTATGATTCTATGAAATACTCTAAATGCCAGAAAATTACATTTTCACTATACAATAGAAATTAGTGAAAAAATGTCATATATATATATGTACTTTTGAATTATTACATTCTGAGGTTCACTTGTATCCTGCCTGGTAACTTTGCATGAGAACTGTCAGGAAAGCAGCTAGTATATCCCAAAACACTGCAATGTCAAAGAAAAGCATTAATTGAATTAATCTGCAAGTCAGATTTCTCCATTAACTAAAATCTGAGCATAGCGTAATTATTGTTTATCTATTTTTTCAGAAATTACTTTTGATTTCTTTGTAAAAATACAGTAGTGCTTTTCAGCTGGTATAAGTTGGCATAGCTTTATTGATTGAAGTTGATTTGGACCTGATTTACATTTCCCCAAAACCGAGCCCATTTCCACTGCACCTGCTGTCATTGATCAATATGCATTCATTCTCCACAGATGAGGAAAGCAACAGGCCACACAAACTCTTTTCATTATATTCACTGTATCACAGCAAGACAGAAAGAGGGAGAGGATATATATTTTTAATATATTTAATTTGAAGAAAGAAACAAATTAAAAACTGCCAATACTCTAAAGAGTTAATAAGCATATGCTGCTCATAGTCAGTTACCATAAAGATCAGTTCATTTCTTTCCACTGAGTTTAACTGGACTATAAAGGAAAGTAATGGGAAAGTTTTGAAATCCCTCACTAGTAGTCATATTTTTTCCCATCTGTAGCATTGTAAATCTGTTTAGTTTTTCTCCTAATACATGCTATGCTTTACAAAATAATAATGCACTCAGTAATTGGTTTCCATTTGTTAAAAATGGATGTGTATAAAATCCCACATGAATTATGTGTTAAAGGAGAATTGCTTTTCAATTCAATCATCTCAGACTTTAGCTGCTGTAAAATACCAGCCTGAGGTAGAAACTGAATACAAGTCATGAAGTTTTAGGCCTACTGATTTCAGAGCCTCAACTTTACCCCAAAACTGAACATCCATTTTCCATCCGAACTGAAATACTATAGACGTTCCAGGCTCAGAATTTCATCATGTAAGAAACTGAAGAAATTAGAAACTTTTGTGTAAGTATGATAGATAAACAAACCTTCGTGTATCTGAATTGGTCACTCTTTGCAAATATTGGTTGTATACTAAGAAGAAAACCTAAATCACTCATCTTTAATGTGTGCCAGCACACAAACACACAGATATATGCACAGAGCTTGTGAGCATAGACATATGTGCACAAATATCCTACATGAAGTGCCCTCAGCCCCCCAATTTCCTAAACTTAGAACCACATTACCTGACTTGAATAGTTAATTCTATTTCTGCAGACTAATTTTGAAAAAATACATAATTTCTGCAAATTCTTTTCCTTACTTACTAATGTCTAGGCCCTTAAAATTAATTTCTATATGCTTTAAACATTAAGTCTCTATTAGGTAATAATATATTTACCTTATGTTCTCTTTTCTTATGATATAATAATAATAACGAAATAATTCAGTGTGACATATTACCTAGTTTTACTCTGCTATGGTCACATATCTAATAGTTTGAAATATAAAAAGTTCATTCTGCATTTTCCTGTGATTATTAATTTAAGTCATTCTTAAAATAATTATTTTACCTCATTGCAATAGTCTTTTATGTGCTGTTCCTTAGAAATGTCAAAATACAGATTTCTGTTGCAATTTTAGCATTCTTTTGCTCACCTTTCATGGAATGATAGAGTGGTTTAGGTTGGAAGGAGCCTTAAAGGTTACCTAGTTCCATCTCCTCGCCATGGGCAGGAGCACCTTCCAGCTGCTCAGCGCTCCAGCCAGCCAGGCCTGGAACACTTTCAGGGGTGAGGCATCCACAGCTTCTCTGGACAACCTACTTCAGCATCTCACCACCCTCAGAATAAAGAATTCCTTCCTACTACCTAATCTAGATCTGCTCCTTTTCACTTTTAAGCCATTACTCCTTGTCCAGTCACTCATCTGTCCCCAAACACGTGGCTCCAGGGGGAGCCACATAGGTGCACACGCACTGGACACAGTGGCAGCTGTCGCAGATGAACAGAAACAAAACTGACATAACTTGTGTCGGTAGCCAACGGGGAGACCTGGATGGACTCTCCTGATTGGAAAGCTGCTGCCTGTGCACCAGGCTGCCTTTTGTGAGGCCTTATTATGTTTCAGCAGTGCACAATCTTTTCATGTCATACAAATATGAATAATTGAAACAAATGTGATTATTCTTCTCTCCCTTTATTTCTTGCTCGGTGTATATAATGACTTATTAATGATTTTTTTTTGTTATAAAAATACAATTTAGGCTGAACTATTTCTTGTTGAGACAACTGTTGTAGGCTGGTTCAGGGTGACTGATTCATAAAGTGGATGTATGATATTCAAGATTTTGAACATCTTGTTGAAAGATAGTGTGAAACAGGCTGAGCAATAACACTGAGGACAAGAAGAAAACCAGTATAGCTAATTTGTCAGCTACTTCTGCAATAGTAGCTGATACAACCACAAATCTGATGAAGGCACAAAAAGTGCCACGCTGCACTTCTCTGTCAGCATTGGAACAGAGCTCACCAAGCTGTTAATAGAAGAGGCTGGGCCTCTCATAAATGTACCTCTAAGATTGGCTTTTGTCTAGCCTGCCATTTCAGACTGCTCATAATTTGCAGATTTTTGATATTTTCATTATTTTTTAAAAAAACAGAACCACAATAGCAATTTTTGTGAGAGATTAAAATTAACAGCCATAAACATTCAGTAACTGGAAAAAAGTCCTGAAGAGTCAATAAATTGAAGAAAACATGAGTAACATTTGAGAGAAGATGACTCTGCTTCATGGCAGTGTAGTTCTGTAGCTAGGACACAGGAGCAGGCTCTGGTTCTGCCTCTGACCTTCAGGTAAATCATATGCCTCTATTTTGTCTGTCACTGGATAACAATCTTCTCTTTGAAAAAGAAATTGGTTTTATGTAGCATGTTTGCACTGTGCTGACCACAGTCAAGGCATGAGTTCAGCCCAGGCCTCTGAGCACTGCATGAATAATAATAATAGGATCACATTTATAATTTAGAATATAGCTTTATCATTAGAGAATTTTAGAGGTCTTTTTTGAAGATATAGAATAAAACAGATTTACACAAAATAATACCTATAATGCTCTATTATAAATTGCAAACTTGATGCAGAAATTATTGTGCACAGTTCTGCGTCCTGTGATGTTAGTACAAGCGATTGGAAATTTTTCTTCAGGCATTAAAATCAATGAATCAATGAATAGTAATGTGATGGGCTTTATTTCTTATGTTTCAAATTAAATTCAAATTGCTTTAAATTTTTTTTTAATATCATAAATGCAATCTTAATACGATATTGCTTGCAATATGGCCAAGCTAATGCCTGAGGAGAAATCTCTTTCTTTAAAAGCTCATTTCCCTTAGAGAGCTCAATTTTTCATGTTTAACATTAAATTAACTTGAGCTTTTGTGCCATTTTTTTCTGTTCTTAAACCAACCAACCAACATTAATCTGCATAACCAGGCCCCTGAAAAAAAGTAATATCTAAGTATTAATAGGGCATTCTTTGGTATATTGAGAATGCTTAACCAGTTCCAGTTGGGAAGTGAAATGGTTAAGTCAATGACTTATTGCAATTTCACCCAGACTTCTTTATCTGTACTATGAGTCTTTGTAGAGCAATACACATCTTCAGCTTCAATCTGCTATCCCTTGGAATTTATTAAGAACATTCTGGTGAATAATTATTTTCCCCTTTCTTATTTTTTAAACTTCTTATCTAAAAGAATCAGAGTTTTCCCATAACTCCTATCCGGCGTATAACTCCAACACTTTGTGTTTTTCTAGGTACATCTGTGTTTATATTGTCATTCATCATGGCAGAGATATGTGGAAATAGCTCCATATTTCATTTTGTTGTATCAGTGCAGTAGTAATGGGAACATCTTTGACTCAATTCCCTAGTTTAATGGAATTGTGGAAACCCTCTATCTCGAGGTTTCAAAACTCACTTCATGCTCACAATAACTCTCAGCCTTGATGATGCCAGACAGTTTTTATTCCTCTATTCAGAATAAAATATAACTACAAATCCAAGGCTTTTAATGCTGTGCATATCACCTGTAGTCTGGTAATTTGGGCACTGCAGCTCTTTGTCATCTTTATGCATTTGAGATGCTCCTGTGTTGAAGCACCAAGGGAAATCTGTATTTTTAAGGCAAGTAATTTACTTAGAAGTATGTGAATTGCATATTGGGATTTAATAGTAATTTAGAAAGTATCAGAGTAATAGATTAAAATAGGAGTGCATATGAAAAAAACAGACTAGAAGATAAATTATCCAGAGTTAAAAATAGAATTTTTTTTTATAGTGTGAGGCAAGAAGACAAAAAAAACCCCACAAAATTTGCTACAATAAGAAAACTGGTAAATGCTCCTGCAAATGCCATGCGGAAGCCCTGGGAGCATGCGGAATTTTTAAATGCTGTTAAGCTGATTTGGTCCTGTTCTTTGAAAGGACATCACCAACTTGAAATGGATGACTTATTTGATTTTTTTCATGCTGCATCAATTTTTCTTGGAATAAAGACAGTGTTGCTTATCTATTCATCTGCAATCTGTACTGAGTCCCTTTATTGAAAAGATTTTATCCTTCTCTGGGTAGGACAGCAGATACCTCTAGGGTAACATTTTAGGAATTTATCTCCGATTAACAGTGCAACCAGCAGGGAAGCTGGTAAAACAGAAAAGTAGTGTAAAATTTCTTAAGTACAAAGAAGGCACTTGCTGTAAAGGTCTTGCTTCTGGGTCATCTAAATACTTGACAAATTACAAGTGCTGTTGGTATCACCTGGCACTTGATCATCCCATGTATATTTCATCAGGCTTTAAATGGACATCTCTTAGTGTAGAGAGGTTCCTAAATTAGCTGAAACCTGATCAGAAATCCATCTGGTATGAACTCACAATAAGTTGCTAGGTGTGATTCATAAAAATCACAATATGTGTTTCTGCAGGGCACTATTAGTACTTTTCATGCATGTTTTCCAAAATGAAACATGACTCATTTTTATGCCAAAGCACTGGGCCGGCCCCATTATGCTAATGGTGATGCTGCTTAGATGACCCAGGAAAATGCATTCTTTTAGCAACTCAGTGTGTTCTATCAATCACCTGGCTGCACACTGAGGAAGAGAAATAGGGAAAAAAACCCTCAAAAACCCCAAACCCTTATACTGGAGACTAACAATGTCTTACTTCCAGCATCAGCTGGAACCAGACATATATCACCATTATCTGATCATCAAAAGCATTGTCAAGGACCTAATTAATTAATGCTTTACTAGGAAAAAGAATCTTAAAATATTAATACCTGGAATAACTACAGGCATGTTCAACATTCAGATCAGAATGCTTTTCTGAATATTTTTTCATGTAAATCCCTAGGTTTTTGCAAGCCAATGAGAACATTCCCTTAAAGCAGAGTTTTAATGGACCTGTTGAACAGTCTTTAAAAGAAAAAAAGAGAACATAAAGGCTGAGAGTGAGCCATGAGAGCAGTCTAGCATGGAGAATGACTCAGGTGCACAAATCTTATTTCTTCTGCTCTCATTCATATGATTTTCTAGGGAAAGAGCAACAAGAGGTATGAATACTTCCATTAAAGTCCTGCAATACTGGGCATATTTCCTTCACTGCTTTGCTGACTTTAGGCAGCCCTTCTAATTGCAAGCCCTGTAAGAATCATAATGAAAAAATGATGTCTTCTTTCCTCTTCTTGGAAAAAGGAGCTTATAGAAGTCTCTGGTTTTCATATTTAATTATATATTTGGAGAAGCATCATTTCTAGTTTGTAAGTCATGGTTTGAAGCTTTTTGTAGCAACATCTTTCAAAAGGAAAAGATGAGATTTCAAATAATTTTCATTTGGAGGGAGCTGGAGAAGTGACCAAGCTGTAAGAAGTTTGTAAACAGAAGGCAGAATCTACTGAGAATTTTCACATGCTCTACCTCATGATTTCATGTGGTTAATTTTGTATTTCCAATATACCAGTTCACCCAACAAGGTTCATGTTCTTGATTACTTTTCTATTATCTTAGCCAGAGTATGTTAGATGGAAATTTACATTTGTTTCGTTTATACTGAGTCTGCAGACTATCTTGAACACTTAGATAATTCCTTTTGATGTGTAAATATATTCTTCAGCCTATTCAGCTGCATTACTGATTCTTTAAAACTTCTCTGTTATTATTTGTTCATAATTATATAAATGTGCTAGTTTTTTTTTTCTTTCTATTGTCATTAATTGTCACACAGTTTCTCAAATCTAAAATTGTAACCCACTAGAGAAGTGTTCAATAGTGCAGTCACTGTTGTCTTAGCAAGAAGAGAAAAATAAGGTTTATTCTTGGTTAAATTTTTAAAGACTTTTGATGTAAAAGATTTATTAGATAACAGATTGTTAAGAAAACTTAGTTCCTCTCAAAGTATCTACCCTGAGTGGTCCTGTATGACTTTCTGAGGTAGGGGAGGGGCAGAGTGCTAAATGTCTCACATGTGCACACTCCTCCTCTAAGGATGGCAATGACTGCCTTTGAACCAAGTGGAGCAAATGAAGCACTGGATAAGCATGCAGTGATGAACAACTGACTGCAGGTGTTCTTCAGAGACAGCCAACGGATGGAGGTGATTTTTAAGGGCTGGTTCTATACCACTGGGCCAGGTCTCTGCCAGGAGAGGCTGTATGACTGAGGGTCTGCCTCTGCTTCCATGACCTCTGAATTTTCTGAGGATGTGGATAAGGTGGTATAAAACTAAGAGCTCTACATCGTTTAGGGATTCAATCACCTTATGTTAGATTTCAACAGCTTCAGTTGGCAAGTGCCCCCCCCCCCCCCCCCCNTTCAACAGCTTCTGTTGGCAAAGCCCCCCCCCCCCTTTTTTTTTTTTTGCACATGATCACCAGTGCAAAGGCTTTTGATGGCAACATGTACTTCCAGGGTTCCCAAGAATGTACATTTATTTACACCATGTAGGGTAACATACCTGTTTTTTTTTTAAAGGTCTCCTGACTTCACACAGGGCTCATCTACTTACTGCATCAGCTACTGGATCCTCTCAGCTCCACACACACTCATGAGTTTGAACAAGCAGGGTTCACTCGAGCTGTGCAGATGGATAAGCATAATGAAAACCCAGCTGCTTCTTCCCAAGAGGGAAGACAGTGAGGAGAAGATGGTGTCACAGCTTACGAACAAACCACTTCCAACAGAATTCAGGGCTGCATACAGAAAGCCTGGGGACCTTTTTGCATTTGCATATCTGTCCAAAGCCATCACACAATATTTCTTGTGCAGAAAGTGTAACAGCTAGATTATAGTGAGTTGAATTAGTATTCCCTCTCCACAACTAATAATAATTAATTCTTTTAAAATGTTTGATTGGAGGCTATTTTAACTCAGTTGCTTCTCTTCCTTATGAAATTATGATTGTTGATGTCCCTCACGTTCCTTCCTCTGCCTTCAGAATGTCTTATTTCACATGAGCCAGTCATCAGGGAAGCAGGTCTACCATGCATGCATATTTTTTAATAGCAACACTTCTGGCAAAAGCTAAATGTCGAGATGTGCTGCAGTTGTATAGCCAGTTGTGTGACATTCTCACAGCTAGCAAATACAATGACAACTAATTCAGCTTTAAAGGATTTGAATCAGACCTTCAACTCATGAAAATCAATGCACTTCTACCACAACTGAACTATTTACCCTCTTTGCAGGCCCTAGATCTCTGTAATAGATTTGACATTTATGTTTTAAGCATCATAAATCCACAAAAGTGTCCTTAACTCGGCTAGAATGTTTCAGTATCATGTAGGGGTCACAATGCTCATGCCCTAAATCAGGAAAACAATTAACCACTAGACTTTTTGAGGTCATCCATGAGCACGAAAGTAATTAGGTCTAGATCCTCACAGATAAAAAATTAGCTGCCAAAATGCACAGATGGAATTTTCAAATAATGCTTAATAAGGTGAGATGCCTAACTCATATTGATTCCTTTTAAAATCTGACCTTTAGAGCTTAATTTTAAGCTTTTCCATTATGGTTTAAGAGGGTGTGAAAACTTAAGTATGCACTTGAATGAGTTTCTTTTAGGAAGATTCTTCCACAGACAAAACTGAAATACAGAGCAAGACATGGCAAAGGCAGCCTGAATCAAGAGGGATTCTGTTGGTGTGTTTTCTGTGGCAGCAGACTGAACACTGCCCTTTTCCAATTAAGATTAGTTCAGGGGGAGCAGGTTTCGAATGAGTTATTTCAGACGCATACACATGTAATTCCAAGAGAAAAATATCTACCCTGGCTGTGGTTTGTGAAGCAAGATGGATTGCTAGTCCCTCAATAAAGCTCTGGCGTTCTCTTTAACTCAGTTCCCTTCTTTGTTATGCTTATCTTCTGCTCTTATACCCTCTGACACCCTGCAGCAGAGGTGCTAAGTATTCATGGTGATGTAAATGGAAAAGAGAGGTAGAAATACAGAGTATAAGCTCTCAGAAATTCAGGACAAATTAACTTAGGTATATGGGGAGAAGGAAATTCACCATTTAATTGACTGTTACCTTGAATTTTGTGGCCTAGAAATCAACTGACATTGCTGCATTGTTCTTTAAATTGACAGCATGGGGCAAAAAATATAGCTTTTTGCTGGTATAAAATTTTTTTACTTTAAATGTCCACCATGCTTCTCTGAAATCATTGGAGATCAGGAGATCTATTTTTTTATGTCCTGTGTATCTTTTGGTTCTCATTTTAGAGACACCACCTAGAAATAATAGCACAGGACTGTGCAAGCACAAAAGAAAAGACTTTTTGATTTTGATGAACGAGACGCTCTGTTTAGCATGTACTACCTCTTATGCAAATAAATAGATCTCCCAAAAATTTCTAGCCACTGTTTCTGAGAAAGTATTTTAAATGGAGGAATTCAACCATAATTTTTAGTAAAGGAAAAGAAAAAGAAATCGAAGTAATTTGGCTAGTGGAATTTTGTTTGGGGATTTTTTGTTTGTTTTGATGTGAGGTTTTTTTGGTTTTTTTAAGCATCTGAGGTTCCTGTTCTGTATTCAGTTCAAAGATTCATTACATTCAGGTAAAGACCTCATAATAATAAATTATATTTTTATAATAAACTGAAGGCAGCTGAAGAATAAAAAGTATAAAAATTACTTTGCAATTTATTAGAAAAACCTCAGTTTTGTGGAATAAGTAAATTTTCTCTAATTTGTGTCTCTGGAGGGATATAAAGACTATATTTGTACATTGCGTCTATTTTTTTAACAAAGAAAAATCTCTTTATCCCCTAGATGCTCACAGTTTACCTGGAATATCTGTAAATCCACATGCTATTAAGTTTCCAAAATGATGCATGAGAGTTAGCTTCTAAATCCTGCCAAAATGGGGCTGATATTTGTTCAAGTTGATCCTTTAAACTACAAACAAGATGGGAACCATACAATGCACAGTGTGGTTTTATATTTGATTAGTTTTCTACATTTGTGGAAAGCATGGAACTTTGTATTTTTTGCAAGCCTGTAAAGTAAGTGATTAAGACAATACAAATTCTGCAAATGCCATACTGAAGGTGCTAAAACATCTTGGAAGTACATTTGCATCTTATTATTCACATTTCTGCTTTGTCTGCAAAGAATGCAGAAGAATTTACTTTCAAAAGAAATATGAAAACAACAGAAATGCCATTATACCTCTTTCTGCTTCGTAATATTTGGATAGAATTATTTTGACCTTAAGACATGACTAAGACATTTGGAATGCTATGAATTTTCTGTCCAATAAAGAATACCTCATGGGTATTTATGGATTGAAAGATTTGTATTTTACTAGCCTAACTTGTTCCTTTGAAAAGAAACCATGTTCATTGGTTTGACTACCTCTTGTATGTGTTTGAAATGTTCCCCCAGTATTGTAGATTACCTAGTGAAAGACCCTTTCACACATTACATACTTATTACTTGTATTGTCACTGTGAATTGTGAGGAGAAACTGTATCAAAGATTCCTTTCAAAAGAATGTGGACTGAAAGAGGAAGGAATTAGAAAATAAGGTGGGCTCTGGTACCTTTACTGCTTATAGTAAAACACATATACATGGTAGTTTTGATGGAATTCTAACGAAGATTTATTACTGGAATCTGTACCTCGCTGTAAAATGCAGTCAAAAGAACAAATAAAGAGCAATGCATAGAAAGTAAAGATGTCAGATAGTAAAATGTCTCTTTTTAAAAGCCTGTCTTTTTCACAAGCCTTTTTATGAACTTTTTATGAAGTTTCTGGAGCAGACCAAAATAATTAGGGAAAAATGACCTTGGGGCTTATGCTGTGTTCAGAACAGTGACTTGTCCAATCACTGTAGGAAAGGGTGGCAGATTGTGATTGATGTTTTCAGAAGAACTACAAAGTGAAGTGTATGAATGGTACCTTAGGTTTCTAACCATGTATGACAAATGCAGGCACTGTGAGAAGCTCTTTATCCCCAGATGCTGTGAAAGCACATAACAAATTTCATATGGATGAGCCTATGAGTAGACTATCTAAAGAGCTAATCTAAAATCTCATTTTCAGAATTGATTCTGGTGTTTCAGAAGAGAACATATCCCTGAATATAGATCTTATATCAGGAGGATTAGGACGTCAGTGATTAATATGAATTTCATTTTTAGACACGTTGTGGGATTTCTATGGCATATATAAAACACTGAACTTGTTGAACAGCACGTCCCATTTCAATTACAGTTTTAATGAAGAAATGACTTTTACAAGGAAAAATTCTCATGGGCTTAATATTATAAAAAGCTGCTTCTTCCCCTATTCCCCTCCATCCCCTTTAAATCAGGTACATTTGGTTGTTCTTGATGAAACAATAACATATTCATTATCCTGCCAGGCTGTGCCATATTTTATAATGAAGCAAACCAGCTCTTGTCCCTTTTATGTTTATTTACCCTGCTGCAGCTCCACTAGCACCTTGGGAAAGAGAACAGTTTGAGTGAAGTCTATTGACTGGCTTCAGTTGGTAGACTTTTACCAAGTTACCTAATTCCCATCCCAGGTCAAAGTGCTTTGAGTATCCTGTCAGCCTTTTAGCTGACATTTAATTTTAAAGGGATTTGTGTATATGACAGTCACAGAATACACAAAACCACAGAGCAGGTAAGGTTGGAAGGGACCACTGGAGATCATCTGGTCCAACCTCCCTGCACAAGCAAAATCTCATAGAGAGTGCTCAGGGTTTTGTCCAGGCAGCTTTTGAATACCTTCAGTGAGGGAGACTTCACAACCTCTCTGGACAATCTATTCCAGTGCACTGTCACCTGCACAGTAAAGAAGTTCTTCCTCATATTCTGGTGGAACTTCCTGAGCATCATTTTCTGCCTGTTGCCTCTGTCCTATTGCTTGGCACCACTAAGAGTCTACCTCCATCCTCTTCTCTCAGTATTTTCCAGGCTAAACAGGACACCTCAGATTTTCCTCATAAATGAAGTGCTTCAGTCTCCAATCATCTCTGTATACCTGTGTTAGAAAATCAAGGATCTCCATGTCTCTTGTACTGAGAAACACAGACTGGACAGAATGCTCCAGGTGCAGAAGGGAAGGTTCACCTCCTCAGCCTTCTGGCAATGCTGTTCCTAATGCATGTCGGGATACCCCTGGCCTTCTTGGTCAGGTTGGGGTGAGTGAAGGGTTTCTATAGCTCTTGAATGGCAAGAAGAAAAACACAAAACACCAGTCCAATTGCCAGAATCACCACCAACACCCCTGATTTTCTTCCAGAGCTATGCTATAATGATTCAGACCAAACAATTTTTAAAAACTTTTCTATTGTTGGCTGAGACTTGCCAGAGCAGCACTAATTTGTTAATGCTCTTTATGCAGGCTGCAGGTGGTCTCCAAAGGAAGGGGGTGGAACTCCTAGTCAAGTTTATGCACACTCTCAAATAATATCAGAACAAAAAAAGATACAGAAACCCCAATTCCAGTCACTTGTACTTTTTTTTTTTTTATTGCAATTTATAAGATAATTAGACCTACCTTTGATTTATACCCATGAAACCTGAAGCCTGATTTCTAAATTAGTCTGGAAATTGTTTGGCTGAGAAAGGCATTACTGGACATACAGCATTTTCCCTCACCTCTTACCTTTATGTATGTAGTGGAAACTGACATGAAATGCAGAATATAAATTCTCATTCTGTTGTTTTCCAATCATAGTAATTCCATACATACTCTTCATTATTTACTTGACCCATCCCTTTTCTTAGCCCATCTACATTTGAACCCTCCATTTTTTCAATTAAGATGTAAGCAAAGATGGAGGATGTTTTCAGCTATGGGAAATGTTAGCACAAAGTCATCAGTTTTGTCCCTGATGAATTGTCCACTAAATTCTTTAAATATAGCAAAATAAAAGTTTGAGATCAATTAGTTGAATATTTTAAGCTTGTCTTTCGCTGTCTGAAATTTTGAACCCCCATCTTCCTTCAAAATCAGAATAAGTGTGTTTGAGTGAAAAATCTCTCTTTGTGAAATATTAATGGTGAGGACGTAGTACACATTTATGAAAGTGATAAAGGCCAGGTTCCTGTGGTTAAAAAAGTATTGAAACTTACAGTCATCATTTCATAAATGGTGCCAGTGTTTGAATGTCATTCACCAGGGAGCTATGATTCACATATCTTTTCAATACATTTTGCTCTGTTGGCAACATAAGAAACCTGTGGAACTGCAGGAGTTCTGTTTCACATAATGCACTGAAATTGCCTTTGAAAACACGTGCACAAGGTGCACACAAATGGTCTTTTATTTTGCAGTCTGTGGCTCAGATGGAAATGTAGAATGGATACCATATAAATTCTTAGAAAGTAATCTAAACAAGTCCCTGCTCTTTTTTTTTTTTTAATATCAATAGCAATTTTATTTTAATGTGATAAATAATTAAAATAAAATTAAAATTATAATAATATTTTATGTGATAATTAAGATGCAAGAGATTAGAATTGGTTCAAAGTAACCACCCCTATCCTTTGACTATGTAAGGATTTCTCTCAACAGAGGTTTTCTGTCTTCCCTAGAACAGAGAAGCTATTTGAATACATAAGTTTTATTTGGTTAGAGGACATTTTTTTCTTCCGCAGCAGTTATGAAACTGTGTTTCCACTTAATCCTGTGGGCTTGTTTTTTCTTCTGGGTTACATCACCCAGCATCTGCTCTAATCTCTCCCTAAGGGTGCCTCCAGTATGTTCTGAGGACCACAAAAACGCACTGCAGGACTGCAGTGGGTTCTGTGGGCTGAAGACCCTTGACTCATAAACCCCAACTGGTGCTTTCTTGTTCAGGTTCTGTTACTCATTTTTATTGGTCTCAGAACAGATTAAGAATGGATTATGAGCTCACAATAAATTATGGAGTTAAAACAGCAAATGGCTCTTTAGCGTAACTTCAGTTTGACCAGCTCATTCATGAGATGAATCTACTTTTATAAATAGCATTTTATGTGGTCACTGTATCTCTCACATGTGTATTCAAAGAGTCCCAAAAGCTTTTAATTTGCTTCTTTCTAATTTTTAAATATTATCCAAAGCCTTTGAGCTTCTGGGTTTGACATAACTGTGTGCATTTCAGGTGTTTTTTCAGCAGTCTCTGTGGTTCTGAAAATATTTTCCATGCTGCTTTAACGGGTGACATTTCTCTGTAAGGTTTCCTCGAAAATAACCTGCAGAAAATAATTGCTCCATCTTCGGTCTCATACAACTTCTGACAATGTGTAAATGTTCAGAAAGCAATTAGTAGTCAAGTTTGGCAGGAAGGAAGGGAATAGAGCTTACTGCTGACTACATAAACAGATAAAGTCAACTGTTTGAGTTTGCTGAAGCTTATGGAAGCATCTCGCCTCACAAATAGACATGCTTAGGGTTGTATTAGATGTTAACACAGACATTCATTGTTATTCCTTCTTGTAGGAACATTAAATCAGCCTTGAAAATTGTCAGAAAAATTTATTGACCCTAGTCTGAAGATTCAGGTTGGATGCTTTTGACACTGGAAATATATTTCATATCAACATTTAATATGATATTATCATTTTGATACCTTTCTAGTCACTGAATTTCTGGAAAAAACCTTTTCATTACAAGCCCTCCATCCAAGTGCTGAAAAAAAAAGTAAAATAGATAAAATCTTAAGAATATTCTTACTAAACTAAGATAGTTTTAATATGATGGTTTTAAATCAGGTCTTCAGTCATTTGTGATGTGCTTCTTCAAAACCACACGGTCTACCTATTTTATCTTCTGACCTGACTGCAGATAAAGTATTTTTTCCTTACAACTTCAGCAATTATACATGTGTACAAATATACCTGCACGCTTTTTAAAGCAATCATAGATTGTTTTGACTTTGAAAAAGATACTTACTGAAAAATTTTAATGGCCACCCCGAGTCAATGTTGATAAAAACATAAAATGTAATACAAAAAAATCAATTTTAGTCTGGATTATCTGGATTTGATGACTAATATGTTGAATGGAAGCTGCTGTCATATAAAAAATACTGTAATAATTGCGATAGAATAAAAACAGACGAAAAGAGTTTCTGTAAAGAACAGCTAGAGGAATGTTGCTGATTTCAGAAAGGACAAATGTTTGATGGCAAGATATCCTGGAGTCTTGCTGTATTTCTTGGGATTAAAGAAAGAAGTTCTTTCAACTCTGTAATAACATTTGAATCATGTGTTTGCTGGATGTGTTTGTGAAGCAAATAATTTTATACCCTCAACATTTGGTCAGCCATCAGGATAGGTCAGGCTACCCTCTGTGGACATCATAACTCTTTTTGCTTATACCCTGTGCAAGCAGCCTGTGGTCTGCTTGACCATCTTCCTCAGATAACGTAGGACACAAGTCCAATTAATTTTATAGCTATGAATTTGAGTTCTAACAATTCTCATAACTGCTTGGATTTTCCAGTCATCTTTTATTGGTTTTGAGCTTTTTTTGTTTGTTTGGTTGGTTGGTTGGTTTTGTTTGGTTTTTGTATTGTTTTGTTTTGGTTTTTTCTGACTTAAATAAATTAAGCCTGATTCCTTTTTCCCTAAAATAAATGGATATTGAGGGTTTGTTGGCCAAACATGTCTTCTTCCTACTCTCAGGAATTACTTGTGTTCATTTTTCTCTGCTCTTTCTTTCCTACTCTATAATCCTAAGAATAGGAATAATTTGGGATAACTGGGATTTCTTCTTTTCCAGTTCAATGCTCTGCTCTTTTAGGAGTCTTTCCTTTCCCTGGACAAGATCTCCTAACATTTTCTTAACTATTTCAGTGCAGTGTCATTCCTGGTGAGTCTGAAGATCTGACACATTTTGATTAATTTTTGCTTTCTTCATCCTTCTAATACACTTGAAAGACATTCTTCTCCTCCTTTCCCCTTCCAAATTTATTAACTACTGGCACTTTTGCCTGACGTGTTTGGCTTTGGGACAGAAGCCATTCTTCTATCCAGAGTATCTTAAATAGTGCGTCTGGCTGCTCTGCCAGTGATAATCGTGGTTTTGACTACCATACTTTCCACTGCACCTGTTTCTAACTTAATTAATAAATGCTCCATTTGTTTCCAGAGTAGTAGCCCATTCATCTTCTGCTGCAGTGCTTTCCATTTGTTCTATGAAAAATTTCTCTGAGGAAATCATGCTGTTGTCAATCCTCTCTTCATACTGTGCACAGTTTTCTGGCATGTGACAACTCCTGCTCCTGTTTTACTTTTGATGGATCTTCTTGCAGGTTTTCCTTCTTCTTTTAATTTTCCCAGATGTCAGACACAGACTTGCCCTTTGGGAATGGCCACTGCAGATGAACTTACGTGGTGTCACACTGGTTCACAGTCAGAGCCCCACTCTCCTGGATGTTTTAGTCCCTTTCTGTTATTGGTTGCATCACCGGTATAAAACCATTGCTTCTCTCCCTTAATCCTTCAGGCAAAACACTGGTAGTATTTTTTTTCCCAAGAAACTGAAGATCATCTATTAATTTTTAATTCTGTGTCTTTCCTACAACCTTGGAGATGTAGCCCAGGATCTCAAAGATTATAGTGTGTCCTTGTGTAGTATCCTTAATCTTTCAAGATTTTAAGACTGATTTTATAACTTTAAAGACTAAAGAAATTTTCTGTTCAACAATAGACATTCTACTCACTTTAACAGCAATTTTTTCTGCTTATGGTCACCATTGTATTCACTTTCTAACTATATATCTATATATCATCAATATACAGTATTAATTTCTCTCATACTTATTTGCAATATTTTTTATATTTACCCTTTCTGCCAGAGTTGAATGAAAATTATTAAACCCACCATGCTCTTCAGAATAAAGTATCCTGGGTAAATAAAGCATGGAGAGCCCCCAAGTTTTTTGTTTTTTGTGTTTTTTTTTGTTTTGGTTTTGTTTTTGTTTGTTGTTGTTGGTGTTGGTGTTGGTTTCCTTTATTTTTTCTTTTTTTGGTATACCTTTCTTGCTGGTAGAAAATAAATTGTTTTTTTGTTGAATATTAAAGTAGATCCAATCAGATTTCAATCCCTCCAGCCTTCTCTTCTAGAGCAAAGGCATCTGACAGAAGTCTTCTTTCTGTGTCAATCAATCTGTTCATCATTAGCTCTCCTCTGAGCTACTTCACAGTAGGCCATAACTAACAAAATTTGCTCTACAATTCAACTAGTAGAAGTACTTTCATACGGCCTGGCTTTATCTTGTCCCACAGGAAAAAGCTTGTCATCAGTGTCTTCTCCCAGGCAAAGAATTGTAGAATGGTTTGGTTTGAACAGAATCTCTACAGACCACCCAGTTCCAACCCACAACCTGCCATGGGCAGGGACACCTTCCCCTTCAACAGATTTCTCAAAGTCCCCATCCAGCCTTGCACTGAACAATTCCAGGGACAGAGCATAATACTGGCAGTACCAAGGAATCCTACCTGAGAAATCATAATGTTACTTCTTTTAACAGGACTCCTTATCTTCAGTGTTTTACCTTCCTTACCTTCCTTACCTACCTTACCCTTACACGTGATCTAATATTGGTTTTATCTATTTAGTGTGACTCCCTTGCTGATACCTCTTTTCTTTCTGGATCACTCCCATGCTCCAAATCTGGAAGATGAATGCCTCTCATGGTTCTTGTGCCCTCCCTTTCTTTTTCTTACCAGGCAGGGCAAGTTAATTAACTCAAGCCTTGTCAGCCACATATCTCCTAGTCCTTCCAGTCTGCTTAAGCACTTCCTTTCCTGTCAATAAAGAGGAATGTATGTCATCCAATACTTTTTACCTAAAAACTGACTTTAATCCTGCAAGGTGCAGCATGTCAGTAAATCGTGTCATCCTTAACAAGCCCAGTTGATTCCAGAGGGGTTTACATTTCACAAATGTAAGTATCAGATTTCATGGGGCTTGGTGAAAACTTGTGCTTACCTAGGATGACACTGTCCCTCACATCACGCTGGGCTAGGAAGTGGAATTTGGTTTATAACACAAAACCGAGAAATCTGAAAGTCTAATTTTCCTTTTTTTTCATTTTAACTAAAAATATATGCTACAAGAAGACATTCTTCTATGTACTACCTGCATATCTGGGTAGAGTCATTTAATCAGACAGAATCTGTGGAGAAGGAACAGGAAGATAGCTTTGATTTCAGTCCTTGCACTCTCAGTTTCTGACCTGACAGCTGTCAAACTCTATCATAAGACTGGAACACTTTTAAAATTTGATATTTAAGCAGAAGCTCCCAGGGATGAAACAATATCTTTGCTAGCACACACTTTTTCTGTCATTCAATCCTATTTTAAAGTATCCAAAGTTCAGACAAATCCATCAACCTTAAACAAGTGTGATGAGACAAAAGATCTGGCCTGGTAATGAAGCTTTAAATCCTACTAACAAAAGTGTAAGGACAGAGAAGATACAGAGAATTAGCACAGATTCACCATGCCCGTACTAAATTTTGCTTATAAGTGTTATATTAAATATTTAAAAGTACACTTTCAAAAATACATGGGGCTTTCACAGCAAAATTTTCAGTGACACTAATGGGCATCATGTGATTCATTTCCCACACACAGCTTTGAACATCTATTCTGTTCTTTCCCATACTTTTTCTTCTGCCACAGCCATCATTACAACATCTCAGAACCTTCCAGTAGTGCTGCAAACTCTGTGAGTCATATTTTTCATGAGTTATTTCTTCTTTTACATATGCCATTAATTTTTAATTGCTTTATTTATAAATTAAGGTTTTTAATGCAATTATACTTGGCTGAAAGTAGCTCATTCCCTTCCTTCCTTCCTTCCTTCCTTCCTTCCTTCCTTCCTTCCTTCCTTCCTTCCTTCCTTCCTTCCTTCCTCCCTCTCTCCCTCCCTCCCTCCATCCCTCTTAAACCAATTTAACTTAAAAACAACCACGCTTTTTACTTACAGTTGCTCACAGAAACTTGGAGTAAAGAAATGAAATTTACAAGTGTGCAAATTTTCTAACCCTATACTGGTACTTCTGGTCAACAACTCTTTTTGCTGCTCTTGATGTCAATAAACCCAAGGATCTCTGTTGGATGACAAGGGTCAATATTGCCATACATGACTTTTTAAAAATTTCTTTAAACCCTTCCGATTATCAAGTTTGATGATTTTATATGACAGCTGTGTCATAGGTCATCTCAATTTTTTATTTCCATTACTTACTTAGTGTTTCATTGGTCAGACATATCAACCTTTTCGCTGAAGTTGATAAAAACTTGTGTCATGTAACTTTTATGAGTATGCAATGTGTTAGAAGAAAATTTTATCTTAAAATGAATAAGACTTTTTGAATCAACTTTTTCCCTATCTAGAAAACTCAAATACGAAGAAGAAAATAAAACCAAAAGATATCACAGAAGATAGTTTTTAGAAAAGAAATTAGTGGGGGATGGTTAGCAACAGCATACCAGCATACGGCAACACCCCAGTGTTAAAATACTGAATTTACATACTGGAATATTACTGACCGAGTTTTAGCAGAACCTGTATATTTTAAAAATTTCAGTCATCATTGGTCTGATATGCATGAACAATTCCTATAGCACAGACTATCAAATGTAGCATTGAGAGTGAGGTCTAGAACCATTAATAAGATTTTAATCTTTCATTACCTGAGGTGTTCAATGACATTTTGCTTTGCTGTGAAGAAAATGTTGGGCAATTTATAGAATTGCATCCTCCTGGAAGTAAAAAATAAAAGGGTGCTCAGCACAACAGGATCATATCCATACTTAGTTTAAGAAAGTCTAAATATTTACCTCATTATAGGGGAAGAACAGGAAGAATTTAGTAGTCAATGTGGATAATAGAGTAAGAAAGTAGAAAAGATATGCATACCTTAGATGACACATTTTGTGAATTTAAAGAGACACTTTTTTCCCTGGCACCACGCTGATAACCTCTTTCCCATCCCCAACACCACAGCATCAGCAACAATAAAATCCTGAGCTCTCAGCACCTCCAAAAATAGGGTTGTGAGAAAGTATACCCCTGGAAATCCAGCCTGGCATTTTAAGATGTGGAAAAGAAGCATTTCTGGAACAGCAGAGGGAAAGAGATTTTTTCAACAAAGTGACCACCTTTTGGCCACTCATAAGTCTCCCGTCAAGGATTAGGTGACCAAAGCTGAAAAATAGGGTAAATTACTTCCAACAGAAGTGCCAGGTCATGTGCATCAAACAGACCAAGAAGGTATTTTCTTTCTCTTTATTCAGGGGATGTAAATTATGCTTTAGAAGCAAAGATTTCTCTGCATGGTGCAATGGAAAAGAATCCAGAACTTTTAAACCCAGGGAGCCTTTTGAAAGCTATTTTAAAAATTGGTTTTTCCTGCAGGGTTCTACTGAGCTTAATGAACCTAGTGGGCTTGGCAGGCAGTCCTGCTGGCTTGTGCAGCCTGTGGGAAGTGGGGTTACTCTGGAGCTCATCCATCTCCACATCACATCTCAAAGCAGCAGCTCTACCAGATGTGCTAGTGGAACAGCTCTGCCAGCCCAGTTGACAAGCACTTACATATTTAGATTCTTTGCCCACTAAATTTAAATTACCCCTGTACACTTAAAGCTACACGCACACACAAACACACACACACACTGTATGCATGCATCTGCACATTTTATGCTAACAGGCAAGTCACCTACAAGCCTGGCAAACATCACAGTGTGCAAATGAAGGCTGCCCAAGCCATTCCTTGCAAATCCTAGTTCAAACTAGGCATTTTATTAAATGTGTATTGAAAATATCTCCTTCACAGAAAGAGTTTGTGTAACTATTTCTAACAGCATTGCTACTGCTGCTGTTTGAATTCACAGGCTGATATGTAACAAGTTAATGGCTAATAAGCAGGCTTACCTTGCTGCATTAAAGTGGGATATAGAAATGAAAAAAAACTCCTAAAAAAAAATTTAAAAGCCAAGGAGTTTATCAGGTCCTGTAAAAGCCATTAAAAGTTTCTAACAACTTTCTCTGTAAGATTTTAAAGTCTCACCAAAACTAAGAAAATCAGTAGAAATTAATAGAAAATTGAGGTATTAAGATGAAATATTTTTACTCTTAAAAGAAAAGAGAGCATCAATTGCAAAGATCACATCCAGGAAGACAAAAAGGTGCCATCATCTGCCTCAGAGGTGAAGGTAGGAAGTATATTATAATTTACTTGTAGAAATTATTGTGCTATTCGTGCAAACCCATTTGATTTCCTGCTGTAAGCTCATCAAGTCGCTTGTCCTCTCAAGTTCCCTTGCTGCTAACTTGCCCTTTAATTAAATTTTTCTAGGGCTTGAAGGAGAAACTGTGTATGAGCTTGACATCTCTCCAG
The DNA here is from genome assembly GCA_013398275.1 of Promerops cafer. Taxonomy (NCBI): domain Eukaryota; kingdom Metazoa; phylum Chordata; class Aves; order Passeriformes; family Nectariniidae; genus Promerops; species Promerops cafer. The sequence goes on from VZSE01013513.1 coordinate 566,698, forward strand.
TGGAATCAATATCAATATTTTCACTGATTTCATTGGAGAACAATTAGGCCTTATGATATGCTAAAAAAACTAATCAGGAAATTTATAGAAACAGCTGTACACACTGAAGAGTTGTATAGGTGCAGGGACAGTCCAGTAATATCTCGAAAGGGACTTACACTCCAGCCTGGAATTTTGGAGATCTTCTTTCCCTCTGCTTTTTTCCCTTGATTGTGGGAGAGCTTTAAAGAAGGTTTAGTCTTGATATTATAGGCTGCAAAGTTAGAGAAACACAGCTATGCAGGGGGCAACACTGATGTCTAAATTTGTGGCACCCGTTGATTTACACAACTAACCATGAGTTTTTCTTAATACCACTTTATTGCCTGTTCCAACATTAATGCTTGACAAACACAGAGAAGAAACCTAATTTGTATGTTTCCAATGGATAGGCTTCAGAAGCATACAAATGTACACAAAGTATTTCAGTAGGGCATTTTCACAGTGTCACTTCTGTAGGAAAACCTAATATGTCACTGCAGATTACAGGCTAAAACTACTGGAGAGGAGTGCAGCCAAAGCCAATGCCTGAAAACAGGACTGATTTCATAAGCCTTTTCTCTAACTCCTGTTTTGAGTTCTGGCCTTTGCATTTTTTAGTTTAACATCGTTTCACTGGAGTATGAATCAAAGAGGTTGCAGAGCTAGGAGACCTTTGAATAATGGGAAGAGGTGAACTGAAAAATTGGATTCCTTCAAGCTTCGTGGCCCAAGTGCTTAACCTAAACCTAAGATGCCATATTTATTTCCCCACCCAGCCTCCCTTCTTTATATCCATTGCTACAGATGGTCAAAACACTTTGTTAGACAGAGATTTTTTTATGTCAAAACCCAACAAGTTGCAGGCTCTATAACTTTTGAGGAGTGAAAATTAGTCATTTTGATGTCACAGGCAGAGAACTTTGAAGATTACATGACTTGAGTACCAACAACAAGACAGTTCATAAAAATGGAAATGTCTGGCCTTCTATTTTAAACATAATAATAATTAGTTCACTGAAGCATCCAGATTTGGTGGGGGAGTAGGGAAGGGAAGGTTTTGGGGGCTAATTTTGGCTTATTTTTAGTGATTTTCCAATATTTAAATTGCGTTGAAAATTCAGACCTGTGGGGAAAATACCTTGATAATTAGTGTTCTGCCTGGCTGAAGGAGTTCAAAGACTAATGAGTCCCACCATTTGCCACATCCACATGTTTTTTGATACTTCCAGGGGTGATGATTACACCACTTCCCTGGGTAGTCTGTTGCAGTGCCTGACTACTGTTCCAATGAAAAATTTTTTCCCAATATCTAATCTAGACCATCCTTGGTTGAGGGGATTGAGAAAGAAATTTCAGATGCCTAATCTGAACAAGTCTGAGGAACTACATTTATGAAAAGACTTTTAGCTTCTTTTTATTCAGCGTGCTTTAAAGAAGATTTAAGACTCTGTTTTCTCATAAACTTCTTCCCATCATTATCAGTTTATAAAAATACATTAATTTAACTCAAGTCTCCTTAGTTTACTTTTGCTGACATCTTCTAGGTAATTTTGATTGAGGTTATTTCAGGAGGAAGTGGTATCTTTTGACATAGGGAAGTATGCAAAATATTACAGAAAAGGGAAAAATACTGCCTTCTGCCTGAGAAATGTGATGAATCTGTAGCTGCTTCCTAGAAAAAACATGGGAATATGGGAGATGGCAAGCATCTTGGAATGTCTGTGAAGTTGGAATAAAATGTATTCACATTGGTTGGTCACGTTGGTCACGTGATTCACACGTTGGTCACAGTTTGGTCTCTACCATTTCAATATCAGTTAAGGAGACATAATTAAATTAATTTTAGAAAAAATTCTTTCAAAATATTACCGAATAAAAACTGAAGATGCTTTCAAAAGTGCAGATGAAATTAAAAATTTTCCATGCAAACAATAAGAGCCTTTATAGCAATAGGAAAAGCTATTTGGAGATGTTGAGGCTCTGGATTCATTTCACTGACTGTTGAATCTAAATGCAAATTCAGGCAGAAAGGTCTAAGAGGCAGAATGCAAAAATTATTTCTGCAGTACAAAACTGAAAGATTAAATCTGGAAGATTAAATCTTCCATTTGTACTTATTAATTAAAGGTAAATATCTTAGAGTATGAGAGGGGGATAAAGTTCCAATGAAGAAATGTGCAAGAGTTGACGTGTGAAGCTTTTCAATTTTTGCAAAAACTTTATATGTGCATGAGATCTAGACTGTGGTAAGGTGGTTTTTTACCAGCCTTTGTTTTGGAGCAGTGGATTAAAAGTAAAAAAAATGTAATTCAAAACTCAGGAATGGTTCATTCAAGAAACATGTAACTGTCACAAAGATGGTCTGAGACAAGTGCACTGGTCCAAGGAAAATGGCAGCATGTTGTAATTGATTTGCTATAGGTGTTGGATAAAAACTTATAAAATAGTGTAGAAATAAGATCTCAATCCATTTCAAGGGAAAAAAAAAATGTTGGTAGGAGTAAAATATGTATCACAGATAAAACACTTCCTATTTTATATCACCTCAGTATTTTAGAAGATGTAATCTAAAGACCAGAAAGGTAAAGCAGATTCTAACTCTCTTTAAAAGAGTTTGAATAAGGCCTTAGCTAAAACCCTAAAGTTTTAGTCTTGAACAAAAACAAGTGAAACTGGGAATCTTTCTACTGATTTCAGAGTAAGTTTGATTGGATGCATATTAGCTTGTCTTTATACAGAATCCTTCACTGTAACAAACTGAACAGGACACCAGTTATTTAGTTTAAATGTTGCTTTTGACGATTCTGTTGGTTTTGTTTGTTTGCATTTTTTAAACCAGGTTTCAATTTGTTTCTGTGACTTAAATAATTTTTTTTTTATTATTTACTCTCTTTCATTTATATGTAAAATAGAACAGCTTTTCTCCTGTCTTTTGGCAATCAGGGTTTTTTTCCACTCAAACAGCCCTGTATTTATTCTGTAAGAAACTATTCACTCATGTGAAAAAAATTCTAGCTCTTCCAATTTTCATTTAATTTGCTTTAGTACCTTGGAGTGACTCAGAGATTCAATTTTTCCAAATACATAACTTTTAGCTTTACTGCTTGAGTTGTAAGTGGCACAGGAGGCAAAGAGATGCACCAAAATAACAAGGTGCACAAATAATATTGTTTTGTTACCAAAATTAAGATCTTATAAAGTTTCTTAGTGAATCAAGATACAGACATGCTATAATGGCAAGTTGTTAGTGATATTTTTTTATTGCACTACAAAGCTTTAAAGATCATTCTAATCTCCTAACCCAAAGTTGTTAATGTACCCTATTTTCCCATTTTCCATTTTTTGTATTCATTTAGAAAGGGAAAATGATTGTAACACAGACTGAGTGTATTTGCACTGCAATCCTATGCGGTCATCACCGGTAAATCAGTTGCTTATCTGGAGATATTTCAGCACTGGTCAGATAATTAGAATTAATCTTGAAATAACATTCAGAGGTCTACCCACATGTGAACAGCAACACCATCCTTTTACATTTCACTATGACTGCAAAATCTTTGCTCAACCATGCATGGGCTCTGACTCACATGACACTCACTTCCTAGACTATCTATTAAAAATATGAGAATTCATAGTGAATTATACCTTCAAAACATCACTGTTTTATTGTGGGCAATTCTTTTTTTGTCTGGCTGAAAGTATCAAAGACCAGTAGGAGATGCAAATAATCCATATGAAATTCACAAGACACAGAACACTTAACATAGAAAAGAACCATTAGAGAATGACTTATGATACCCATTTTATGCACATTTTTAGGATAAGAATAGTTGTTTGCCTCTTTCTTTCCTCAGTCTCCCCTTTCCCATCTTGGCTATGTAAGTGCTTAAACAATTAACTTAAGATAGCTAAATGTAAGTGAGAAGAATGCCTTCATAAAGTGTATTGGAAAAGAAGGAGTATTGGGAAAGAGACAAATAAATATGGGTTGATAAGACAAGGCCAACAGTACAAGGTTCAACATGACCCAGTGCTGGGTCTTGCACTTGGGTCACAGCAACCCCATGCAGTGCTACAGGCCAAGGGAAGAGTGGCTGGAAAAATACCCAGAGGAAAAGGACCTGGGGATGCTGGTCGATGGCTGGCTGAACGTGAGTCAGACGTGTGCCCAGCTGGCCAAGAAGGCCAACGGCATCCTGGCCTGTGTCAGGAGTAATGTGGCCAGCAGGACCAGGGCAGTTATCCTCCTCCCCCTGTACTCGGCACTGGTGAGGCTGCACCTTGAGGGCTGTGTTCAGTTCTGGAGCCCTCACTTCAAAAGTACATTGTGGGGCTGGAGCATGTCCAGAGAAGGGCAATGGAACTGGTGAAGGGCCTAGAGAGTAAGTCCTGTGAGATGCATTTGAGGGAACTGGAGTTGTTTCGCCTGGAGAAAAGGAAGCTCAGGAGGAACCTTTTCACTCTCTACAACTCCCTGAAAGGCGGCTGTAGCCAGGTAGGGTCTCTTCTCCTAGGCAACCAGCGACAGGGCATGAGGACATGGCACAACTTGCAGTGGGGAAAGTTTAGTGGACATCAGAAAGAATTTCTTCACTAAAAGGATCATCAAGCATTGGAATGGACTGCCCAGGGAGATGCTAGAATCATCATCTGGGGAGGTGTTCAAGAAATGACTGGATGTGGTACTTAGTGCTGTGGGCTTGTTGACAAGATGGTGGTCAGTGAAAGGTTAAACTCAATAATCTTGGAGATCTATTCCAGCCTTAAAGATTATGATTCTGTGAAAGGGAGACTTCATTCTATGTCTGCAGATGTAGCCATGATGTCCTACCAATATAGCAACAGGAACTGAGTATATGACTTTGCTATGATATGAATGGTCTGAACAAAAAAAACCCCAAGTGCACAAACTGCAGTTTGTATAGTGAAATGGTGAAACATAGTGAATGGATAGGACAACAACAAATATTCTAGGATTTATCTCACTTTGGCTGAAAGATGAATATACACCCTTCTCAAATCAAATTATCTGTATCTACATGAGTCTATTACCTTTCTGCAACCTGCGCCATGTACCTTTTATGACACCATCATGTCTTTATTTTCTTTCCTCCCTAATCTGTTGTTCTTTTGCAATTCCTGAAGTTCTCTGGAGCTTCCTCTCTCTTCTCTATTAGTGGTGGCCTGTGGGAAAAAGGGTCTTACCTGTCTTCCTGCTGTAGAGGTGCAGCTTAATAAGCCTATTATATATCCATTACAAAAATTCCCTCACTTCTTGTATGTGATTCTTACTTTTGAGGTCCAGTTTCTTTTTACAGACTATTTCTTAAGGCATATCTCTTAAAAAAAAAAAAATCCTCCAGCTCTTTCTCAGATTGTTTCTTTGAGGTTATGTGGTCAAGGCAGAGAAAGGAAACATTAAGACTGTGATTTACAGCACTGTGCTGTCCAGTGACAATCAGCAAAGCTTCAGATTTTCTTTTTTCATCACAAGCTCTCTGATGCCTGGGGAGATCTGCAGCTGAGGAAGGAACTGTAACAGGTAACATTTTGTACCATACTACACTTCTCCCCAACAAACAAAACAAAAAACGCTTCACAGACTATTCCTTGGAGTCCTGAATAAAATGTTGATGATATTAGCTCTTCCTGTCTGTCTTTATTAGTCTTTTATTTCCAAAGCACATGCAAAAAAAGTTTCTTCGTGTTTCAGTTAGCTGGGGAACTTTATGTCAGTAGAACAAGACAGGTGGTATAAACGGAAAAATCACATTTGAGGCTACAGACTTTCATTTCTGACATTTTGCAAGGAAAGAAGTCCCTTTGGCTAAGTTTTTATGGCTTCATGTATGACATTTTGTCGTTAAATTTGACTTGAGATTGGGTGCTATTTCTACCATGAAAAAAAAGAGAGAAATATGTCAGGGAAGCATATGTGAGAGCAGCCCTCTCTTCTAGGGGCTGTTTAAATGTTGTTTTTGTCAATGTTGAAGACTGAAACCCACAGTATCACAATAGACTCCAGAGATTACTATAATTTTTAAAATAAGCATTGCATCATACACTGTTGGAAGCTTTTTTCCTGCCTAACTATACATTTCCCAGATAAAACATTCTATGAATGAAGGTAACAGAAGACTAAAAGGAGTATAAAATAAAAACTGTAACATAAAAAGACATCTCTTCTTGCAAATAGATGTATTTTCTCATGGTAAGAAGCATAAATTTGATTAAAAAGCCTGATAAATGAATTTTGATAAACAAGGGACTCAATAATCAAGGTAAAAAGTAAAAGAGAGATCACTCAAAGGATTGCGAACTAGACCAGATTTTGCAACTCCCCTTGGATCACAAGGGCCAAAGAAATAAAAGATTTGTGCTGTGCCTATTGTATTAATCTAAACCCTGGCTGGCTGAAGATCAGGTCCTCTCACTTGACCTAAGAATAACTTAGATACCACAGAAAGTTGGTAAAGTGCTTTTAAAGCCTTCACCCATGCAGTAAAGTAATACTGTTCCCTTTCCCAATGAGTAGGCAAATGTATACATTTTTCATACGGTAAGTAGACACATGAATGAGATCCTGGTGTGCTGAACAGAAATTTAGTTTTACCTCAAGGGTTGTTCAATATGCACATACCAAAAAACATTTTGGCATTTTGCCAATGTCTGGATGTTGGGAAATTCTACTTGTCAACTTGTACTTGTGGAAGACCAAGAGGCGGTCACATTTTTCAGAATTCATTCTTTTTACAGTAGCCCTGTGGTCAATACACTCTCTGAGACGGTGAGAGATTCACATTCAGTTCACTTGTTCTCCTGGAGACATTTGGGTCCCTGTGAAAAAAACCCAAAACATTTGCTTGATTGTTTTAGCCATCAGGCTGGATAGAAGGTGCACTGGGATGGATGGATGAATGATACTTGTGGTATGTTTTCATTTTTTGCCTGGAGTAACAGTACACATCATCTTGTATGCCTGGCTAATATATTCCCATTGGGAGCAAAATGATGAGTGGGATACAGTCATTGGAGGTTCATGCTTGCTCCTGAGGAATTTGTTCATTGTAATCTGCATCTCAATCACTCCATGCTTGTGATGTATTTTGGTAATAAGGATGGGTAATTATGGGGTAAAAAAAGAAAAAAAGGAATAAATAAAATAAATTTTTTCTGTCTCATCCATATAACTTTTTCTGTTGGGTTATCAAAACCTCAAAATTATACTTATATAAGTACGTAAACTATAAAATGAAAACAAAACTAATTAGATGTTAGAGTTTCTGTTATGTATGTATTAAATTATACAGTTTACATTTAAGGCCTGTAGGCCTTGAGGCTAAGCACAGTTCAAGAAAACTATGAATTTGTGTGTAGACTTCAAGTCTGTTCAACCTCTGAGAGCTGCTGCGATACATTTAATACACCACTTTCCATTTTATTTTTAATTATACATATGTTATTCAGGGACATTTGGTAACCAAGATAAGTCCTTAGACTAGGGGCATGGGGGAAAGTATCACACAGAAACAGTACCAAGGCACAGATGGCTGTGTCACTTGGCCTTCAGCTTTAAACCTAATAGGCCACCCGAGGCAAGATGACACACATCCTGTCATATCACGTGGTTTGATAATGCAAGAATTATCCATGCAAAGAAGCATGGATTTTTAGCATGAGCCAGTGATTATACAGAGAACAGCAATTTCCATGCGTTTGGCCAGTGCTTTTGAAAGGAGTTAGGTGTGGCTGTTTACTGTCAGAGAGAAAGGATTGCCTTTTGTTTGGTGAGGTCTTGTATAAAAAGAGCTTACAGTAATGAAATGCATAGTGAGTATATATAAATTGAATCCCTCACCAAGGCTCAGGTGTCAGCCACTGTAAATTTAGATTTATGTTCCTTTTAACTGACTGTTAGCATAAGCACTTCATTTCACCAGACTCAGAAATCTTCTGGCACCGATACATATACACCTTACATTTTAATTTTCTTTTCATCATACAATTAAGAATAAAACTGTGTTATGAGTAAAAGAAAAAAAAAAATCAGATTTTTTTTATCTTTAGGAGAATAATTTTGATTACTGAAGTATGAACAATGTATTATTTTTGTCAATCTCTAAACAACCACCATTGACATTGATTTCTGCTAATGTTATTGGAAATATACATGAAGAAATCCATTATTTTGTAGGCATGAACCTTTTGCCCTCAGTGTTTGATTTTGACTGTGACATTTGGAAATAAGAGCTAGTAGTCATTGAAAAATGTGTTTAATTTAAATGATTCCTAATGTGAAATTGATTTTTTTTATAGAAAGTTCAACTAAGCTACAAACAGTGTACTATACATAAAGTTCTTAAAAGATATAACAAGCTAAAACTTTTTTGTTGGCATTTTTAGCAGAAGTGTAGGGCCATTTTTTGTTTGTTTTTTTAATTAAAATGGTGCCTATGAAGTCCATTCCACTATTTTTTATATGGATAAATTAGGAGGACCATATTCTTATACTGAATCTATGTATTGATATGAATCAGTTGATCACTTCATCTATCTACACTCCAGAATTGCCAATAACATTTTATGAATGAACTGCTACTGGAACAGCTTTCTGCTTTTAATGCTGTAGTGGGGCCCTTCATTGCCACAGATGCTGCTAGTCTTTTGAAGAATATTTAGATTTCTGTGAAGATCTAGAACTGCAATTCTCATATGTGTTTCCACACAAGCTCTGAACATAATTATGTAGCCTAAACTGAAATGGGAATATTTTCTTCCATGGTGGACACCAGGTGCCCACCGAAGTCTCTCTATTACTCCCCTCCTCAGCTGGGAATGGGAGACAGAACTTAACAAAAGGCTAACGTATCAAGATAAGGGCAGGGAGAGATCTCTCACCAATTAGTGCCATAGGCAAAAGAAACTAAGGAAAACCAATCAGAGCAGAGCAGGATAATAAGAAATAAAACTAAGTCTTCAGAAACTTTCCCCCAACTCCTCCCATCTTACTGGGCTCAATTTCATTGTAGATTTTATTGATCTCCTCCCCTCCAGCAGTATGGAAAGACAGGGGTAGGACTCCTCACATCCCTCTCCTGCTCCAGCATGGAGCCCCCTCCCATGGGAGACAGTTCTCTATGAACTTCTCCAACATGAGTCCTTCCTACAGGATGCTGCTCTTCATGAACTGCTCCAGCATGAGTCCCTTCCACAGAGTACAGTCCTTTAGGAGCAGGATACTTCAGTGTGGGTTCCCTTTGCTCCAGCACCTGGAGCACCTCATCCCCCTCCTTCATTGACTTTGGTATCTGCAGGGTTGTTTCTTTTACATATTCTCACTCCCTTCTCCATCTTCAATTTGTTTTTGTGCAGGGTTGCTGTTTTTGGTTTTTTTTCTGTCCTTAACTTTGTTAAACTCTGGAGTGCTACCACTGTTGTGAATGGTCTCATTTTTGGCCAGCAGTGAGTCCTTTTTGGAGCCAGCTGGCATTGGTTCTGTCAGACATAGGGGAAGCTTCTCACAGAAGCCACCCCTGTACCCTCCCACTATGAAAACCTGTCTGGGCAAACCCAATACATCTTTCTAACTTCAACAATTTCTGATATAATCCCTACATTCTTGAAAAAACAGGTCTGATACTTCACTGCCTAGTCACAACTTGGGAGATTTGCAAATTATTTCAGTGACAGTCTCTGAAACTTCAGAAGGTGTTATAAAAAGGAAGTACTGATTTAATAAGACATTAATAAGAATTCTCATATATCCAAACTGTCTTTTACTTTAGGTAAGGAAAAGCTTGAACCAATATGTGAACATGTCTAAGCTCTGTCTAAAACTTATCAAGATACTGATTTTTGTTTGATATAAACTGCAGGATAATATTCCAAAAACCTTTGCTAAATATTCATCTGGAAGAGAAAATAACCAAAGATGAAATATAAATATCTCTTTGATTTTATACCCTGAAACTTAAGTTTCAATCCTTATTTTATAGAGTTTTATAAAGATTCCCTAAATGCAAATATGAAACCATTTAGATTTTCACAGCTAAGATTTCTGTCATATTCACCAGGGGAGTGACACCAGTCAAATATTATTTTTTTGACATTTGGACATTAGAAGCATGATAGTCATATAAATCAAGGGAATATTTCTGGAATAACAGTTATGAAGTTCTGTAGAAAAAAAACCCTGCAGGGCACATTTTTGTTCTTTTTTCATCTACTGCATATTCCTGCGTTTGTTTTAATGTAAAAGGTACATTAGCCCTGTCACCACTCTGGTAGGGTTCCCAGAGATACAGAGAGAAATAGAACATATAAATAAAACTATGCTAGAGGTAGGCAGGAGAAGTTTGCCTGCTCATAAAATAGGAAGGTATTTATATTACGGAGCATCCTTTGAAAAAAATGTGGTAAAATTCTGTCCCCACTGAAGCCACTGAAACAGTGTCTCTTGACTGGTGTTTCAGGACTTGTCCAGTGAATCTTAGATCTGTTAGTGCAAAAGGCAGCTTCATTTTAAGGGAATAACTGATCCTGGGCCAGGATCATATACATATATTGCTTTGATGAAACTGTATGTCGTTTTAGAAGTTCTTACACAGAATTGAATAACATCATACAATACTGATTTCAATGATCTAATAAAATTTATTAAAATCTAATGAGAAAAGTGTTTGCTTTCATTAAGTAGAAAAAAGTCATGTGATCTTTTTTCTCCAAATCAAAGTAAGGGTAGCAATGGCTATTTCTTGTCAAACAAGTTGTTATGACCATACAACAGCATTAGATACTGAGCCAAAGAAAGTTGAGTAATATGCCAAAATGACAAGAGCTGATTTTGTCAGACTGCCTTAGAGACACTTACTGATTGTGTCTAGATTTGCCATCTGCTTAATTAGGAAAAAATATATATATTTCTGTCAATAAACTCTGATTCCTTTACTAATAAAAATATCTGCAGCGTAGAGGTAGTTGTAATGCTGGCATGACAAAGGACTCTGTTTGTAGCTAGAGTATTACAGATAAATATTATAGATGTTTAAGCATATAACATATAGTAAATCCAACTGGAAAAGTGAAATCTATACAAGATTGCTGAACACCAGTTTGCCTTCAATAAAACTGACAGGTCACTTTATTCTTGTAAGCAATCTGCTACATTTAGTACTGTTTCAGGCACATTTTGGCACATTCCCTTCTGCAAAAGCTATTTTTAAAGACACAATAATTCTCACAAAGACTAGTAGCCATTATTGCAGTGGTGATCAGACACATATGAAAATAAATTAAATATTCTTCAATTTCATGATTTTACTTCCTAAAAGAACTTGAAGCTGTTCCAGTGTTATAACATATGAGCAGTCCATGACAAAACCATTCAGAACTCTTTGTATGTTAAATGTGATGCAGTCCCTGTCTCTTGAATTAAAGGTGTGAGGAGAGAAGGCAGGAAGCATAGAGGCCCTCTGAGTGTGGCACAGCAGCTCTTTGGCCCTGAGAAGGCTAACCTAGAGTCAGGGAACTGCAGGGTAGCTAGTGCAGGGTTTGGGGAGCTGGGAGAATCCCTGACAGAGCAGTGCTCTGGGATGCAGTCCCAAGGTCTCCCATCAAGGAGAGCACAGGAGTTTTGGCTGTGTCAGTATCAGGCAGAGCCCAGATCTCCATACAAACCCAGGACAGGTCAGCAAGGAGAATTCAGGCAGAGAGCAAACACAAGGACCTGACCAGCTCCCAAGACAGGTGGGGAAGTACCAGAAGAGCTTCTGACAGCTCCTTCTCACAATGTAGCTGTTTTCACAGCAGCCTGATCCAGGGTCGCAGCTGCACAGTAACAGAGCTGGCTTTGCACACCAGCTGCCAGTCCCCGGGGAAGTGAGGCTGCAGAAACTGCTGATGCCATCAGCACCTGGACACAGCCTGGGACATCTGGACATGTGTGTGGTTTGGGTACAGGTCATGAGAAAATAAGGAGCTTTACAGTAACAGGAGAACAGCTGGCAAAGTGAGAAATTGAACTTGAGCCAAGGATGTGCCCTTGTCACAAACCAGGCCAATGTATTTGTACACTGGCCCACATTAGACAAAGCGGTGCCCAGCATATGGTCAAGGGAAGTGATCCTTCCCATCTGCTCAGCACTGGTGAGGCCACGTGTGGAGTATTATGTCCAGTTCTGGGGTCCTCTACAGGAGAGACAGGGACATACTGGAGAGTCCAGTGAAGGGCCACAAAGATGATGAGATACTGGAGTAGTTACTGTGGATAGGCTTAGACTTGTGGGACTATTTAGCCAGGAGAAGAGAAGGCTCAGAGGGGAACTTATTATTAAATGATGAGTACATAAATTATAGATAGATATAAAATATATTGTATATCACATAGAGAAGAAAAATAGTAAGTATCTAAATGCCAGAAGGAAGAATGCAAAGAGAACAGAGCCAGGCTCTTTTCAGTGGTACCCAGTGACAGGGTGACAAGAAATGGGCATGAAGTGAAACATAGGCTCTTCCCTGTAAACATCAGGAAAATGTTGATCCCTGTGAGGATGATAAAGCAAATGTCACAGGCTGCCCAGAGAGGTTGTGGAGATATTCAAAAGCCTGCTAGACATGGTCCTGGACTCTAGGTGGCCCTGCTTGAAAAGGGTTGGTGGACCAGATAACCTCCAGAAGGCTTTTTCCAACTTCAAGCACTCTGATTCTGGGATTCCTCCAGGATGAGGAGATTCAACTGGATCGGCTGCAGCAGCTACCTTATTTGCCTAAGCCCCTGCACCCTCAGGTCACCTCATTCCTCTGGGAGGGCTGGAGCACCTTGTTTGCAGCCTGCCTAGGAACTGTTCTCTTCCTTTCTCTGAAGCACAGGACATTGTGACTGACACCTTAATGACACAGAAAGGAATGAGACAACTGGGGAGTGCTCCCATATTCCCACTAAGTTAAACATCCTTCTGAGAAGTGTTACATTCAATATTCTGGGATTGGGTGACACAGTAAATGCAGGCTCCTATTCAGGAGACTTTGCTTACTAGGCTACAGAGGTGAGTTACTTTACTACGTAAAAAAGGGAGGAAGACAGGAAGGAAGGAGGGTTCCTCTTTTTCACCTCTAGCGGTAATATAAACTAAAATGAGAGGTCTCTCTATAGAGTTTTGGGTATGCTCTTGAATACCAGTATTTCAAGGACCTTCTTTGGTGATCCTCACTGAACTCACCTGTATTCAAACTGGGGCACTTGTGCAGAAAGCACTTAGGGAATTAAAACATTAACTGCAGCTCACATGGAACTGGGGTTCCTTGGTAAATTAGCTGAATTCATTGATGACTTTAGATTCATAGACCCTGCCTATTTGTAATTTATTTGGATTCTTAAGCCTTCTTCTTTTTTGAATTTGAATAGATCATCACATTTCTATCTTTTTAAATTGTTAGATCCTTTATTTTCATTTTTTTAATCATTCCTCAACATTTATCACTAGTCTGCTGCCTTGCAGTTAACAGCATCATTTTGTGACTAAGTGTCTGACTGAGTGAAAATTTGGAATTTAGCTCAGATCATTAAGAAGGTACCATATTGGAGTGGTACTATATTTAGGTTTAATTTGGGTGGTTGATGAAAGTAGATGATTTAGACATCATCTGTTGTCGATGGTCATTTGCATTATTATGATGCTGTTCCCTGTGACACCATAATGAAAGTCATCAAGAAGGTACTGAAGAGATTAGGATTCTAAACATCAGATTTTGAGTACAGTCATTCCCTGAAATAGGTATAGATCACATTTCTCATTATCTTACCTTGTGTCTTTCTGACATGGGTTTACATAGGTCTGTTTCTAATGTCATTTAAACTGCTGGCTCTAGAAGGCAGATGAGATGTGTTTCTTTCAAAATCCCACCTGCCAGAGTAAGCATTTTTCCACGTTCATTTTCTTCCCTCAGCGTAAGGCAGTGATTTGCTTCTTCATTGCCTCTTCACCTACAGAAAAATAAAGTTAGTACATGTATTTCAAGGGATGCTAGGCACTGACTCTGTCTCCATATTGAAGATATTTTAGAGAATGGACCCATGTAAGGGTAGGAGTTGCAAGTGATTCATAGCAGAGGAGGGTGAAACAAGGGAAATACAACTGCTAAAGCAAGAGTGACCACAGCTAAAGACCTTCACTGACAGCTATTTACTGTACCTTTTTCCTTCATTGAAATAATTTCTGCTGCAATCACCCATATGTCTTATTTTCCTCAAAAGGTCAAAGAGTCAGAGGGGACGTGATCAGTTACATTGAAATTTTTCTGGAAGAAACCCTAGAAATGAAAATGAAGAGCAATAACCTTAATACTACACTCAGCTCTGAAGATTTCAGATAGGTATAGCACTAAATGGCCAGGACTGAACACTGTAGTGAGGCCTTCATGTAATGTAGAGGTCTATCAGTTTTATTAGTTTAATTATTAATTGTCCTATCACATGTGAGTATATGCATATTCAACAGAAATAACCGAAGTAGGCACACCAAGTCTGATGTGATAACTTGCATATTTTGGGAGGCCAAGAGGCTTATTAACTGCAGCAAGCCCAGTTACCAAAAAAAGAACCATCCTGTGTTGGTTTGGCACAGCCTATTTTTTTTGGTGGCATTGTGTGGGGGGGGGCACTGGGATAGCTTTTTTGAGAAGCAGCTAAAAGCTTTCACCATGTCTGTCAGAACCAATCTCTGATGGCTCTGAAGACAGATATGCTGCTGGCCCAATTACAGAGGTTGGTAATGCCTCTGTGAAGACACATTTAAGAAGAAAATTAAAACAGCATGCATGCAGCTTTTTCCAGGGGTGGCAAAGCACTGCTGCTGGGGGCCATCTCAGTGTGGCCCGTGGAGAGCCTTGCGTGCCTGGCTGCCCCAAACCAGCCACACTGCAGGCGAAGAGGGCAGGGACAGTGGTGGCAGCTCCCCCTTCCCAGCACCCTGCATGAAGAGAGGTGTTAAATAGCGCCAGCACTGCGGTGGCCTGCAGCAGAAACATGACAAGCGATTCCCCGACGTGGAACCTAGATGAGATCAACTATTTGGCACTGTGGGATCTTGCAAGAATCTTTGAATTATTGGAACTTGTTGACAATGGTACCTACAAGCAGCAATTTTTCTTCTAGTCAGGGAAGAGAAGGAAGCAAGGACATGTGAGGGAAAACAACATGGTGTCACTAGGGTCAGTGGAAAAAAAGGAGGGGTAGGAGGTGCTTCAAGCGTGGGTGCTGAGATCCTCTGCAAACTGTGGTGAAGACTATGGTAAAACAAACTGTTCAGCCCAGGACACCTTGTAATGCATGAAGTCCACAGGGGAAGCAGATCCACTCGCAGCCTGTGGGAAACGTGCTCATGCTGGAGCAGGTGGATGCTAGAGAAACTGTGGTCTACTGGGAAACCTGAATAGAGAGAGAGGGCCCCGGCTTCCAGAGATAGAGAGGACCCTTGCTTCCAAATTAGAGCAGCCTATCTTTCAAGGACTACACCCTGTGAATGAGTCACCCATACCACAAAAGTTTTGGAAAGACTGTTTGCCCACGGGAGGGACCCCATGACATAGCAGAAAAAGACTCCTCTCCCTGAGCGAACAGAAGATCTTGAGTGACAAACTGACCAAAACTCCCATGTCCTGTCTCCCTGCACTGTTGGTGGGAAGGGAGCAGAGGCTGGGGGGGAAAAGTGGTTTAAGGGCTTATTTTGCTTCTCATTATCCTCCTCTGACTCTATTAATAATAAATTTACTTTGTACCTTTAAATTTAAACCTGTTTTGCCCTTAGAGTGTTTTTCTTGCAGTCCTTATCTCAACTCATGAGCCCTTCATTAATTTTTGTCCTTCACCTCTGCTCAACTATAGCAGAAGAGGGTAAGTGAATGACTCTTGTGGGTGCCTGGCATTTGGCCAGTGTCAAACCACAACACATCCATAGGAGGGTATATTATGTCTATTATGTTAAAAACCAATGAACAAATACAATTTCTAATCCCCTCAATACTCTGCTGTTTACTTATAGAACTGAAGTCTATAAGGCTGGTAATACGAAAAGACATAGAATAGTTCATATTAGATTATTCAACACCTGTAATGTGAAGGAAAATTAAAAAATAAATTCTTGCACAGACAAAACACATTTTGTCAAAACAGTCCCTTGGTTCTGTTCATTTCTTTATTTCATTCCCTTCCTACATAATGAGGACATAAGCTCAGATGTACCGTGCACAGTAAGAACAACTGCTTGCCTAAAATGAGAGAATAGAGGTGATAATCTTGAATGGGATTAGGAGAAAAAACCCAGAGAACTACTCCTTTCTACACAAAGTAATAAGGCCAAACAAAGGAAAATTTCTCTAGCATCTGCACATGTGGAGAATGACTTTCAAAGATTTTCCATCCGCATTTCAATCACTCCCTGTTGTCTCTTCTAACCTTGTTTTTTCACGATGAAGGAGCAAAAGCACAAGTACCTTGAGATTTACAAGTGCTTTCTGTCTAACCTCTTACTCCCACATGAAGACTAAGCTAACCAGCTCTGATGTTTTCTCTGTTTACTGTGAACTGTGCAGTGAGTTTATGAATCAAGACCTCACTGCAGAAGATTATGCCTAGAGCATAACCTTTCTTATGTTCAGATAAAGCAGTAACTCACACTGGGGTTGAAATTTAATGACATTGTGTTCCCTGCTGTGCTCTCTACAAAGAGTTGCAGAAGAAAGGCTTTGGTACACATAAACTGTAATACATTTAACATGCAAATAATTTAATCAAATTATTTGATAACATAGGAAAGAAAAATGAAGAAACACACTTTCACTGATCTTTTTTGCTGAGAGATCTGAAATTAGTTAACCAAGTTATTACATTAAAATGGTTCAGTTTATGTTATCTAAATGCCCTAACCCAAGTCAGAATGAAATGTGAAAACACACTGTACTTTATAGTTCCAGCTTCAGTCCAAAAGGGCTTACAGTGTAAACTGACAACATAAACAAGGAGTAAATGAAGACTCATTTTCATTAGACACATTAGACAAAACTAATATCAAAACAGCAATATTAGAAATCAGTGCCTTAAACACATAAGAAAAGAAAGAAATCCTTCAACAATTCTCCTTTTTCATGCTTTTCAGAGGTTATACACTTTAATCAATAACAAAATGTATGTTGTGGAACCAGGGGTAATTGAAAATATCTTCTTTGTAAATGATTTTGGCTGAGCTTTCCTGTGCCCTTTAAAGTGAAGAGGAAACATCCTGAAATTTTCAGTCAAAATATAATTATCTTTTTAAGTCTGAAATTTGTAAATTTAATCAAATTATTTAAATCCTAGAGTTCCTTTTTCTAATGAATCCTATTTTTTAAAGAAATAATGAGTCATTGCTACAATGTTTCTTGAAGACACAGAGATATGCTATGCAGTAGCTAATTTATCATTCGTATTTCACAAGGATTTTTTTCCTCACAGACCAATTTCTTAAGTGTCTCTTGAACTCCTTATAATGAAGTTGAAAAGACACAAGCCTTATAAACAGAGATTTGTCAAATTAAGTCATTTGAATTAATAGAGGTTGCTGTCTTTGAGTGAGTAATAGAAACTTGCATGATTTTTGTGTGGGAGTGTGCACTGAAAATTAATCTTTGCTGGCCATAGTGCTTTAACTATGCAGTGAGAAGAGAATTTACCTTGCAATCAGTATCACTGCCTTTAAAAACTACTTTGAAAAAAGACATTTTAGCCACGTATTTAGCATAATTTAAAGATTCAAGATAATAATGATAAATCCAGAAGCAAATTACAGCAATTGTTCAAACATACAAACATTTGAGACCAAGCCCATTGCCTTGAAATATGAAGTTTCTTGGTATTAATTGTCACAAATGTTTTGGCTATGTGGTTTGTCATTGATGGGAGGGCAAAGCAGTGTTGTCTCTATTATGCTCTTATGTCAAAGCTAATTGGATAAGTTAAAAAGAAGAAAGCTTCATGCTCTGAAAAAAGAATCTTCGTGAAGAAAAAATGCTGTCATAATTCTATATTGAGGCTGGTAAAGAAAATCACAAGTCCTCTTGGCACAAGACAGGGCATTCATAGTAATCAAAGATTAAACTTTTCTCCTTAGGTTCATTTTCTATTATGAGAGAGCAGAGACAGCTTCCTCCCAGGGGATGATGCTGAACATCTACTGTGGGTGTGTATGCTGAAATGCTTCTGAAAGACATCCCCTTCATACAGTGACATGTCTTTATACAGATTAACTCTTCAGGGATTTTTGAAAAAAAATCCTGAGTTACACAGCACACACACTGCCTCCCTCACCATGTCTGTTTTGTGGATTTGGTAAATTATTGCACTAAATTTATTCAGTATAGGTAGCTATGGGAAATCAACTTTATGAAAGAGGATTCTTGATGCTGCCTTACTATTTCTTTGTATTAATTGCATGGGAGGAATGAGGAGGGAAGGGAGGAAAGGAGGAATGAGAGGTGAGAAGGGAGGGAAGGGAGGAAGGGAGGAAGGGAGGAAGGAAAGAAGTAAAGAAAGAAGACATTCTCACAGCATGTCTACACTTTCCCTGGAAGATTCTCCTGTGGCACTTCAGCATGGATCTGGGCTGGAAAGTAGAGACAAAACACAGAATTTCTGTGAGCAACCCCATAGTTCCTAAACTATAGATAGTGACTGAGGCATACAGCTATGCATGTATATAACAATATATATTCATGAATGAATTCATCTGGCACATTACAAAATGCCAGATAAAATTGTTTCAACCTTCTCTTTATCCTCTGAACATGCAACTTCACCTCATATTGTAGCATTTCAGTAAATAACATCCTCTAGTTCTTACACTAATATACTTTTTTCCTTTTAAATAGTAATTTTAATTAATTCATCCTTTCTGACATTTGCATTTGTCTTTAAATGCCACTAGATAACAGGGGTTTAATCATTCCAAATAGCTTTTTAATTATAGACCTAATTACTTTTGCAGAAGGTTAAGCTGCACAAACAGGAATAAAACTGTTTGCTTGTGCTCTGTGTTAAGAATGATGTAGTGTTTTCTCATTAGGTATTCTGTAAACTTACTTGGTCAGTTTTATGTGACATTTGAAAAAAAAAAAAGGCCCTAAAACGTGTATCAGAAGGCTGGAATTAGATTCTAGGACAGCTTAATACCCAGCTGTGTGGAGCAGTCATTGATCTTTTAATTAATTGTGAAATCAAAGTTAAGCATTCTTTTCCATTGCCATGGTCATTTTGGACTGACATATTTGAAAATGTAAAGGTGCAGGGGAACATATAATATTACAGAATCACAGACTCTCAGAACTCTTAGGGTTGGAAGGGACCTCTAGACATCATCCAGTCCAACCCCCCTGCCAATGCAGGGTCACCTAGAGCAGGTGACACAGGAATGCTTCTACAGCCTTCCAGTGCTCTGCCAGCCTCAATGGAAGCAGGTTCTGAGGTGAAATTTCTTGTGCTGGATAAAAGTTTCTTCTATGCAAAAAATTCTTAATATATTATTTTTTTTTCTCAGAGTATTTTCCACCACTGATGATACCCTGATGGGCCAATGGAAAATAATTTCTTACTTTTTATGGTTCTATGCCTCTACGGGAGTGTAACCAGTTTGTGAAAGTAAAACCAAGAGTTCATTTACACATTACTTTTTTGTATTCTTCTTCAGTTATAGTTCATCCTTTCTGGGAAAGGAAGGTCTGAATAAGACCTGTGGGGGCAGGAGCTCTTCCGTTCCTGTTTTAAAATATGCCAGGTATATTTATATTTTATGTTGTTTCTATTATACCAGAACAGATGTCTAATTGCATAGCTTAATTTGTACATCAGTGGCTATATACAGTATTCTTGAAAAATCATCAGGCTATATTTAGCTCAGAAAATAAAAATTATAAATTTTGCTGTTCCTCTAGTCCAAATGGGCTAATTAGAACTGAAAAGCCAAAATGTACTCTACGCCTATGGACTTGACTCCCATTTGGTAGTCTATATTTCACTATGGTTAAACAATCTCAAGATAATAACATACAGTTTCTCAGAGTTTATTCCAGCCCTTTGCCCACTAGTGATTTAATCATGCTAATATTTATATTGAATCTATACTTTTCTAATTTTCTTGATTTTATTCTATTCCAAGGAAGGTTACTGTTAGGTTGTGCTATAACTAAATTGCTTTAGAAAAACTAAACTTCTTTCAAAGTAGCTAAAAATAAAATTAAGCCTAGGCACAAAGTTTAGAGCAAGAAAAAAGATTTAAAGCCTTTTACCAAACAATGATAAAATCATAGAATCCTTTTGACTGGAACAGAACTGTAAGATTGTTGCAGACAGGTAGAGAAATTATAAAAGAAAGGCCTCATAAGATCAGGCCTGCTCTGTTAAATCAATAGCTACCCTGTCATTTCTTCTAAGTGCAGCTAGTACTTTGCAAGTTCCCATGTGAAAACAATCTTGGTATGAATAGTTCATTAACAAAACAACCTATTCTTGGGTCAAAAGTAAGTGCACCTGCATAAACATATCTTTTCCATAACAACCCACAAAAGTAAAATGTAAACAACCTGAACCTTAGCACGTACACTCAAATCACCTTCTGACCAATAAATGAAGTAGTAATACGACTATCAGCCAATAGATGTTGCATATGAGGTCTGTGAAAACTGTATAAAATAAGTTATGAGAATAAAGATTTGGCTTTTCCTGCATGAAGAAAATGGAGTCTCACATGATTTATTTTGATATAAGATCATCAAGTCAAACCACCAACCCAGCACTGCCAACTCCACCACTAAACCATGTCCCTAAACACCACACCTACACATCTTTTACATATTTTTTGGTGACTCCACTTCTGACTGCTCTGTAGTGAAGAAATCTAAATCTCTTGTTGCAGCTGGAGGCAAATTCCTCCTGTCTTATCATTTGTTATTTAGGAGAAAGGACTGACCCCCACTTGGCTAAACCCTCCTTTCAGGTAGGTTTAGAGTGTGATAAGGTCTCCCCTAAGCCTTCTTTTCCGCAGGCTAAAGATCCCCGGCTCCCTCAGCCACTCCTCATAAAACTTGTGCTCCAGACACTCCACCAGGTTCATTGCCCTTCTCTGGACACATTCCAGCACCTCAGTGCCTTTCTTGTAGGGGAACCTGATCTCATTCATGAGACCTTATTGTGGGACCTGATAAGATGCCTTCCAGAGACTTGGTAAAAATATCAGATGCAGTTGCTAAGCAACTCTCCATCATATTTGAAAAGTCATGCCAGGCAGGTAAAGTCCCCAGTTACCAGAGAAAATGCTAATAAAGAAAACTCTGGAAATTATCCACCAGTCAGCCTCTCCTCCCTGCCTGCTACATGGAACAGATCCTCATGAATGATATGTCAAAACAGCTAGAAGACAGGGCAGTTTTTAGAGACAGACAACATGGCTTCACTAGGGGCAGATCCACCTGACTCATCATTTGCCTTCTACAGTGGAGTGACTCCACCAGTAGAGAAGGGAAAAGCTATGGATGTCATCTGCCTGGTCTCCTGTAAGGTCTTTGATACAGTCCTTGCTGCTAAATTGATGAGATATGGGTTTGGTGGATGCACTGTGTCCTAGTTTAGGACAAATTTGGTAGAAAACCTCTAATGGGGTTCTTCTAGGAAGCAAATTCAATTGGCACCTCCCCCGGTTTGTTCGGGAAAATATGTCCTTGGAGAAAAGTGGAAAAAAACCTGTTTATTTAACAGGCAAAGCATTCACCAGCACAAAAAATGAACAATATTAAACAATAGAACCTCTTGCTGCTCTGAAGAGATGACAAACTCAGAAAGTCCCTTTGTGGGCTGTATCTCAGCTCACTCAGTCTCCTCTCAGTCCCTCCGGCGCTGGCAATGCTGCGGCCCAGGCCCGGCCCGGTGGCCACAGGTGCGAGCTGCCGCTGCTCTGCTGGGGTTTCAGTCCAGGGCAGGTTTGAACAGCTCCAAGGAAAAGAAAAACCACAGTCCAGGGAACTTCTCTGCCTCAGCTAGCTGAAACTAACTAAAAGCAAAGGAGAGCTCTGTCCCGCTGTCTGTCTGTCCGCAGACCACACAGCCAGGAGGAAGAATGTGGAGGAGTGAGTGAAGTTTCTGAAAAGAAACTCTGCGCTCTTGGAACCAGTCTGAAAGGCACACACCTTATTATCCAGCATAACAGAACAGATGACTGGGGATACAAGCATCATATAGCCAACCCAGGACTGGATCTGTAAGATCCATGAGGTCAAAGAAGCAAACTCTCCTAAAGTGGCTGATGGAATGGACTCATTTATGCCTATCAAATATACTGCTTTTTACATTTCAAATGTTAGATTTTATGACAGGGTTCTGAACTCATAAAGGGAGTCACTTTCTTGAGTGTAGAAATATGAACATAATTGCTTATGACTAGATGCTGAATTTCTAAGCTAGTTTTGGTGTACTAAAGCAAATTTAAAGTAGCTTTAAAGTGCAGGAAGAAAGAACCTTGAGTCATAACAGCATTGCAGCTACAAAGTACCACCCTAAAACATCCAAAACTTAGACACAGATTTTGGATTTGCCATATTTTTTCCTCCTAAGTGAACCTATAATAGCACTTTACAAAAGCATCATTCTCACATGACATTTCTTAATGCATTTATAGATTGTTGCATTTCTCTCTGGGCTGTTAAGTTATAAAAAGATGGGTAGGCCAGATGTAATAAAAACATCTTGAGTTTTCTGCTGAGTCTCCACACTAAAATCATGAGACTATCTGTTTGATATCTCTCTGGTCCTCCCCTTATTGCTCTTACTCAAGGTTAATTTGGTAACCAATAACTGAAGTCTCATTAATGCATGATCATGTTCTCCTTTGCTGTCCAATGCTTATAATTTTCTTTTGTGTACTTACAACATTATGCTCAGGCTGTTCAACAAAAGATAAAGCAAACTATCTCAGTTTGATGACTCAGAAACAAAAAATAAGAGATGACCATAAGATTAGTGCATCTCATTCCATACTTAGAAGTTCCTGTCTTCCATTTTTTTGCCAAAAGAAGACTGATTAAGTTTAATTATTCAAAGGAACTTGAGCAAGAAATTGTTTTATAGCAGCATGTGGTAGATACCAAGACAAAAATTCATATGGTGTTGGATAGAAAGAGTGACTAAAAATAAATGAGTCCAGAATTGTGAGCAATATGGTTTTGTTGTCTTATTAGCTTTCTTGGAGAGTTACAGCTCAATAATTTTTCTTCTTGATTAAGTTATTTACACACAGACATCCACTGCCATTCGAGATGCATTAGATGTACTTATAATCCATCTCCAACTGGCATTCCAGGGAGCAGTGGGTTGAATGTGCCACTGTATCTACCAGACTGAGGCACACTTCTCAGATACCTCAAATCATATCAAGTAGCACTGGATGCCTAAGTGCAGCCAAATGACAAGTCTTTAGTCAGGAAAGCTAGGAGAACTCTAGAATTACTTACTGGCCCCATAGTGGTGTCTTCTTTGAGTTGAGCAGCTCTTTAACAGCCACAGACACCACTGGCCGTAACAGCTCATTCATGGCTAAAATCCAACACCATATCAGGAGGCCAGCTTGGGTGCTCCTGAGCATCTGAAATCATACTGGAGATCTAAGCAACGACAACTTATGTCTTTCTCTCATTTTCACTCATGGAATGGGATTCAGATGCCTAAGACCTGGGCATCTTGTGTCATGCTTTTGATGCTGGGGCAGTACTGCATTTGATTTTCAGCTCCAGCCACAGAGGTGTGTAGTCATGCATCACACCTGATGTCTAACCACGTGTTAATCTGAAGTTGAATGCTACAAAAATCTGTTCATGAAAAAATTTGGTTTAGCTATTATATTTATACAGAGGCATGAAATGAATATCACTGATTTATCTCTCAAATTCTGTTCATTATACTAAACAATATATTGCATTAAAAGGAATGAAAGCTCAGCTCTAGTTTAATATTCCTAAATAAACTAAAAAATTTTAAGTGTTCTTGACCTCATCTTATTTTATGAATATAAATAAAATCAGCTATTTTAGTTGTAGGCGAAAAGTTCCTGGTCACATTGAAAGATATTACGTAGGTGCTAAGTAATGCAGGAATTTTGTGATGTCTTTATTTTGTAGTCAGGTCTAAATGTATACACAATAATACTGTCCAAAGATACTTTTTTTTTTTCTTCACTGGTGGCAGCTATAAATCAACAGCGGCAACAGCCATTATTTCTTCCTATGAAAAATTCTGTGCTTATTAACTCCTTGCTTATTATATTTTAAGATGTGATCATGCCCATTAATCCATGCTATTAAGAAAATTGATTATGCATCATGCTCTTCTTAATTTGTGCTCATTTTATTTCA
This sequence comes from Promerops cafer, assembly GCA_013398275.1. Classification (NCBI taxonomy): domain Eukaryota; kingdom Metazoa; phylum Chordata; class Aves; order Passeriformes; family Nectariniidae; genus Promerops; species Promerops cafer. The sequence goes on from VZSE01013513.1 coordinate 591,139, forward strand.
GCTAGGAAAAGTAAAAGGTGTAAAGGTAAGTGAAATGTGAGCCTATCTCACTGTGGCATTTGTGAATGTGGAACATTGGTATTTTATAGAAATTGCAAGTAACTTTCACTCATTGCAGCATGGCTATTTCCATTTCTGTTCATGCTCCCTTATCTGTCTGCACCTCTTCTAAATGTAAACATCATTGATATCATCATTCTTCAAACACTGGGAACATAGCCTTAAAATTACAATTGACTCACATGTTGCTGACACAGTAAAACATTACCTAGTGTGACCTGAATTATGCTAAGGTATTGAACTTCAGTCCCATGGCAGACAAAGTCTACTTTAAAAATAAAACAACCAAACAAACATAAGCTGTTCTGTGCAGAAATAGTCAAATGTTTTCCTCATATCTTTTATGAGAATGAATAACCTTTTTGGCATTATTCTTTCTTAAGGTGATATTCCCATCAAATTAATCTCACTTAGAGTATGGAGACCCCAGAATTCTTCTAGAATTATCTAGTAGTGACTCAGAATATCTGCAAACCTGTGTTAAAGGGGATGAGGACCAAACAGAAAAAACTTTCCAAGAGTACCCTACTGAAATGTTTCTAAGTACATCTTTGAAGATGATTCAGCTTTTTAGTTAGAGTCAAGCCAGCAAATTTGTGTAAAGTAATGCCACCCCCAGTTTGGTTATTGTGTGTCTGAACTTCTGGGTCTCTGACCATGAGTTTTGAACTGTCTAAAATGTCAGAAGAGAAAGCAAGTTCTAGTAGAAAAACGTTTATCTGAAACAAATGGCAAAGGTTGCCATGAAATCTAATAGGGTGGACAAAGAATTTCTTTAACTTGATTTATTAATCGATAAGAGCACTTTCTGTCTATCACTCACAATACATTTAAATTGGACTGAATATACAGGAAAAATTACATGTCTGAGTTCAGGAAATAAGTGAAATGTTCTTAATTGACAGAGCCAATATAAAGAAGGGCTCTAGTTTAGGGGACAGACAGACCATGTCTAATTATGTTAAAAGTCACTCACAATTTAACTGGGGACAAAATATATTAAAAAAAAATATACCATCATAACAGTAAAAGGATGTTTTCAAAGTGAATTTTATTTTTACAACTGCCATTTATTCTTGGATCTTGTAGGATCCAAGCAGTGAGCCCATGACTCTTGTCCCAGGTTGAATGGGACAACAAGAAGAGTGTGACTGTTCTCTTTGAAAATGAGGGGCAACAATAAACATTTCTAGCAACAATTGGCTCCTCTGATTCCTTTTTAATGCTCTACAGCATCAAGAACAGGAAGCCTTAATGCTGATTTGTAGCTCATCAACAACAGTTGACCATCCTTTCCCAAATGCTTTCCCATCCCACACAGATTTTGACATAAACAACTTGAGAGGCATTGGACAGTATTAATGACATGTCATTTGTTGTACAAGAAAAGGCAGAGGAAAGAGGCTCTGATGGAGTTTTTGAGATGGAGTGTAGGCTACTCACAGATGTATGGGAAAAGAGCTCTGTGGGACACAGACTTGAGAGGGACTATCACCATGGTTCCATTCTCCAGGTAAGTTTGGAAAGCAGAGAATCAGACAAAGAAATAGCTGGAGTCAAGTATCTGACATGTTTGGCACATGATGACCCAGTTTAATAGCTACTATGTGCTATATTTGAAATCACAGTATTGCTTTAATTAAAAAAAAAAATGTCCTCTAGATTTCTTGGAATCGACCTGTTCCTTAACAGTATGGAACATCATTATGAAAGGTCTCTGCTTGCACAATTGATGCTGGCATGGAAGAGAGAAAACATGTAATTAGTCAAGATAAGTACTGTAGCTGGAGTCAGTAATCCCAAACAGGCAAAGCTAATTAGTTATCTGGTGCTGGGAGGTCATATGAGCACCTTGTTTGCAGAACAGACTAATGCATATGACATATTTCTACAGTTAATACCATGCCACTGTTTTGCTTCCCAGTGAATTGAAGTGACATGGTGCATGTTAAAAAGTAAAAGTTTGAGTATATAGTTCTAAGAAAAGAACAAATTATATTCTGTTGTTTTAAAGTGAAAACATTGTTGCCACTTAGCAAAACATGTAATTTCAATTTCACCATGTTCCACCAGGAAATCAAGCTGTTGGCAGATTTCCCATTTCCCTTCAAGAACATCCTAGGGTAAACCAGCTAACAGATGAAACTGGTGGAGAAAGGACAAAAAAATGTGGTAAGTGCAGGGCATTGTAATGTTGAGCAGATCTAATAGCTACAAGGTAAGAATTTATAATGATAATTAATGCATAACTGAGCAAGGAATGTCACCAGAGAAATGAAGTTTTCCTACTGACGCATTTTTGTACACAAGATTAAATGAAATTATAGGTCTATTTCACCAAGTCCCTCTTGGGGATGTCTTCTTTTTTTTTCACTGAAGTTCTCAGCATAGAAATTTTCCAGAATATTGTGCTTTTCCAGATAGGTTCTTCTATCTTTTTAGATGCAGAATATTTGGCTTGCTCTATGTTCTCAGATGTGTGCATAGAATTTCTTAAAACAGGGTGCTTTTTACCAGAAGCTCTTATTCTCTTTGCAGTAAAGTTTCAATCAGTAATCATCTTAGACCTGTCACAAGTAGTTTTTATGGATTGTTTGGCTTTCTAAGGCATAGAATTCCTTGTTGCAGTTGTCTGAATCTCTTTTTAACTGGGTAAAAGTGTGGCCATTTTGTAATTTCCATACAATCTTGATAGGCTCTTACAGCAGTGTTAAAAGCAGCCAGCAAACTTCTGAAATGGATAACTGCATAACTGTCTCATTTTCTATTTTGCATTGACTTGTATTGTTTACTGACATTTTTATATATAAAAAAGAAGCAAATAGCAAAAGCTTTTAAAAATATATAAATCATATAATCTGTGCTTGCAACAAAGTAAAAAATGTTTAATTATCTAAAATAATTACACTGATTAGATTACACTTAAAGATTTTAGTTTCATTTAGAAAGTATAAATTCAGGGATACTCTAATGACTTTGAGATAAATAAAATTCCCTTCAAATTTCCTTTGAAGGGCAAGAGCTCTGAATTTGGCCCACAGACCTTTCCATAGCCCTCAACCTAGAAATGACAGCAGCTGATATGTTGACTGATTATTTAATGTCTTTTGAAAACCAAATGTTGTAGTGTTTACTAAAAAATAGAGGGAATTGCATATTTGCTAGATGTACATGAATAATTCATAACAAATCATTTATTCAGTGATTTCACCTCTTCCTCAAATTGAGTAGATTGCAATTTTCTTTAATATATGTTCATTAATTGAACAGCTTCAGTGAACAACTCTGTCATTCTCTCAACCAGAGTATGACACAGAGTATTCAGAAAAAAATTCAGCTTGATTTTAACCCAGAGAAATAGATTTTTTTCCTAATATGGTATACTTTTTAAAAAATATTTATATGAACATTTGCTACTGAAATGACAACTGGACAAAATATTTTCTGGCACTAGCCACCAACTTTTTCTTCAAGTTCTTTGCTTCTATGAACATGATTGTACTTTTTACTTCTTCTACAATTATAGCTGCTCTGAGTATGAATTACATTTCTCTTTTCCATGTCAGTTTTCATAGTGAATTCAAGTTTCTGGGTACTGAAATAAGGATTTAATCTTCTGGAAGACAAAAGATTAAAATTATTATGCAACAATGCTTTTGTAACAACTTTGATTATTCAGTTGGTGGTTTTCTTTCAATAGAGGCACACCTAATTTATTATTTTCTTTTCTAGCTCCAAGTTTCTGTTGTCTTTTGGGATACAGTATTTATTTGTTCATCCTAATTTCATTTTCACCTCCACATTTTACCCTTTACAGGTCATCACATAAACCTTAATATATGGTTTTAGTGGACTTGGTCAAAATTGGGTTTTTTTTGTAACATTTTCCTTCTGCCTACTTAATTGCTGGTGCTTGAAGCAAGCACCTTATGATATATGTACCAAAATTTTATCCTTCACTGTCTGTGAACTTTTCCAAAAGTTTTAAAACTGAAATAATATATATGGTCTTGGTATTTGTTACTTGGTAGTTTCCAGGGGACAAAAACTAGAGGATGATTTCATTTTTCTCCTGAATATGTCTTGAATTAGGGAATGCTTTTAATCCAAAGCCATTAGGCAGTCCAAATAGAGTAGACATCCACTAGAAATCTGAGCGTTCTACTTAAAAACAGCTCCTATAAAAGCTAAATGAATAACTGATTTTTTTGTTCCCCAGTTCGGTTGCTGAGGTGAACCCTAATATCTGTTCAAATTGAATTTAATTTATCTTCTAGCTTTTCTGTACTAGGAAAAGAAATAAAACCAAGAAACACACTACACTGTGTCGTGTCAAACTGCAATTTCATTCTGTAGGAAATGTTTCATTTTCAAATGAAAAAAGAAAATCAATGAAGAACAAACTAGATAAACCCAGCAAGTGAGGGCCATCCTTTAAGGAGTGCTTGGACATCTCCAACAGGAAAAGACCATGAAAAAGACCATGTGTTCCTTCTTCTAAGTAGGACAAGTAAGTATGACATAAGAAAAGTGGCAATCAAAGTAGCCACTAAGAATTCCAACACGGAAACTAGCATGGAAACATCCATCTTTCCCACTACACAGGGTCTGTTGGATTACATACTTACTAGTTTTAGCAAATCTTCTAAATGTGCAATATTTATGCTTCATGGTGGCCCCTGAAGTTTCATCTCCCTGTCCAGAGGTATTGGAACAGACCACAGGTGCTTTGCTGCCCACACATCCTGGTTTTATTTCAACTTAAATTGGGTCTTGAGAAGATGTTTCTGACCTAGATTTCGTTGCAATATGCAGAGGAATGGTTGTCCAGTTCCCCAACAGAAACACATGCTCTGAGTTGGGTAAGGAGACTGTATGGTCAAGTTTATAGAAAAAACTTCTAATAAAGTGAGTATCTGTGCTCTTGACTCTACTGCAGTGACATTTAAAGAGTTACAAAAATGGAAATATATGTGAGGGATGTACACGGATGGATATGATGGACGTGGTAATGTGTGCCCATGTTCCCTGCCACCTTTGATATGATGTTGCAGCTACACTTTGAGGAGAAAAAAAACAGTTATAGGAAACTCCTTCCCCCATGTCTTTGGTGAAAATTATAAAACCACAATTCACAGTCACAGCAGAAAGGCCAAAGGAAGTTGATGGCTTGGAGACTGATACTTCCTCAAGTACACAGATCCTTCACACAGGAATAGTAGCAGCGCAGTACAGCTCCAAACCTTTCATGAATATTTGGGAAATAGTCACTATGTTGCTTTGAGGCAGAAGCAAATCCTTTTCCTTCAGCACTTCTCTCCCTCTGTAAGTCTTTAGAGTCCTTAATTTTAAAATACATAATAACAGTTGGACTTGATGACCTTAAAGGTCTTTTCTAACCTAAATGATTTTATGGTTCTATAACCACAATAAAAAATCTACTACCTTTGATGGGGCTGAAGCCATTAACTTGGCCTTGTTTTACAATGTTTTGTAGCATCCAGTGAGTGCAGTGCTGATATTCATTAGCTAAACTACAGCAGATAGCCTAGAGCACTTATGTACTGCAGGTTTCTCCTGGATTTCACTGGTTTTCATCTACAGAGCAGACACATTTGAGTAGAAAGCAGGATTGCCATTATTAAGCAAGAAAAAGCTGTTCTTCTCCCCACCCTTCTAAAAGTTTTTTTCTCTTCCTTCTAGAAAGAGGAAGAGGCCATCATATTAATCCCCTTGGACTAAAATTAAAAATGGGATATCTGATCTGTATCCACCACTGTATAACACTTAGCATCAACCCTGGGGTGTAACAAGAAACTATAAAAAATGGAAATATTTTAATAGTTACTTGACTATTTTTAGAACAACGGTGTAACAGAAATACTGAGCACAAAATAAGGGGGGACTTACACCACAGACACACAAAGGCTTGCAAGTTTGGCCTTCCCTGGGCCAATGGACAGCCCAAGGGACCAGGATGCTCCAGTCCAAACCTGCCCTGGAATCCCAGAAACTACAACCTGGAGCAACTGAGCAGGAACACATAATTTTTTTTTTCCCTTTTCCTTTTTGTAACATAAAGCCTGCTCCTTGCAGAGGAACACACACTGTAGCCTGCCCAGACATCAGTTTTCCCATCATTAGGGAAACTCATACAATGGAGTACCATATTTCCATTGCATATCTACAAATTATTAGTAATCATAATAAAAAACCTTATGGGGTAAAAGTATATCAGACTGTGAAGTTTAAATCCCAAAACATATGTGTTTTGCTGTCACTTAAACGTAGCTGGCTAGATCCTAAACATTATTTTTCAGTCCATCTTAGGTGTTTTCAGAGCACAGAAGTGCCCTCTAAACCTCTCTATGTGACAGAGGAGGTAGTTTTGTTGTCAGCTTTGAAAAAACTTATTTCTATTGGTAGTTTCATGTTTTAGGAGAAGGCTTCATTTCATTTGTGAACATCTTCTGTAGGAGTATGCTTCTCACTTAAATGATTTTGAAGTAATTTATTGTCCTTGCATCATGGAAAAAAATAAAAGAGTAACTTAAAAAAAAAATCTGCAAAAATTTTGTATGACCAGGATACATTTATTGCATGTCATGAGTCTGGAAATGGGCTTGTAGTATTTTCAAATTTTAAGTTTCTGTGAAATGAATAATTGATTGAAAAAAAGAAATCATGTTTTGGATTCTGAGCTCATGCAGATGCTTGTGAGTTTTTTACTTAATCTTTTGTTTAGTTATCAAAACCATAATTTGATGTGGTTAACATAAACCAAATGTATTTCTGAAATAAAAGAGGAAGAAAGGTTTATGACTGACAGAAGAAGGATGAGGCAGCAGTGGGAGAACAGCTGCTTCCTCTGAGTATTTTTCTTTTATGATTTTTACCTTAAGATGTCACTTTCTATTTCATCGTTGGATATGGGCTGTCACAAAAGCTTTATGTAACCAGAATTTGCACTGTATGTATGCCTTCTCTTCATGCACAGCCGTGGCACCGAGGGTGACACCTCACTGCTTCTTGGCGCTGAAGGGAGACCTATGTCTTCCAAAGTCTCTGGACATCAGTGGGGTATGCCCACATGCCTTCAACCTCTACTGGGCAAATTATTTTAGGAAGGGATAATTTCTTCTTCTTCTTTGTGGCTGAGCAAAAAGGACAAAGGATGCCCTTGTTTGTGCTATGAGAGCCAGTTATGAAAAGGGGAGTTTTGTTATCCTTTAAAAAAAGAGATTGATTACATTTTGCATAGCAGATGGTCTCTTGGTATGGAACTACTTGTTGAACTGCATGCAATTGAACATAGAGCTAAGCAAAATAAATATTTTAATACTTTAAAGAACAAGGCTTACTTTTCCCTTTTCTTTTTTTTTCTGACTGTGATCTGACTACCTTAATGCAGAAATATATTTCATGCATGTATGTTGTTCAGTACCAAGTTCTACACTAATTGCATGCCTTTTTAGCTCTGAATATATGAAAATAGCTATTTAGAACCCGACCATCAGGTTTTAGTGAATCCTGTCTACCCTTCCAGAAGCGTAAGTTGCATTCCTGGCCTGCTTCCGTAAACAGTCTCTGAGGAGAGACAGCAGGCTGTGCCCATATGCTGCTCCCGCCATGGATGGTTAGATGGCCTCAGTGACTCTGCCTCCATGACTAATCTGGAACATACCTGAGATGATTTGGTCAGATTCCTCCCATAACTTCTGCAACAGTGACAGGATCTTTTTGAGGCATTGTGGTTAAAAATATCCATGTCTACAGCAGTTTGCGTTTCCAATTAATCAATTGTCTATAATAGATGCCTATTAAAGGCAGATACAGTCTGGTTTTCTTCCTTGAAGAAACAAAAAAAGGGACATATTTGCATTCAGGAAAGCAATGTAGAGCTGGAGGAGAGGACTGAGAGATTTTTTATTTCATCAGCTTCAGCCTGTCTCCCAACATGTCTGCCAATGAGTGCTGGTATGAATTTCCTCTGTTATAAACTAGCAATAAGGAGGCAAGTACATCTCAGACACTTGTACCTGGAGGCATGCATCTTTCAGAATGGTTCATCATACGCTAACTCTTCCTCGCTCAGGGCTGTGCTCACAGGCACAGTTTAGCTCACAGGTATTCAAGTTGCCTGCTGAGTTGTCTCATCCTCTCCTACGCCAACAGGAGAGGGCTCCCTTTCATGTATTCTGAAATGCTTTGTCCATTTCCTTTTTGAACTTGACAGCATAAATTACTTTCTCAATTTTGCACACAATTCTAGTCATAGTAATGAACATTTCACTTTTCAGTCAGTCCTCATTTGGATGCAAACTCTGCTCTCAAGATGTGCATGGCTGATCTTGATTAAGATATTCTTCTCTTTTTACAAACATAATCCTTTGAAGTTCCATGCGTATGGGGAAAGAATAATATTGGAGTGGAGATCTGCCTTGCAGATCTGAGGTGAAAATTCCAACCTTTTGATTAGTATCATCTTTTTTGAATATGACATAAGCAATTCAGTAGCCTATATTGTATCTTCTAGAATAAGGGAGAAATTTTGCAGGCATTCTTATGGGAATGACCAGATTCTTTAGTGCATAGACTGCCCAAACCCAACTTACTTGATTCAAAATACTGCTTTTAAAGTAAATTATTTTATAAAAGCAAAAATAACACAAATTGACTCAGATTATGCAATCATAAACACAAAAATTAATCTGTTATGCTTAAGGGTATTTCAGTGTATACATATAAATGTGGGAGAGGGACAGAAATACAGAGGGGGCTGCGGAAGTGGTATGGATATGTAATCAATTAACACTGCTCAGTAAGTCTGGCCTGCGAATTTAATGAACCCCTCTAGCCAAGGTGGATTGGCTACAAAAGTCTGTTGAAAATGCCAGATACAGTACCGGTCATCAAGAAAGTTACCTCAGTGTCCCTCCCAGAACAAGCATTTCAGCATTTCAGCATTGCTGTAACCAAAAATGCCTCATATTGCCTAAGAATAAAAAATAATCATACCACAATTTCTAGAAAGTGTTGAAAACAGATTATTAACAATTCTCATAACTGTTAACCACATTTAATAATAGACTATTCAATATTGTAACTACTTAATATAAAAAAAACCCAACCTTGGTTTACTGATTCCAATATTTAAACTGTAAAGTAACCACTGCTAGAGTCCATATAATTAAACAATTTATAGCAAAGTGCAGTGTCACAGCAGAAATGCCATTGCCTTGGACTTCTGGTGGAATTTGAGAATTATTATGAATTGCTGTGCCACCTTCTAAAACATAAAAACCATACTGACTTTTTAAAAAGGAAGGCTTTTGCAATTTAAAGGACAAAACTGGCACAGTGTACTCCTCAAGAGAACGTTACAGGCTTTCTGTCAGCTGTGAAATAAACCCTACCATTGACCTAAGGAATGTTTTGGGAGTTGTAGAAGTTGTTATCATTCCGCAGGAACAAGACACACCATATTTTTTGTCTGCGCCTGAACACAGGACTGGTTGCTGCTCACTCTAGGCTGTGAATAAGGGCAGGGGGAGCTCAAGAAATCTGGTGGTTCACCTCTGGTTCTCCAAGGCACACATTTTCATCTGAGTGGGATCTTCCTTATCACAACGGTTTCTGCCAAATATGGAGTATACGGAAACCAACTCTTTCGCACCTCCAGGCAGGTTCAGAGAAATGCAAGTAAATGCTACCATGTTCAACATAGACAAAAAACCCCACAAAATTAAAAAGTAAATCAGTAAAACCAAACCAGCAAAACTTTTGGTTGAACAACTGTAAAACCAAAACCAAACACTCAATTTTTTCAGTTTCTTCAGATGTAACTAATTTTATAACCCAAATGTGGTAGAATGCCATTTTATATCTTATACTGAAAGTCACAGCTGCACCAGTACAAAAGGTAAGGTTCTTTTAAATCTCCATGTTTGAATCACTTCATGTCTCTCTGTGTATCTATAATCTTGCCAGAGCTTCTCAGGATTCAGAAGAAAAAACACTATCACAGAGTCTCATAAAGTGTAATTTCTCTGTAAAGCTGAGTCTCAAATTCAAGGGATCCAGAGGATCCTGGGGGATGTTTTCCCATCACTTCCATGGGAATAATTAGGAAATTATATTCTGCAAGATGTCCAATCACAGAAGTTCATCAGTGGGACATTTTATAATTGGTCCGTTTCCAAAATAAAGCCAGAACGAGTAATAATGCAAAAGTATGAAAATAAATCCAAAATAAATAAAGTATTTTATCATAGGTTTCATGTGTGGCTTAGTCCTTATGTATCTCTGAGAAAGATCTTTCAATACCATACTTTCAATATTTACCTGTAAAATGTATAATAAAAAAGAGCCAGGTTATATGTTGCTTTTGGGAAGAAAAAGGATTTCACTTTTCCTTCAGCTGGGAAAAAAACACCTAAAATCTTCAAGAACAACTCATAAATCCTGTGGGGGGTTTTATGTGTGATTATATTCAATCTTTTTTGCTGCACTTTTTAACTGTACTTGAATGAATAAAATAACAGTGACTCTCTCTCTATAGGGCATTAGAATGAAATTTGAATACGTTTTCAATTTTCTTTTTCATCATTGTTTTACAGCTGAAATCACTGGAATAAACTGGCTGTTTTCCAACTATTAGTAAAATCCCTCCAGCAACACCACTTCATACAGCCCTTGAAAATAACTTCAGTACATGTTGTGAGATATAAATCTATTGCTATATAAGGATAGATGCTGGGGTTATTTCACAATCTTGAATGTTAATGTCCACTACAATTAAAATGCTGCACACAGCACATGATGCATAAGTCCCGTCCCCCCACAAGCAGACACAAGACTTATTTGTGAATCACAGTCACTGGTTTAATAGCAAGCCAATATGCAAATAAAGTAAAACTGCATTATTTATCTTATGTTTGCCAAGCCAGGTAGGGAAATGCAATTTACAGGATGAAAACCCAGATATGGATGCTTTTAACTGTCATTCACAATTAAATTACATCATTCCTCTCATTTAAGTAGCCAGAAATGTTTCATTTTTTCATATTTCAAAATGGTTGAAATATGTATGTTCTTTTTTTTTTCTTTTCTTTGTACAACAATAAAACAGCGCAAAAATAATGTTTCTTAAGAATCTTTTTAGAGGTAATAATTTGATTAAATATGTGTGTTATATTAGTGTAGGAAGAACATTCCTTTGTCATTGTTCTGCCTGAAAAGCTTTCCTGCACTTGCTCTCAGAGAGGAAGAAAAGCAGAAGACAACTGCTGGATTTCTTTATACTATCCTTTTACTTGGTACACTAAATTCTGAAAGAAAAAAACCTCAACACTTTAATTGCCCATTGCCATTGTTACTCAACACATTTTATTGACTTGGGTGTGATTATTTGAGAGTGGTAGAGACAGTGAGAAATCTGGTGTGCTCTGGGATGATAATTTACATGTGGATTTGGTTTTGCTTGTTTTTATTTCCCAGCAAAGTGACCATGAAATGGTATTTTTGAACCCTACATGTGTCTTTGATATTTGGTACCTATGGTTCACTACGGTGAACAAAAGTTTCTCCTCTGAGGGCCTAGTCCTCATAACAGACTTTTCTAACGAAATGAAACAACAACCTCTTCAATTTGACCTTCATAGAAGAGTGTGATATTTTAAAGACTGGACTAACTGTGCCATTTTCAATCAGGTCATATCGTTTGCCAGAAGAGCTGAGCTGAAAGACTATTCTCTGTTGTGGTTTCCAGTTTTGTTTCTGTCTTCTCACTCTGTTGTATTTTCCTCCTACAGTGAGCTGTGCCGTATACAGGACATTCAGCTACGGCAGCATAACAGTATCTGCTGTGTTAAAGAAACTCATCAGCTTCATCCTATTATTTATTATTTATTTTCATGGGTTTCTGGGGAAGATTACAAACTGAGACTGCTTGTACAGCTCAGTAACTGGGGGGTGGGGTTCATAGCTCAAATGCCAAGTTCATAAAGTCTGAACAAAAGTGTTCATAAAAAAAAAAAACCCCACCTTATTATCAAAAAGCACTTATTTTTTAATATATATCTTTGTGTGCTGCAGTCAAAATGGCCATAAGAAAAAGGAAGCTTCTTCTTAAACACGACCAGCTAATTGTTTTGACTTTTTCTGCCTGACCACAGTACAGGCCTTTATGTAGACAAGAATTTAAGCACATATTGATTTTCAGTCTGGTAACCTTTTCATACAGACTGCTCACCTGCCTTCCTCAAATGACTACTCAAATAGTTAAGATTTGAAAAAACATGTAGGATTACTTTTATGATTCTAATGATATCTGTTTCATTTAATGTTGGTTTTATTTTTCTTTGATGACAGTTGCTGCTTTTAGCTGTGGTCTTTTGAGTGGCTCTGCTTTGTGACTTGAAGCACTGCTGATTGCAAGAGCAGGAAGGAGGGAAATGTGCAAAATGAGATGGCTTGACAAAACAGGATGAATTAAATCAAGGTAAATTTAAGTACTGACCTCCGATTTCAACATATTCAACAGAAATGTTCATATTGTACTTTCTTAGTGGAAGAACCATCCAGAGAAGAATGGTGCCATCTGTTAAAGTAAGAAATCACAAATTTTTTTTTTTTTCCTCTCCCCAAAATGTCAAATGGTTTTGGTTGTTCCTTTGGAGTCTGAAAAAGCTTTAGGACTGCTTGGTGTCATCTCTTCTCATAGAGAAATTCAAACTAAACCTACTCAATGATTGCTTTTTAAAAGCCAGATCAGTTGTTTTCCCCCCTTTTTAAAAATTATTATTGTTTTTATGACAAAAATCCTTTTCAGGACAGGAAGATTTTCACAGATTAAAAGCAGGAATGTTGGGAGTTCATTTAATTTCCTTTAATTTTTGATGTTTTAAAAAGAAGTGCTTCCAAACAAGAGGAAAGAAAATTTCCCTCATTACTTTCTGATTGACATTTTTTTGCAGGGCTCTGTTGTTAAAACATGGGCACCTTAAAACAGCTGTATAATTTAAAGAACTGTTTGGAAACCCTGTAATTGGAAGTGCCTGTAGGTTTCAGAATATGCTGCTCAGTTATCATTGAGGTTTGCTGCTTTCATTGTACTTTAGTCTGCCAGTTGTATCTGATCCAAAAGTACAGAAACAGACTTGTTTGAGCTCAGCCATTGTGTAGTGTTTGTGATGTGTGCATAATGAATTCTGAATGCAAATATATGCTGTAAAGTGAAATACTGAAAACCTGTATGACAAGCAGTAAGGCTGCGCAACACAAAATGTGGCTTTATAGCATAAATATTCACTTGTGTCAAAAATATAGGAGCTGTTCAAAACAGAGCATTCTAATTATGCAGTTTGTTCCTCACTCAGTTTCAGCTGCTTGAACTCTTTCATTTGGAGCGTTTGACCTTCACTACAAGAACAAAACAGAAAGAGTAAATATCTGACTCATAAGATTCCCCCCCACAAACACAATTCTGCAGCAGCAGAGTATTTGCCACTTAATTTTCATATAGTTAGCTCCCTGCAAGCATTTCACAACAATATTTAGGTTGTATTTGTCTGGGTTTTTTTTGGTTTTGTTTTTTTTTTTTTTAACCTGAAACAAGTAAAAATGCCACTCCCTGAATATGAAAAAAACATTTTATATCTGTAGGAACAAGAACAGCTTTTATCTCAGGCTAATTGATAATATAACCTAAGCAATGTTAAAGGGAATGGTACAGGTGAGACACATAAGGCTCTGGGGTTTAGGAACAACTTTAGAATTTAATATACAAGAGACTCCAAACTTTACTAGAGTCTCAAATAACTCTTTCCACTCTCTTGAATTGGTGGTCCCACTGTGTGTACAACTGATGCTCTTTTGGCATTCCTCTGAATTGCTGAGTTACACCAGTTATGTCTACAGTTGTTTGCAGCTTCAGATCTAGAGCTTCAAATTAGTGCCCTAAGGGCATTGTATGACATTATATTTAAAAACAAACAAACAAACAAAAAACACAAAACAAAACAAAAGAAACAAAAAATAAGGAAGAAGAAGGAGTTAAACCTAAGGAGAAAAAACCAAAGAGACTGCTTTGTTGAGCTGAACTTAAATAATTTGTAGCAACTCATGTAATCTTCTTATTTGCATTTGGATTATTAATGGCCTTATCTTTAGTTTAAGCAGCTGAAGACACATAGTTTTTAAAGAGAAGGAAATGGACAACAATATTTCAGATCCTGACTGAAATGAAACCTGAAGAATATCCCACAGATAATAGAAAAATCAAAAGAAGAAAGTAAGACAGCGGCATTACTCTGCAGAATTTCTTTTCAATAGCTTGGAAATTTACCAATTACATTCCGTTCAAGCACTATGAACAACCTCAGTTTCTTATCCCTCTTTGCAATAAACAAATTCAACCAGAAAGGAAAGGAAACAAAGCCTGCCTGTTTGTTAAAAGACAGACAGATATTGCACACTTTAGCAAATATTTGGAATCAGTGGCAGACTGAAGACACGAGGACCAGATCATACAATCAATCACAGAATCAGAATATCCAGAGGTAGGACACCACAAGGATCACAGAAATCCAGCTCCTGGTTTCTCTACAGAACAACCCTGAGCATCACACCATGTGCCTGAGAGCATTGTCCAAATGCTTCCTGGAATTAAAAATTCTGTCAAGATTTTCATGCATGCAGATAGTTTCAGTGTTGGGCTGTTGTCTTGGTTTACAAGACAGTGTCTGCTAGGGAAGGCCGCAAGACCTCCCTTGGAATGGAGAATGCAAAGCCCCCTCCCTCCGGATTATTAGAATTGTGAAATTAAGGGGCTCTCAGGCAGCGAGGTGGGGATAAGAGTAGCTGGTTTTACTAATATGTATAATAAAGCAAACACACAACAGTANCTCTCAGGAGCAGCAGACTGCAACGGCAGGGATGGGCAGGAGAGAAAATATCCCAGGCCGGTGGGCGAGATGCACCAGAAACTCCGCGGCAGCAGTTGGAACCAGCGGGGCGTCCCGGCCGGCGTGCAGAGCCCAGAGCAGCCCCGGAGAAACAGCGGGAGATCGGGATAGCGGCGACCCGGCTCCAAGCAGGGCAGCGAGGAGAGGCAGGATTCCCCGGAGAGCACGAGCAGAGGCCGGTCTGTCTCCCGAGGCCGGCGAACTACTCCTGTAGCAAGCCACAGCAGCCCGTCCTGCTCGGTGCCACCCAGGCCAGCAAGAGCGCGAGACTGCCCCAAACTCACCCTTTACCTGCCTCCTGCTCTCGGGATGGTTCTGCCCCTTCCCCCGCGCTGTTCCGAGCACCCAGTTCTCAGTGCCTCCCCGACTTCTAATGGGGAAAATTCCAACCCCCAACAGCTGTGTTGTAGTTGCTCCTGCATTTTGTTCAGTTCCTCCTGTAGGAGAAGTGCTTGCGCATAGGAATACACAAATTCTCTCAGCTTCCTACAACATTAGGGCTGCAGAGATAAATATGGGTGGGCTGAAAACTGTGAAAATGGTTCTCACACTTTGTAGGAAGAAATCACCTCAAGCCACCCAAACCGTTCCCCCTTTGCCCCTCTTACATGTCTAAATATTGGAAAAGTTTTCAGTTTTTCAATGTTATGCCTAATTTTCTGGGTAGTTAACTGAAAAGCAGATTTTAGGTACAGTTGGTACATCCAAGAACAGAAGTTCATTTTAAATGAATTGGAAAGTATTAACATTAAAACATATAGACTCCCTTTCTGAGATATTGGTCCAGAGACATATTCTTAGATAAATGGCATTTAAAATTCAATCTGTGGCTACAGCTTACTGGGAAAAAAAACTGGTTTCATGTGCACTAGAATGTGCATGAAAAAACATCCTATATTTCATCACACATTCACAAACACTGAAAAATATATTGCAAATTAAGACTGTTCTGTATGTGTTGAAGGTCAGGGAACCATCTTTAACCAATTCTTTGAAAGAGACACCATGATCCACAAAACCTTCTGAGAAAACAATTTATTTCCTGAGAATTTTCCAAATTACAGTAATTCCAGCCCCTTATGCTACATATTACAGAGTGCTGGAGTAAGACTTAGAAATGGTACAGGCTAAATCTTATAGTTATTTTGACAACTAAAATTTCTTAGTATTATTAAGTGCCTGTAAAATTTTGAATAGAATTAATATATGGAAGGGATGGAAGATCCCCAGTCAATGGAATTGTTCCCTGTGTTGTCTCTGATGTCTGTACCCTCTGCAGCAAACTTGGATGATGACAGCAAACAAATTTTCCTAATTCAGCGATTATCAAACTGTTTTTGAATGAGTTCCTCCATTCTAATTACAGGCAGTGTCTGTACTAAGACACACACTTAGGTCTTGAAAGCTGTCAAACTGACTATTTTCCTGAGAATTAAAGTCAATGAAAAAATAAAATAACTTTAAAAAAAAAAAAATGCCAACAAAACCTGAATTTACTGCTGCACTTTATGCTTCTCTCCTCCTCTTAAGGGGTTGAAGCTGCAGAAAACATTCAGGAACGGTTTACGTGGATAATCTCTGTACAGGCAGGATTTTACTCTAAGTCTATTCATGGTAGATAAGAACTACAGAATATGAGTCTGGGTGTGAGGCTTTTTTCATGGAGTAGTGTAGTGATTTTGCACCATCAGATGCTGTGCTTTGGAAATGCTCACTTTTCAGAGGTTAATTTTTACAGGCAGAGCTACTATTACATAAAAAACTAAACCAATGCATTTTTCTTGCAATTTATGCCCAATTTTACTTTTATTCTTTTGCTTTCCAAGCATCTATTTAATTTAGGCTTGATTTAACATGTGAGGATGTGTGAAATCTTGTCTTGATACCAAGAGGACTCTAGACAGAGAATGGCACTTGAAATTATATTTATGATGTAGGTTTTCTCTACTCTTTTGCAACAGTTCCTGTTTACATATTACCTCATTTTCTCTTACAGAGTACTTCTGTGTTCATAGAAAATGTTCAGCCACAGTGTGGTTTCTGCCTTCTTTCAGCATAGTTGACAAATATGTTTCCTAGAAGACCATTTGTTCTAAATTTTTTCTTTATGTGTTAGTTCCTTTCATTTTTTTTAACTTATTTATATATCTGCAATATTTGACATCATCTTAAATACAATATTTTTCACTTTCTTCTCCAGAGAATTCATCAGTTTCTGATCTTTTTCTTCTTTGCAGTGCATCTGCATTCCCAGGAAAAGACACCAATTATTTCCCAGCAATATGAACTTATTTGTCTCAATTTTCCTTTCATTTTATGTGCAGATGCTTACCATATTTATTGCCATGCCGGTGTACACCCATAAATCTTTATAAGACTTTATATTTTGAATATTTTTATTTACTTGTATTTACTTTTTATTACTATTATTTGGGGTAATTTTAATATAAATATATATATTGCATGTTTTTTTCTGGACAACTGATTTTCATTATCAGTACTTTTCATTCTATTGCCTCTCTATTACGATAGTCATAGAAATTATATTTGTATTTCCTCCAAGCATATCCACTCGGTTGCCATCTACTAGGCCATCTAGGCCATGTACTTTCTATCCCTTCTTTTTTCTCTGATGAAAAATAGTTATTTCAGTTGGAGTCCTGCTATAGAAATGAACTGGTTATTGGAACCAAATTGCTTCTAATTTGTTTTGAGTGAAATAACTTCTCCTGCTGCTAACTTTCCTCTTTATGTTCATCAATCATTCCAAGTTTTTTTATGAAATTGGCAATGATGTTAGTAACTATTTTCGTCAGTGTAATGGAGATTGGGCTTTACCCTTAAATCTTAAGAGTACATTGCATTTTCCTTTCCTACACTCAGTGCACTTTCCCCAAGACATCACCTGCTTTCTTTTCTCTTTTACTTATTCCATCCTATTTATTTTACTTCTATGTTATACTTCATTGAGCATATGCCTTTGGATTTTCATTATTTGTAATACTTTCTCTTTCAAAAGTCCTTCTCTCAGCCTTGTGTCCCATGAAAGAAAGTGATTGTGTTTTACATAAATATGTACAGGCCAGTTTTCAGTTGTTTCTTTACAAACTCGATGGCACTGACAATGACTGTTTTTCAGAATCTTCATCTTTGAAATATTTTAATCAGACCTATGGGTTACATTATGCAGTGCACATGAATCCCACTGCAGTCAACCATATCGTAACCATTGCCAAGAAAATTCCCTGTGATTCCAACATTTTACCCAGGAAAAAAAATGTTGTGTCAGAAAATAAAATGCAGTATCTTATTTATTTACAAAGCAAATTCCAAGCAGATATTCTTGCACTGTAGAGCTCAAAGAGAAAATTCAATTTGCCTAACTCATATCTAGGAACACAGACATAGGAGAGTGCTAGAGGGCAACATGAAGGACACTGCAAAATAATCCCTGCATCAGTTGGTCCAGACATTCCTGCAGGATAAAGAAGAGTGAACAATAAAAGGTTGAATTATCCACAATATTGCAATTGGAGTATGAGTCTCAATGTGTGGAATAAAAAACAGGTAATGATGAGGTGTGGGACAATATTTCCATTGTGGGGTTCTAGTGAAGGCATGAACTGCACAGCTAAAAGCATTATTTTCAATATGCTTATCTATTTTTTGTCTTACATAATTCATGGTTCCAGTAACATCCAAGCTACAGCACATTTGCATTTGCATTTTCTTCTGTTTGACTAGAGGACAGGGCAAATACATGCAAATAAATCTTCTTCTTTTTTTGGTTTATCTCTGTTCTCTTGCTCTTCATTTGTCATGAAATCAAATAGCTTGACATTTTGACAGCCAATAATATATTCTTATGGGTGAAAGTCAACTGATTAAAAAAAACCCCTCACCTGACTTTCACTATCTTTCAGCTAAGACTGCTTCTAGAATAAAGAAATTCATGATAGCAGATTCTTACAATTTCTACAAATTTGTTGACTCCCATATTGTTCAGGTACTCCGTGATGTCATTCCTGTAAATAACAGTATTTGCTCATGCTTTTTGTGCTATGATTATTGAATTTTGGTATATATTTGGCTGTCTCCCTATTGTTTCACAAAGTTTGCCTGGAGATGATTTGCAAATCCAAGCTGATTTTTCTAAATATCTCTGAGAAAAAAATTGGAAGGTGAAAGAACTTACAAAATTGATATGTGCTATAACATTACACAAATTAAAAAAGTCTGGATGCACTGAGGTGGGGATGTTTTCTGCCTCAGGTACTGACTTGCTGAGTCAGAGAGAACAACTGTGATTAGGATGCTGCAGGGTGTATCTGAGATGATATAAATCCTCAGGTGCTTCACTCTGAGGTACATCTTATGTAGTTGTAGAAAGCAGTCACTCAATAAAATAAAAAACATTTGGGAAAAAACAGAACATGTTGTTTGCATACAGATTCAGTTTTCTTCTTCTCTTGAGAAACTTATTTTTTAGTTTAGACTAATTCTTCCATTGTAATTTTCAAGTTCATAGCTCAAACACAAAACTGATAGCTCACAGAGAATTAGGTGGGAATCTTCGACACAAAATAGGTTCAGACTTGACTGACTCTGTCACTGTACCTTAGTCCATCCTCTTGGCCTTTGTAACCCAGTGTAATTTCTCTTGTCCTAATTGCTTGTTTCTCCTTTCTCTTCTGGTGTTTCATTCTTTACCCTTGAGATTGTCTCACTTTCCTTCACTTAATTTCTAATATAATACATACAATCACTTCTACAGCTTTTATATCACTGCAGTATCTCAGAGTATCTTCTTCTGTACAGCTTTGTGCAATTGATTTTTTTCTAATCTCTTTTCTCTCTTCTTTTTCTCATTTCAGTTCCCTTTTCCTCTCCTGTTTTTCCCCCCTACTTTATCTCTTATTTATTTTCCTTCTCCTGCTGCTCTTCATCCTCTGTGGTTGCCCATTTTCTCATCACTCCTACCATGCCGCTGATTTCTTCTACTTCATTCTCCATCCCACTCTTTCTATGTTTTTTCCCACTTGTTTTCTCTGAAACCTCCTGGCGCACACTGTAGCTCCCCTGCTTGAAATTCTTCTTCTCTGTTGTACTTTCCAGACTTATAAAAAGTGATCTTAAGCCCTTGAAGCCTTTCTAAGAGAGGGCATTTTTGAGCACACGATTTTTTTTTGTATTCCCTATTACATAGAACTGGCTTCTCAAAATTTGTGTTTTGAGGGGTAAGAAGGAACCAAATATAGAGCGAACTTTCACAGCCTGGACAAATTTCCCCAAATCTCTTTACCTCTTCAACTCAGTTGAAGCAATTGTCTGTGGTAATGACAATAAAAATAAATAAAAAAAAAAAAAAAAAAAAACTTTTTAATTTTTTTATTTTTTTTTTTTAAATTCTCAACCAAAATTTTAGTGCAATGGACAAAAAGAGTTATTTGAAACCAGTTATTTTCTTTGTATTGCTAGTGTAGCCAAAAGCAAAAGAAAATTTCTTGGTTTTGGGACTGATATGAACAATTACATGTGGAGATGAATTTGTTCACTCCAGGTCATTGCAATACAGATATTGATTGTCCAAATCATTGCAAAGTAAAGGTATTCATTGCTATTACTAATCTTTATCACTGTTTGTATGGCAATAGCTGAATTTCAATATAAAGTAATAGCAGTGTAAATAGTGCAAGCAGTGTCAATATCACATTCAAGTACTGCTCAGCAACACATGGGAAATCAGAAAAAATGGGAAGTTGAACTTATTAAATTGAGAAAAAAATCAGAAATAGAACATGAAAGGGTAAAAATTTATAATTTTCTCTCCCTCTCCTGCCTCACTCTGCAATAATTTTTGTCACCTGACTTACCCATTAAAAGTTAATTTTTTTAGGCTTTAAAATGAGCAAAGAATTCACTCTAACTCACTGGGGCCCTGATATAATTTACTCTGTCTGGCATTCCATTTTGTACAGAGCATAACATGCATCTGCCGTCATAGGAAATACTTTTGTCAAAATCCTGAATCTGTCTGTGAGAATTTCTACTGCAAAAACTACAGCACTTTCATACACTATACCTTGCTTCTTGATAGGTATCCATCAGTAAAATATAAAAAAATAATAGTGGTGGAAAACAAAGAGAAATATTCATGGTACATGGAAATATTCTGGTACAAGCACCAGATCCTTGAAGGAAGGTAAAATTGCTCCTAACTAAAATAAACCACATTAACACAGCCCTGGACTTTCCCATGGCAACCTCTAGGTCTCAAAACAGTAGAATTCAGAACTTATTCTTTTGTTTTGACTAGGTGTGACCATTCTCCTCAAAACAAAAGCTGATTATTCCTACCTAGAATTCAAGCTTCTGGCAGACAATAAGAAAATCTGAAAACCAGCACAACCTTACTGTAGAAGCTGTAAGAAAACGCTAAAATGAGAAAGTTTCTACACTAGCCTTGGTCACTGACACAAAAGTTAAGCTTTATTTTTGAAATAGGTTATAAAGTTATTGTAGTATAATGGTATTGGATATGAGAAATGGTCAAGGGGGAGTTTGTGTAGACTTCTTTTTAAGGCAGTCAGCCACACATGGTGATATCAATGGACTTCTGCATAATTTGATGGTGAGGAGGCTTATCCATGGCACGGGAGATTTGAGTTGAAAAACCATTTTGAGACTCTATATCTTTAACTGTGTAGTGGGTTGAGCGCTGGCCAAACCCCAGTACAGCCACTAGAATTATTTACTCAAAAACCAAAACCAGCACAAACTGATATGTCTACTGTGTTATACTAGAAAGGGGTTTCTCTTCCTGTTATTGTCATCACTCTTTTTCCTCTGGTAAGAAACTGTACTGAATTAATTGGATTAGCAGAGGGAGGCTGCCCTTTCCCCCCTCTTCTGTTCAACTTCATTTTCCTTCTCTGACTGCCACAGAATGAGGAGCAAAATTTCCTTTTGCTCAGCATCTTCTCCATCTGACTATTCCACATAAAATGAGACCATAGCTGGCACCAGCATTAATTGGTCTAAAAATCGACAGCTCTCTACCTCTTTTATTTCAGGACAGACCCAGGTAGAGTAAATTTTAAAGGGAGAAAGGTATCTAATAATCTAATACCATGTCATTTAATAACATATTTCTTTACCTTCAAGAGATCTCTGTACCTTCAAAAGAGAGAAGTAATCTTCAAAGAATTGTTTCAGGAGCATTTTCTGGATGTTTCCATCTCTGATAACATCTCAGATAACTCAGGTCATTATCTTGTCTCTCTTACTTTCAGAATGGTTTTAGTCCAAGCAATGCTTCCTATGTTTTTGCTGTACCACATATAAAATGCCTATGTATTTTTTTTTTTTAATTAAATATTCTTAGAATAGTAATGTCAGAGAATTCAATGGTCTTGCGCTTAAGGCATCAGGACATTTGAATTTTGTCCCAGGTTTCCAGAATCAGTATAAATTGATCAGCAATGATTCTCAGTGGATTGATAATGTAAAAAATAAACCAAACTCTTTTAAAGTCTTTTTAATAACTGATAGAAGGACAACTTAGTACAAAGATACATATTTTTGTATTTTTTTTAAGAATCGTGGCAACATCTGAAATAAACTGTTCAGACTTTCCAGCTTAAAAAATACGTCCAAATCTAAAAAATAGATCAGTGTTTACATTTACTTTTATTTAAAGTTAGAATTTCAGTGAATTACAACCACTGAAAAAGATCCACACTCTAGGTACTCAAGTTAATTCTATCTCAGAAATTAGAATACCAAAGACTTTATAGGCAACTTAATTATTTCATGATCACAATTAGTCCATGTAGCTTATAGAAAGAACACAGGCTCCTATTATTGAAAATTACCAGATTTGGCTGGTGAAATTATGAAGAAGTTGTTCCCTGTTAATTAAACTAAATGAAGACCATATCATTTTATTAATATGAACAATAAATTGTTGAAATACAGTATCTTTTACATTACAAATATTATTGCTTTTTTAATAGCATATTAGCATTAATAAAATACAAAGAGGAACACAAGACTTGGAGTTAATGTGGGGTTTTTTTCCAGCTTTCGAGTTTCTGCACATTTTATAATTTTATCAAGGTCATCAGCTCTCAGATAATGTAGCTAGAATTGATTTCTGAATAGTCTCCTGCTGTGCTTGATGTCATTTTCTGTCCTTATAAAAGACAAAAAACTCCAGGAAGAAGGTAAAAAATTCTTGTTTTTCACAAGATATTTTCTTTTTATGTCCCATTGTTGCCAGTCTTTTACTTGCAGATTTGTTTATCTGATGATCAACCGAGGAGAAAAGTTAACTATTCCTGAGTTTAATGTTTCTTTATAGAAACCTTACATAAATGTATCTGACAATGCTTTCTTGAATTAATGGTTTTGTGTACTGAGCAAGAAAATTTTCACAACCTTTTTGAGTCTTTATTTATTCATTTTATTGTGCTGTTTTTGTGAAACTGTCTATTTATGGTTTGATTTTTTCATAAACACAAAAAAAATCTCTGTGGCAAAAAGAGCCTGATACCCAAATGAATCAGCATTCATAAGTTTATTTAGTCAGGAAGCCAAAAAACAATGCATAAAGTAAGCAATTTTAAAATAATTGTAATTATATTTTTAATACTATTAAGTCAAAAGCTCATACAGACATTGTCCTTCTTCTTTTTCCCTCTTCCTTTGGCTGGAAATGTAAATTGGCTTCAGATCTTTCATTATATTAATTGTTGTAGCACCTTGCTACCAAAAAAACTTCCACATATTCTCCTGCAGAGAGATGGAAACACTTGCAAAGTCAGAACACACACAACAAGCTCATTTTAAGGCAACATCTGGAAAATGTTTATTTCAAAAGTTATTTCTGCTGCTAATTAAACAAGTTAACCTAAGACCAGAAGCTTCCAGAATATTAGGGGTGTGCTAATGAGTCCTGGGGAAGGGCAACAACACCACCCTTGTGACATGAAGTAAATATAAGATAATAAGGGACTGGCAAGAGAACTGAAGATGCAAAATGAAGTAATGAAAGAGTCTTTAAAGTTATATCAGGGAGCCATAGAAGAGAAGAAAAAAACAATCTGAATTTTGGATGAAAATGAAAGAGAAGATCAATGACTGCTTGAAGATAAAGGAGGGAGAGAAATTGTTTGGAGTGAGGTTCAGGCAACCAAATTTAGAAGGTAAATTTTATTTGTGCAATCAAAATTTTCATGCCACTCATTGTAAAGTTAAAGACAAGGTATGTAATAATAAAAATAATGGAAAGTGTTCCTCAAAGCAACTCTGACAAAGTTATGTCAAAACTATTAGTGTCAGTTTTCAGTGGGGTGTTTTGTTTGAAAAATATCAACCCTATACATATGATGCTAAAAGCTTCTGGGTACCAGTGTTGTGATTCTCATAGCTGATGTAAAAAAATGGAGTAACAAGGCAAAATTTCAGTACAAACTGAAGATGAGACATCAGTAACAATGGAAGGGATCTGGGCTTTTTTTTGGTTTTTGGTTTTTTTTTTTTAAATACCTCTATCTGTTTACTTGTTTGAAACAAATACCATTACATCAACAGAATCTCATTCTCCTAGGAAAAGTAAAATGTTTATTGGCATAGTAATTTAGGGAAAGTAAGAAAAAATAATAATCTAATCTATGACAGAACAAGCCACTTTTTCTTTGTAATCAATGAAGGAAATATTTTTAAACTCGGAGGTGAGGAAGTGCCCAAATTACACATCTGGATTAAATTGGAATTATTATATACAAAATCTGTTAAATTTTAGACAGATAATAGAAGTATATGTCAGAGCATGCTATTGTTTTTCTTTTTCACTGAAGAAAGTGATAGGTCTTTCTTCTTATTTTTTTATTCAGTCAAGAAAATTTTGCTCTTCTGCTTCTTTTTACAAAGGAGGTTTAGTTGTGTGAGAACTGCATTTATATCAGGTAAATTTTTATTTCATAGTTCTGAAAATAATGTATTAAAAAACACCAGCATCATTCAACCCTTTTATGAGTTACATTTTATACATTTTATAAATTGAATTTAAAAGATAACAAAAAAGCCTCTCCTGTGCTTTTTCACAGCAGACTCAAATAGACTGGCATTTCAGGAGAAGAGCAGTCTGTCTCCATGACACCTTGAAATATCCAGTTACCATAGTACCCACAGTTTTAAAAGGTTGGTCATTCCAAACAGTTTAGTACATGCATGAAGGAACTAATCCAGAGTGTGTTTAAAAACCTCAGTGTCCTATTGTTCCAGGTAACAGCAAGTTTTTACAAGATAGCAAGGGCTTTGTTTAAATGCTTGGTCTGTTACTGTTTCCATTGTAGCATCTTGCATGGAAAAAAAAAAAATTAACTACAAGATGAAAAAGACAAGCAATAAGTTATTTTTTGAGGCTATTTATATGTACAATTTTTAAACCACATGAGCCCAGAAAACCAAAATAATTCTTCTTTTTTTTTTTTCCGTTAAATTCTGCCAAAATATGTCAAAGGTTCTGTCTGAATAATCTTTTACAGATAGCTCTAAGCAAACTGAGTGCATCTCTCAGACAATTAGGGACTATATATATTTTTAAAGCTTCCTATCCTATTTTGAGCTATTAATTTTCAAATCCGATAAGAAGTGTTTACTTAATTCATGATTATTTGCTTTATACTTTTTACTTCAATCCCTAGAGTATTATCTTGCAAAAGAACAAACCATTTGATGCAGAAGATTATGGGATATCTTTCAGAGAGGTGATTATAAGTACAGAACTGGATGACTTCACAAAGTAGGATCCTGCAGACTTGCAGAAAAAGCACAAAGAATAGGAAGAAATATTCAATAAAATATTCTGAATGGTTGAAAGTATTATTGGAAGTAGTGAAGTAGTTGCTTAGCATCCATACTTTAGAAATATGATGAAAGATTAAAGTCAGTGGAGAAAATGCACTCATAGCTAGCATACTGGCTTAAAGAAAATCTTTAGAGTAAAAGCTATAAAAAGCTTGATATGTTTACACTATCAAAGAGAAAGTAAAATAAAGTCTCAAATGTTTTAAATTAGTAACTTCATAGATATCTCAACAATGGCTAAAGAAGTTTAAGGGATGCTAGTTGGAGAAAATCCGAGTTGGCAGAAATTAAACCTAGACAGATTCAAATTTTATTACAAGATACATATTTTTGATCATGCAGGCTGGTAATTGTTGCAACATCTGCCAAGGGAAATTTCAAATTCTTTACCTTTTGATAGCTTCAAGTTAATGGGGATGTAATTTGTCAGCATTGTATTTTGCCTTACAGAAGTAGCTGGGCTCAGTTTCTGTACCATCTGAAGAATGACATTGTAAAGGTGCTACTAGACTTTCAATTTCTGTTAAAAATTAAAGGCCTTGAATTAGATTGTGGAGTCCTGTCAAATACATGGACATTGTTACTGCCCTTGGTCTTACAAAAGCTTACACAATTCCTTTATTTTATACATTTTGTAATTAATTAATGTACTCACAATATAGCAGAGATTGAGCTATTGGTGGAATGTCCCAAGTAATGGTTATATGAACTGATGACCGATTTACTTTTCTTAGTTTAGTGATAGAAAATTAAGGCTTGAATTTTCAGCCTAGTGATCTCTGGAAAGAGGAAAGAGCTGGGGTTGCACCACAAGGTTAGTTGCAAATATATGTTGAACTGAGCTGGTAAGAGTGAAATTAAATCAAGCTTTTTTGTGAGTTTAGATGAGTGTTCATCTCCAGCTACCACAGAATATCAAAGTTATCTTGCCCCATCTCAGTTAACATGAACAGGAAAAGTGAATGCCAACATTTTTTTCTGATAGTGCCTTGCAAAAAACCTACAGGCCTTTTTTCCTTTTTTTTATTTTTTTTTTTTTTTTTTTGATTCTGCCAAAACATCTATCAAGTTAGGGAAAAAAATTGGCTTTGCTACACAAGTAAAAATTTCACTTAAGTGTTTAACTCCACTGTTTCAGTCTAATTTAACCTACAGATATATTAATAAGTAGTGTTTAAAAGACAAGAAAATATTCAATTCCTGCAACAGAGAGCAGGAAAGGGCCATTATTTACCCGGACTGTTGGCTTAATCATGATAGATATGGTAAAGGGCTTTCTCACTAGAGGCTGGGGTGCTGAGCTCTGCAACTAAGTCTTCAACTTCTGCTTGGATAGATTGAAGGGCACATTAACAAAGGCAATTTGTACCAGGAAGTGTAAGTTTAATTTGATTCTAGTTTAAAGCGAAATAATTGTATATAAGCTCATAGCATTATACCATCCATGCATAAAAATTAGAGAACTAGTTATGCAGAAGGTTCGATTCCTATTTTAGAGCTCTTGGACTGTCTAACTTAAACTGTATTTATTACATGTAGCACACTCCTGATCAAGCATGTAAAAATGTATTGGTATGCCTCTTACACGGGAGAAATATAAAATGTGTGCTTATTTTTGCTATAAACTATTCAAAACCTAATTCAAATATTGCACAGTAAATAAAACAGACTTTCTCTTTTGCAATTGCTGGGTATGAAAAGTAGAGACAAGTGACCACAGAATTATTTCAGTTGACATCAAGTTGTCAAAATCATAAACACAATTGAAATAGAAAATCCTGCTCTGTAATCAAGGCACACATTCTGAATTTCAGAAGACCTGGCAGGTCAGCCAAGTCTATATCTGGCTTTTGGGATAAAGGAAACAAACCTATGGGCTTCCTCATGTTTTGCCAAGTAACAATAGCTCCTTAAGGGATGTTCTCTCAAACTGGAATTTCAGCAACAGGAACTCAAACACACAAATCGACTCCTTACAAAAGCTCATTCTAAGCCTGTTCTTACTGGCTAGGGCAAGTTGCCAGGTGTGTACTGCTGGCCTGTGAGGGTTTCCTCATGTATTGGGAGCACCCAGTTGTCTGTTCTGGGAAGCAAATATAACACACAAGCACAGCAAGAGTCAGGAACTCAAGTCTGTTCTTAACACTATAAGCATCTAATATGTTCAAGTGCCTTGAAATTATATGAAATGTTCAAGTGCCCTTTTTCCTCATACTGTGAAACACAAAAAACCCCTGACCATGATTCCAGAAGCCTAAATTTAATAGACTCCAGTTTCTCTTTATGAGGCGTTTTCAAACCTCAGAATTTCACAAACATCAGCAAGTTTGACTGATGGCTACCTGAAAGGGGAGTGAGTGACTAGTGGTGTAAGCTGGGTAGCAATTAGAGAACACTGGCAGATGGCAGCTGAGCACAGGACTGGCAGTGGAAAACAGAGCATTCAGCAGTGCTTACAGTGATGACAGATTGCCTGACTGGGAAAAAAGCTTGAATTCTCTCAAGTTGTTTTCCCCGGTGTTTTAATGGTCAACACAGAAGTTCAAACTTAGCTTTACATCTATCTTTGGGAAAGATAATCTAAATTCAACATTAAATATACAGTATCTTGGTATATCCTTTTCTGTCATCACAAAATAGCCCCTTTCACCTATGACTGTGATTATTGATAGAAGTCTACAATATCTCAAGGAGTATAAGTCCACTGTGGTACTTCTAAAACTAATAAGCCAATTAAAATACATAAAAGAAAGTAGTACATAAACTTACATAGTCTCTAAAAGTGTAATTCATTAAAAAATTATATTTTTTTCACCGGCAGACCTCATTTGATTGCTTTATCCAGATAAACATTTGATTTCTTAATCCAGATAACCTTAAGACTCCTGAGTTCTTTGAAATGTAAGTTTATGCCTTGTGTCACTTGTATAGACTGAAAAAAGAGACTCCAAACCTTCTCATAGTTATGTCACCTTTGTCCAGTGGACTTTATTAGCATTACAGTACTTTTCAGTGTTTCCCATTTGAACAGGAAAATGTTATTTGCACTGTTAACCATCCTTCTATTTATTTTAAAATAAATCAATTCATGCTCTCTTTAATCTTATGCATTCTTGTGTGGTGAAAGTATCAAAATGACCTTTGCTGTTTCCAAAATCAAGTGAAAAATAGCAGCAGCTAGAATAGTTCAATGAATATTGGACTAAGAGTCGGACACTGCAATCACACTTGATTTGCCTTTATCAGAATTCAGGGGCTATCAGTAAGTCTTTAGCACTCCTCTCATGAAATAGTTTTGCATTCCATATTCAGGTCCATTTTCACGCACCAAAATCTTAAATGCTAAATATCTTATCTTATCTTATCTTATCTTATCTTATCTTATCTTATCTTATCTTATCTTATCTTATCTTATCTTATCTTATCTTATCTTATCTTAATCTTGTTATCTTATCACATAACTGTTTTTTAGTTCTCAATTCTATTGAATAACTAATTTGCAAAACTTTTCTAACAATATTCTTTTCAAACCTCTAGATAGTACAAGTCATGATTGCTGCTTTAACTTATGCTCTCCCCTTCCTATAAGGTATTATTTTCCTAGTGATGCTGTTAGGTTTTATATCACTTTGATGCTAAAGATCCTTGAATTAGAATACAAATGTGTCATTTGTTTCTCTTTGACTTTCTTAAATACCTTGCCAGTTGGAAACAGATTTCCACTAATTATGCTGCCCTAGTAGGTGCTACTGCCATCAATATTGCAAACCTTTGCTGTCCATTCTGCTCATTTATGCCACTTTACCCAATGCTATGTCTTTCCTAAAAGGACATATCCTTCCCAATAAAATAAAATAAAATAAAANATTTATAAATTATATTTGTAGCTCATTAGATACATTTACAATGCTTGTAATTTAACACATGGCATGTGGCATGCTTATTTTTTAAATTAAGTTAAACTAGTTAAAATAAAATTTCTGTAAACATATAGCTTAGGAATTTGCAATCTCATTTCTGTTGAGAGTTTATGATTCTTGTTCATGGTTCAAAATTTCCATCATATTGAACTGTGCAAAACTATTTTACATGAAAATGAGGAAAAAAATTGTTCAAGGTTTCAAGAAATAAAAAGTTGGAATTATTTTTCTAGTACTCTCCAGACTGGAAAATGAAAGCAACCTTGAAATATCTTAGCAATGTATTTTGCTAGGCAAAAAACCTCTGTTCATAAAATTACTTGTTATGAGCAAATGCCAATCTGGTGTTGTAGAATAACCACAGAAGTACAAGCTCTCAATTGTTTTGGTCCAATTTTTTATTTGTGTCTTATATTTGAACAGCAAGCTACATAAGCAAGACACATTCCTGGCCTACTTGTATGCTTGCATCTAGGTGTATGCCAGGAGGTTTGATAGGCACAAAAATTGATCTGGTATGTCTATAAAATCTGTAGACATCTGGTATTTCCTGTGGATGTGGCCTTTCATCTTCATTTTCTGTCTGCTAAAAATCTTATCTTTTAAGGAAGGGCTTTAAAACATTCAAAAATTTATGACTGAAAGAAAAAAATATATTTAAGTCAATGCTTACTCCAAGACCACATCATATCTTTGAAAGATCTTATCCCTGAAAAATAAATAATTAGTTTGACAAATAATTTGCTTAGTGTAAAAACACAAAACATTGTACAGGTGGGGAATTTCTCTACCTCAGATTTCCCTTGGATTTTGTTCCAGAAGAAAGACATTAGACATCTTGTAGCTATATGTCTAAAACAAAGTGCTTTACCTTCATTAAAAACAGAAAAGGACAGAATGATGAAGCACAGCTCTAACATCATTATAACTTGCTATTACAGACTGTGTATCTTGTACATTGTACAGATTTTTTTTTCTGAATTGTACTAAAATGCTGCTCATCACCTTTACAAGAACATACAGACTAACTAGGAAGGAAATTAATAGAGTATGATCAGTCCTAAGAGCTACAGTCACTGGAAAGAGCTGTAGTACAGATCATGCTGTGAAAGGCAGAGACATAAAATTTGCCTTCAGTGTGATGAGTAGAGGTACCAAGGCCATCGAGTGCAGAAAGATCTACTTGTTGACTCCAGCAAGAAAGACATACCCTTCCTACAGCCCCAGTTTGGGTTGTTTTAATCCTTTTCTCTTGACTCCAGCTCTTCTGTAGCTTCCAGGTAATTAAAATTTAACATTAAACCATTCATTGTAACCTATGGTGAAATTTTATATAAATGTGCCACTCTGGTTCTTCAGCTCTGTGAAGGACATAAAAACAGGTGTGTTTCATTTTCATTAGATGACATATTGAACGTTTAGAGGCTTGTTGTCTTCCCTATCCTTCATTTTTACACTTTAATATTATTTTTTTCCACAAAACTTCAAGTTTTCTCTTGGTAGACAATGTGACTGGGTTATTTTTAGGAGCCTTTTTTCTACTTTTTAATCCCTTGCTGGACAAGTGTTTGACTTTTGGGAAATAAAGAGGCACAGGAACATCAAATCTTAATAAAAGTTACAGAGTAACAATACCAAAATAACAATAGAATATTAACAAACAAATTGATAGAGCACACAGAAGGTGAACTCCTCTTGCGTGTTTCTCTTCCTACTGCAATTTTTTCCTCTTGTTTTCTTCTCCCAAGATACTGACAGATAATGGTTCCCTCCATTCATTCTGCTGCATTCATTCCCAGTTCCCAAATTAAAGACGCAGCTGTGTGGTGTAACTCGCACCCAGAGGGTTTTATATGGCCATCTTCATTCAGCTGAAGATTGGCAGAAGATGATAGGGAAATCTGGGGAAATGGTGTAATTTTTTTTGCCCTGCTATGCTTTAAAAGCCCATATCTGGCCAGGGGCTGCTTGTGCAGATAAACTTTGTGTTCATCCAGGCTCTTTTTGAGTTCCTGTGTTTTGTCCTGAAATATGCCTTCTACCCAAAAGTATACACAAACATCACCCTACATTTCCTTATTGTGGAGGAATAAAACTTATGGTGAAAGGCTATCTTTTATTTGAAAAACGTACAAATAGGTTTTCA
This sequence comes from Promerops cafer, assembly GCA_013398275.1. NCBI lineage: Eukaryota > Metazoa > Chordata > Aves > Passeriformes > Nectariniidae > Promerops > Promerops cafer. The sequence goes on from VZSE01013513.1 coordinate 623,103, forward strand.
AAATAATTAAATAGAGTGAGCTCTTTTAGATATCCCCTGCTTTCTTATCTGTAAACTTGGAACCACAGTTGCTTTGAGCTTCTGTACCTTGTTTCAATTACAAAAAAAAAGGGTACCAAATTTTTACCCCTTTATATAAGCTGTGAAATCTTCTGGAGGGTTATTGGTATTATAGGCACTTTTGAAGAATAACTGATGAGAAAGATAGAGTGGAGGTGATGAGAAAAGTCAGTTTAAGTCATGCCTAAGAGTCATAGAAGATAACCTGGATTCCACTGCAGTCCTCTGGAAACATGGTACCAAAGGGAGATTTCTTTTTGAAACTTCTTATATAGATTTGGGAAAGGATATTTAAATTATTTTAATAATAAATAACTAAACTTTTGCAGTTATTCTTCTTTTGGCCAGCGTGAGAATATCTTGTCACTTACCCCATCCCACCATACTTATGAAGAAACAACAGCCTTGCAATGCATGTGTTCAGTATAAATTTTATTGCACAGTGGAGAGCAGCAAGTTTTTATAAACAGAAAACACATTTCTTGTGGAATACCTAATGCTGTTTCCATCATCATTCTGCATTGAAAATGATCTCTCATTTAATTATTATTCCTTTTTCATACTGGCCACCTTCATGTAAGAGCAGCACAACCTTCACTACAGGGAAATCACTGAATTTCCAGAGGAAATATGCTGGGTTGTTAACTCTATAAATATGCATGAACAAATTTTGCTCAGCTCACAAAAGAAAATGAGCAAACCAGTTGTTCCTGGCTTCCCGAGTCAATACATGGCTATATACAAAAGAAAAATGTTTGTTTCATTTAATATGATCTCATATTTATTACAGTAAAATGAATCTGGATTTTTACAGAATTTATTTTTCAAGCCTGTCAAATTCACCATTAGTCTAATTTCTCTGTAACTGTTCAGAGGTAAAAGTATAACTAGAGTATAATCAAACTTCACAGTTTTGAAAAGTGCCATTAATTATAAACATTATAACAGCTTTGTCCATTAAATATTATAAATATGTTACGAATAGAAACAGAGAAAACTCATAATTTTTTCATGTATATTTCCAGCAAAAATTTCAAGCTCACATCCAGCTTTTCATCAGTGATCATGGATTTGTATCACTGAGACCTCTCTACAAAAAAAGGAGTGAATAAACAATCCGAAGCATTATTTTTTTTAAAATCATCTCTCACTATCTGACTTATGGTAGCTCACCACACACACATTTTCTCTCAGCATTCCTTAATTTTGAAGCAAGACACCTCAAGCTTTAGCTGCAAAAATGTTTCATTCTTAAGAGTAATAATGTAACACAGCCTACAGAAACTGCATTGTGTGGTTTATAAAGATAAGATAACAAATTAAATTATAAAGATTACCTAAGCAATACCTGAAGTCTATAACTATATTGAAAGTATAAATGAGGAGAAAAACCCAAACAAATATATATATATATATATATATATATATAATTATATATATTTACACATTTGCACACCAGTGATTAAGAAAGAAGAAGGAGCAGGTTGGAGTGAACTTAGAAAAGGGAGTTATTAGGGAGAGGCTTACTTCCCTATACACTTACTCATTTCCAGCACAGTGGATTCTTAATGTCTGAATAATTATATACTAGCCTGCAAAATCCACTATAAAATGCACAAAAATACAGTGTCAGGAAGATAGGCTAACCATACAACTTGATAAGTCTATCTCTACATTTTTATTTCTATGAATATCACAGTCAACTGGAATATCCCTGAAAAATCTAAGAATGACTACAGATAAGGAAATTATCAAATTGAAGCCTCATATTCGTATTTCCAGGTTCACTATGTAGTATTAGGATAAACCAAAAATTTTATATCTCTTAAATAGATTCCTTCCATTTAAGAGACAAATATTGCTCTTGCATAAGATGTACAGGGGAAAACAAAAGGTTATTAAATCATTCTAGGTTTTCCACTAGAATTAGAGACATATCAAATAAAGAGTCCAAAATTTCCATATACTGATACATCCCTGAGGAATTTTGCTGTTCCCTCAACACTCAAGTCAGAAATAGAGATTAGTATTGAAATATTAGGAAGGAGCAGATATTCTGAGTTTTCCAACGTATTGTGCATTTGTCAGTTTTGGGGCAGCATCCCAGGCTCCTCTCTGGACTCAGTGGTGAGTCTGCTTGTGCCAGTGCCATTTATAGAACACTGATGGCAGCTTTTGAGCAAGCCATGGATTTACCTGCAGACTGTACTTGGCACCCTGAATGGACCACTGGTGTGAAAGGAGAAAGTTGGTGATGTTCTGCAGTGATCAGGAATGATAAATCATGGGATGTTCTTGAGAAAATGAGAGGCTTAGAGAAGATAACAGGGTGTGTACACAAAAGCTCCCCAGCATGTGAAATAATGCAATAACCAACAGACAGTAAGTGGTTGAACACTCCAGCAGCTCTTAAAATGTTATACAACTATCACTTGTGGCTTGTGAGTGATGATAAAATTTACAGGCTGAAATAAGAAGCTCTATGGATAAAAATTGTAAAGATATTACCCAGCTGCTTGCAAGTTTTGATGAAGTAGCTATTACTGCTCTTGGAAAGGTGTAGACCAAGTGAAATATTTGTAGAAGCAAAGGATAAACTCTGATTTTCTGTGTAGTGGCACCAGAGACAATTTCGAACATGGATTGCGTGTAGATTTCATTTGATCTCAGTGCTTAATAAGTCTATGCTGAGAGATCAAAGTTACTTTTGATGGGACAAGGGCAAGCATGACATTTTATTTTCAGGCTTTGCACATGGTTTTCTATTGAGAAAATAGAGATACAGTGATTAGTTTTATAACACCTTTATCGCTGAACATGACAACAAAATATTCTTGCTGTTGTGTTTTCTTGGCATGTGTTCTTGTTACATATATATTGTTATGCCTTCCAATATATATACAGAGAATAAAAAGTAACATATTTTTGCTACTTCTCATAAGTGTTTAATTTCTATCCCAAATACTGGACTTTTGTTTCAAAAATACATTTGGATGTAATTTTTATTTTTATAAGACGATGTTTAAGGGTTTTCTAATATATGTTGTTTTTCTCTTCTTTCAGTATTTTTCTCCATGGAGGGAATGCTTTGTTACTAGAAAATTACAAGCAAAAGTATTGACATAAATTCAGAACAAGATCAACCTTTTTATATCAATGTAAAATAAACACTTCCCAGAAACCTAAATCCTAAAAAAATTAATTGGGCATTATTCTCTGTGTCAACTGGAAGTGAGTACATAAATATCTTTTACTGTGAAAAACAAACTGTAATTTTTAAAATTTTACCATTGTTTTACACTAAGTATATCTAGACTACAAGACAAGACATGGTTCTGAACTCCTCGCAGTTGGTGAGGACACCTTCCACATTAGTGAACATCCAAAAATTCACCATATCAAACTTTAGCTTGTTAGTCATATTATTAATACCTGTAAATGACATAGATTACAGTCCTTAAAGATGGTCAAAACTCCTTAACCTTTGCAGGACAGACAAGTAAAAGCTGGGTCAACTCCTTAACATGCTTCAAGGGTTTGGAATGTCGTATTTCAAAACAGAGAGAAACTGACTGTTTCTAGTTAATTGGGTAAATAGCACCTTTACAAGGGGTCCTTTCCAGCACTGTTTTCTAGCCTTTCTATTGTTTCTGCACAGAGGAAAAGGTGGTCCCTCATATTTTTGTTCCATGTTCCAAGCATATTTAGGAACTACATTGTGGAGGCGCAGCTGGGGAGGAACCTGATCTGAGAACACTTCTTTGAGGTATGTGAAAGGAGAAAGAAGTAATGGCAGTATTGACTGACTGAAGCAAACAGTTTCACTTTATAAAAAGAGTGGAAGATTCCTTATCACTTCATGTTTGCATTTCAAAATGTACTTCCTACTTGAAAGTTATGATTTTCTGGTGGTAAAGGTCTATGGTCGCTTCTTCAGGTTTTATTTTCTTAAATTGGAGATTTTTTGTGGTTTTTTTTAAGAAATCACAAATAATAACAGAGTAAAAATACTTTCAGTTCAAAGGCATGGTGAATAGGTAAATTCTGTATAATCTATTAGAGAGATCTCAAATGTAAAAGAAATGAAATCCATCTGGCTTACATAAGCAATATAGATATAAGGAGTTACAGACTGTGAGAAGTTAATAAGCATCAAGGAGTTGATAAAAGTAAACTATGATAAACAGGAAACTTTCCAATCATTTAGTATGCCAGGTACTAGAAGAAAAAATTGTGGATGTATGTATGGATACCTGCAGTCAGAGCTGAATAAAATAGATGGAAATGACTGAGGTGGGTTGCTGTTATATAGCTTTTTCACCTTCTTTCCATGTCTCCATAGAGGCAATAATGGCAACAGCATCCAGGTCTGAAAACAAGAGCAGTGAGGTTGCCATTTGGGTGCAGACAGCCTTGACCAGTGTCCACTGCATATAATAAGTATGTAAAATCTTTTAGGGAGAAATTTTGTGCCCAAAAGTCTTCTTGGGCCAGGTATTATAGACAGAAAAAAAAAAAAAAAAAAAAAAAAAAAGGTTTTTTCCTTTTTTTTTTTTTTTTTTTTTTTTTTTTTTTTTTTTTTTTATTTCCAGCCAGTGGCAGTATTGTCATGAGGTAACAAGAGGGAGAACTCTCTTATACCATGAGACCCAATATCAATATCCAAATCACTGAAGTCTGTTGTCACCCTGCAAGAACCAGAAGAGTTCCTTAGTGTTGTACTAGCCTGCTGTGGGAAAAGAAAAAAAGAAAAAAGAAAAAAGAAAAAAGAAAAAAGAAAAAAGAAAAAAGAAAAAAAGAAGTGATGAAATCAAAAGCAATTGAACTACATGTTAGTGCTTCATAACTGCAAAGTCCCTGCTGATGATCTGCAATCTGTCAGCTTGTCCCCCTCATCAACAAACAAGATTTCAGTTTAATTACCTTCATGCTTCTAGCTTATGTACTGTCACGTTCCTTGTTCACTTACTACAGCTATAAGTTGAAATTCTAGCCATGGATCTTATACTTTTGTAACTGCCTTGTAAAGAAATACACAAATTTATTCTGATGTTGTTTATTACTCTCCAAATTAATTTGTTTGCTTTTAGTACAAAAATAGTGGTTTGATAGAAGTATTACATCCGTATAGCCCCATAATACAGTATTCCCACTGCTATTTACAAGCCATAGTTTTGTTCTGAATTTGCAAGTCTCTGGGACTGAAGTAAGTCATACTTGCTCTACTTGAACCTCTCCTATGCTGTCTGTAATTTTATTTTACTCAGCTTTGTTGTGACAGCAATTTCTCTAATTGACCTATGGTTAATTTGTTTTCCTTTTGTTTACCGTTGTGTGGTCCCAGCAATGTTTTGTATAGATTGTAGTAAAAGTAGTTATTCAATGTAGAATGAAATATTTATGACTCTACCTTACAACGCAGTGTGGAGAAATAAAGGGCTGGCACTAGAGAAGAAGAGACACAGGATACAGGGTAGAGAAGTGTAGGCACTGAATGGGGCACAAGCTTGACACTGGAGGCTCCACAGCTCTGAACAGCTCAATAATTAATCAAAGAAATGCAGACCTGGAGCTGTGCACAGCTAGTTTTAGGATTAACAAAAGAATAACATCTCCCACACTTAAGAGGCATTGTATATATGAAATTTAGATGTAGTGTGGAGCTGCAGATCAATGAAGAACGAGTAAAGGTGTGAAAGCATATTAGCAAATGTTTAAAAATATTTACAAGTGGATCCTATAGGGAGGAGGATGAGAGAGAGCATAGAACCAGGAAAGGTGGAGGAAACTAAGCATGCAAACTGCATTGTTACTTTTCTTTTTCTTCAGCAATGAAATCTGCACTCATAACGATTAAACTCTTCAGATTTCATATATACTGACAGCAAATTCTTAGCTTTACTTGTCTATATGGTGTGCTTCTACTTTGCCTGTAAACAAGATTTTGAGCATTATGGTGTCTTTCCTCAGGGTAATTCAAACGAGTCACTGATCGTAGGTCTTAATCATGTTATGCAGAAGTAAAGAAAACAGTCGTTCCAAATTACTTTCTTGTATGACTCCACAATCTGTTGCCTATAATAATCCAGACTAGTTTTGGGAAGTTGCTTGTCAATGCAGGTACTTTTTTCTCCCAGAGATGCTGTATATCCACAGGATGACAAAGCACTCTGACAAGATTGGAGAAAGAATGAAAGAACCACCAAGGGAGAGCAATAGGGAGGTTAGGCTATTTATCTCAGGATTTCTGGAGAATTAGGACTTAGGGAATAGTGGTAACAAGCATGATGTTGGGAGAACAGGATGGGGTTTTGGCAAATATACTCTGTTGAGGGGGAAAAAAAAGGAGAAAAACAAAAAAAGATGTCTGAAAACAAAAGCTTTTAGTGTAAAGTAGGGCAAATCTTTAAGCCAGTCAGGAAGAATTCTGGGAAGATGAGCTATGTATGGAATGGTGAACAATGTGTCTAAGATATAGTATTCTACTGGTTTATCCTATTTAATTACCTGAACATCCCCATCACACTTTAGCCTGGGGATGTTAGCACTCTCACAAACAAGGCACTACTAAGGGAACAGCAAGGGACAAACACAGTTCCCAGGGGATAGAATGGATGATTCCAACCTGCCTGGATGAAAGCGAGGAGGGAAAAGAGGGGTTGAGGCATATGATGACACTGTGACATGGTCCCTGGACAAGGAAGCAACTTAGACATTTTTTTGTACTAGTCTAGATGCAGGTTGATGTGCCAGCTGGGACTTCTGAGAGGGAAAAAAGAGATTTTTGTATTGCTTTGTGTTCCTCAGAAGGGCAGGTGCTATAATGGGATGCATGGAATAAAGGGTATTTAAAAGAGTACCTGGGAAGTCTGGTGTACAGCTGTGACTTACAGAAAGTGAAGTCTGACAAAGGTCACAGTGCTTGCAGTAGATACTGTTTGTTCCATGGTGCAAAACTTGTTTGTACGTCCAGAGCAAGTCAGTTACCACAGATGGCCTTTTTAAGAAAAAGAGATCACATAATACAGGCACAATTGGATTTGCAGCTGTGTAACTTGGAACTGTCTGTACCAAACCCCTGATTTTTATTCTTTCTGTGAATGATTTTCACAGAGCATAATTTTCATGTACTCTGAAAACCACAATGCAGTTTCAAAAGAATTACACACCAGTTTAGTACCCTGTAACAGGGTGTAACAGCACCGTGAAAATCTGTCAAGAATTTTCTATATGAGCGATCACTTGTTACAACAGATGAAGAAATGCTGAGAAATACCTAAACAACTATTATCAGTTGTTTGGTTTTTTTTCCAAAATGATAAATGTGGAAAAAAAAAAAAGTTGAGTGTTGAGTCTATAAACAAAACCCCATCATTTGATTGGCCTTTATTTTTCTTTAGAAACTGTATTTCTTAGGCAGTGCCTATTTTATTTTTTCAAGTACAGCCTTTTTTAGGTAGTTTCAGATATATAAGATTAATATTTATCTGTAAAATATTTTTAGCATGTTATCTTCTGAGAAAATAAACAAAACAAAAAAGTCCTGAGGGATAGCTTTGTATGTCAAGTTATGAGTGACTAGTGTGGTTTTTATCTCTGTTCTATTGCTAATTATGACATCCCATGAACTCTTTTTTAAGTAACAGAATGAAAGGTAGAGCCTCATTCTGCAACAGGTGAGGAGACACGGATTTTTGTTTTGAGGAGAAAATATATGTCTTGGAGTTCCAGGCAGGGATAAAATCTGTAGGTGTTCATCCACAGAAAATGCTGCTTACCTATCTTCTTTTTTCAACCAAGACAAAAATTTCAGGCTACAAGAAAACACGAGAAGTATTTACTTAGTACAATTTTGTTTGCATTTGATTTTGAGTTCAAATTGCTTCAAGCATCAAAACAAAGAACAGTATGGATTTTTTAATTTTCTCACTGCAAGATACAATTCTCATTGCACAATTAGAGATTTGAAAATATCAAAGGTATAGGCATCAGCCAAAGCTGATACAAAATAATTCATGTAACAAAAATACACTTTTTGTACAAAAAAACATCTTGTGGAAAAATGCTGATTTTAACTCACTGCTGAGATTCAATTTATTTCTAAATATAAAAATAACCTTCCAAAACCTTCTGTCTTGATAATATCTACTTTAACATTGCAAAGTAGCAATGTTTTTTTCATTTTCATATATTTTAAATAAAAATACATTAAAAAGGTTTATTCATAGATGTCCACAGCCTCGTAAAAGCAGGTTTGTTTGGTGTGTGCCAGTCTCACCATGCATGGCTTCAAACAAAGATTAAAAAACAGTTGAGTACGACAGAGAGCTCTACCACTTGTTGTTTCATTTTCGCACACAACCAAGACAGCAGTAGGATAAAAAGGCTGGATGAAGCTCTCCTCCACAAAACCAACCCTGTAAATGCCAAGCAGAGCAGGCACGCACGAGGTCAGGAGTGGTGGAAAGCAGTGGGAGACACCGACTGCCAGCGGGGTTTGACATGAGTGCTCAAGTCAAGGTCGGAAGGTCTAGTGATACGTGTTCAGTAGCCCACAGGTCTTTGCAGATTAGGGAGCTTTAGCCCTCAGACCATGCTGCTCTGCTTCTGGTTCCAGAGTTATTTCTGCCTCCCTTAGAGTGGCAATGGTTTCCTAGAGTTCCCCGACACCGGGGTAAGGAATAGTCTTCTTGGGGCCATTGCCATCTTGAGTAATTTACAGCAAATCCAAGACCTTGAGTCAGGTTTAGAATCAAGAAATTACAAATGGTATTTTTATGCTCATGTAATTGTGATATTATTTACCCCAGAGTAAATGGATGTACTGTAAAAGAGCTTCATACTTGATCCCTTGTTTTTATTCTTGCCTCTTATTTTATATTACTCTTCAAAATATTGTGTAAGCATGATTTAATTTATATGAACAAAAATGCTCTGAGTAAACAGTACCTTGGTATAAAAGTATATTCAAAGATTTTTAGCTATAGTGTTAGATTTGCAACTTGGTTTATCTTGCCATGTGTAATCTATAGTAATTTAATCTAATAAATTACAAAATCCATTATTCTATTAGTGATACTTATTACAAAAACATTTTCCATATCAGAGTGTACAAAAAGATGTTTTTGACATCAGAGACAAAATTAAGATGAAGATAATGCATTAAGGTTAGGGCAATGCATAAAACTAGGGGGCTGGGTTTGCTAATTTAAGTTTCTCTGGTTTAATGAAAAATGTAATATTTCCTAATTTAAAACAATTGTTCAATTTCTACTTGTGAAATTGAGAATATAAGTGTTGGGGAAGACATAATTCACAAAATTAATGCAAGAATTCCAGGGATTTAAATCAGGTATCTTTTTGTATTAGCAATCAAAACAGCTGTGCTCATAGTTTCACTGGTCAGAATTTTAGTACATTTGATGGCCATATTGGCATATTAGAAATTTTATTCTATTAAAAATGAGATAATATATATTACAATAGTTTGAAGGAGCTCACTGTAGATGAATAGCATAGGGATAAAAAAATAAAGTAAAAAATGAAACACCATGAGTCCAAATATGCTCCTAGAGTATATATCTGAAACTTCAACTAAGGCAAATTAAAAGATCCTCATTCACACTGAAACCAACTTCCAGATTATTTTGTTGAGTGTAAAATGAATGCCAATTAAAAAAAAAACAAACAAAACTCTTTCACCACTTAGGAAGAAAGAACACCCTAACACAGAGATTTGTTACATCGTATTTCCATTCTGAAACGCTGATTTCAAAATTCAAGCTGGTCAGTTTTGCGTATCTGTACATTATACACATCATCCCACAGGCTGAAGTGGATGCCATGTCTCAGAAGCTGGATTTCCCTCATATACACTTGATTCAACCACAATGCCAAAACATTATCATTATTTTGTTGTCTTAGAAGAGCTTTCTGAAGTATTCTGGGCATTTCATAGAAAGATCAGCCTAATGCTTGATACATATCAATATACAAATGTGATAATCTATAAACTGTCAGTTATACATTGCCTTTCCTAAATGGCAGTTATTAGGTCAAAACATTGCCCCATTTACTATTTCATCATCATTGGCAATAACTTTTTATGAGAAGTGGGAAGCCGAAAGAAAATTAATGTACAGTTCAATACAAGTAAGGTCTCTATTTTGCTAAGCAGGCTTGAAGGAAATTAATAGAATTTGAAAACATATGATGACAACAATTCAGATAATTTCAATCAATGATGTCCAGGAAAACAAAACAGAATATTCAGTCTTTGCATTCAAGCCCAATGGCAGTCTGGAGGATAAATAATAAAAAATGCTATTGAAATAATAGGAACAACATCTCAAATGAGAAGTCAGACATCTCAGGCATCAGTGTAGTTAATTATTCTTTTGTTCTTTAGGAACAAAAGAATACTGTGCTGTCAGATCATGCAGTGCTTGTTTGATGCACCCTTCTTATGGAAGCTGGAAATATAGATTCAAGTCTGACATTTGTAATCATGATCAATGCAAAAAAATGCAAAAAAAAAAAATTAAGTATTGATTCATGACAAATGACACAACCTTTTTTTAAAAATATTTTATTACTACTATTTTTCTTTCTGGTCACCATTATTTCAAAGCTTTCTTAAACAAAAGTTTTTATCATATGAGTTCTCAGTTTTTGATTGTTACTGGTATATTAATAAAATTTTACTTCAGGTTTTTATGTATATTTTGCTAAAATTCAGAAAGTTGAATTAATTTATTTATTATTTGAGGACATGTTTTACTTTCTTCCCCCTGTTTTTTTCTTTCCATCAGTTGCCCTGCTAAAGTTTCTTGCAGAACTAGCTGAGAAAGTGTTGGTTTTAAGTTTTCCTTGTTAGACAATCCCATGATTTGTGTATAAATTTTGTACTACCATTAAATTGTAAACCCCACAGATACATGTTTTAATTCTCAAACTAACTAAAAGGAGGCTGACTTTAATGGCAGTTGAGCAGCTCAATCCCCTAATCAGCTTTGGAAATCTAAATGCAAAAGTCATGCTGACAAAATAAATTAAGCAACAACCTACACATCCTTTTCATTCCCTAAACACAGAGAAAAGCTTGGTAAAAGGAAAAATGAAATTAAAGGTTGATTCTATACATGAAGTTTAGCAGAGCAGAATCCATTCTAAGCAACCCACTTCTGGGGGCTGAAGAATTTCCTTGGACCACAAAAGAAGCAAATTTGAGCTGTCTGATCAGAATGACAAAAACATAACTGGGGTCTAACTGGAACCTTCCCCTTTTTTCCTTACATATTTACACCAAAAATGGAAATCAGATGAAGTCTGATAGTTTGGCTTTTAAAAAATGTACATACATATAGAAAAAAAATATATAAGCTCCTTCAAAGTCTGTCACAAATGATCTCTGCTCCCCCTATCAATGTGTCCTTAGCTTTCTTAGGCTGTTTGGATGTCTAGTAAGCTTTCAAAGCTTCAGAGTTAAGACAAATAGGAAGAGACATCAATGTGTCCTTAATTATACCACAGGCCTGAGTCACTGAAATTTTACAGCATGTTGCCTAGAACTGTGAAGTCTTCTAGTTCAGTTTTGTCAGAAACTTCTTAGATGTCCTTTGTACCACTGCCTATCATGCCTGTCATTCAAGTTAGAATCAGAGATTATTTCCACTGTCATTGAGTAATATATTTTAATCATGTTAATTATTTATGTCTAGTAATCTTGTCATCTAAGATGTATGTCTGTAGATTAATCTTCTGATACTATTGTATGTGATACAATCAAATATTAGCTGCAGCCAAGACATAGAGGAACAGTTTAAAACCATTTGCCTTCATAGTTTTTGCTTTCCATTTTATATTTGGTGTTCCTATTTAATATAATCAGTGAGATATAAATGTGTTTGTGAAGAGCCATTCCATCATAAAAGTTTGTTTATTCCAACGTTGTTAGAACAATGACACTACAAAAAACCTTTGCTTGCAGAGTCTAGAAAATTGCTCAGCCAACACCTTTCCCTTGCCATCAAGAACAACTAATGCAAGTTCTTTAATTCTAGAAAACTTCTGAGTAACATTTTGTATTGAATGTATTTGTTTGTCTGAAATACAGTATAATCAAAATACAGTCAGTAGTGCTGAACTTAATTTTAAAGTGATATGTAATGAAATTAGAAATTATAAATCTGTGCAGGTCCATTCATTCAGTGGATTTACGTGTGGTCTCAGCAAAGCAGGTTTGTTAGCATCATGCTATGTTCTGAATATTTGTTCATTTATTCATTCAATTATGAATATCACATCCTAAGGAAAAAAAAAAAAAACCTCTTCAGAAAGTGGCACCTATTTATTCTCTAGAACTACTTCACTTTTCTTCAAATAGCTCTTGTGAAGGATAAAAAATAGGTCACATATGACATGCATGTAAGTATAAGAAAGAGAAACATAAGTGTTCAAAATACAGGGGTTTTGTATAACATTCTGCTGATTTCAATCCTTGTAGTTGGTGATGAAATCTAAATAGTTGTCTCATCCATATCCATTGAGTTTGATGATACTCCAAAAGTAGCCCTGAATCTACTCTTATATAAACATGCAGTAGAGAAATAAGTCCTGATGTGTAACAAAATGACTTGTCATCAAAATTATAGACCCCTTGCATGCATTAATGAAATGCACACAAGAAACATAAAGGTTTCCTAATTTTTTTAACTTATCCTGAAACATAAAGAAATAAAGAAGGGAAGATATATAAATGAGATACAGAAGAGATGTTTCAGCAAGGTTCAAATAAACAATAGAGGTCACAGTACTGCTTCCTGGGTGACTATTCTCTACAATAAGGCTTTGCTAAGCAAATATTTTCATTCTTTACAAAATATATTAATCAAAATCTGTCACTTAGTGATTCTTCACCTTTTTCAGTAAAACAAAATCAAGCTTATTGTCTTCACCTTAGAAATACTATGTAGCTATTCCACTTGGAAAATTCATCATTTTCGTAATGCATTTTTTGTTGCTGTATTTTTTTCATTAACACCTGCCTTTGGAGCATTGTTTTACTCCTTTTCATATCTGTTTCTTGATAAGTCAGGCTGAGCTCCTGTATATCACAGAAATCTACCTATCAAGTAGCTGCCACTATATCACACCCAATCAGTTGTCCTTGACACATGGTCATCCCCCCACACTCATTTGCATTCAAAACCCTCTTCAAGACCACCTCATTCAGTTGCATAGCTCTCATTCCCAGCCTAACTCCAATAAAACTATTTATGTTAGTGGCAGGAAGGGATGTGAAGGTTAAAAATTGGACTGCACCTTTTATTTGAGCTGCTGAATGCCAGTAATCATGAGATGCTGGCTGAAAGGACAGCTTCTCCCCATGTCAGGTATTGTACAGTATGATCACATACCTTCACTAAGGCATCTTAGTTTCAATATCACAATTTGAAAGCATATGAAGTAAACAAATTTTCAATAATTTCTCATAGTTATCAAATCTTTGGGCTCCAATTCGAAGATCGTGTGGTGTGAGACTCATCATAATTTCTCTTTCAGATGGTACCTATTTTTTAAAAATTAACAATACTTTTAAAAAAAAAACCTTGCTAACCTGACTCTAAAAGGGTCCATTTCTTTGCAAATCTGACATGTAGTAGTAAATTACAAACATATGGAAATCTGTTCTTGATGTTAATTCAAGTTGTTTGTTTTGTTTAATAGGTTTTTTTATACCACCCTCCCAGACCCTTTTTTTTTTTTTTTCCCCTTGGAACTTTCTTCGATTGTGAAAAAAGTATTCTTGAAGAATTTGGTCAATAAAACAGCAAATCCATTTAGAGCCCTCCAATCTCATAGACTCTCTCAAACACAGCTGTAACTGTAGTTTGATAAAGATAAATTACCCCTCTTTCCTCAGACTTCAGATGACTTATTGTGTGTGCATTAGGCAATTCATAGGAGTACCTATTAACTCTGTGGCACCAGAACCTCTAACACAAGTTCAGCTGAATTAGACACAAAAGTTACTGATTTTAATCATATTTTTTGACTCAAATTCTATTTCTTTACTGGACAGTACTTAACACACTATTATCGTAGACACTGAACAGTAAAATACACAAATGCCTTGGTGCAAGATCATTCCATCAGATATCAAAACACAGCTACTCAAAAATATTTTATCAGAGAATTATCTATAAAATCAGAAAGTGTTAACAGAGGATACAACACATATTTGAAGATGTATGGGTCAGTAGTTCCCATCAGTCAAAATAATTTGTTTTCTTATCACAAAAGAAACAAGGACATGCTCACATATAAGATATTTGAGGGTCAGAACACAGTGATTTTATTTCTCTGGCCTCTTCTTTTTGCGCAGAGCAGTAGAAAGCCTAATGAAGAGTTTATTAGCATCCGCGTGTATCTTGTGTGCATTTATTGTACATATTAAGGTAGGTTAATTATGCCTAGGTTAATTACACTTCTGAAGAGTTCATGAAGTTTTTCAACCCTTATTAATCTCCAAAATGTAAAAAAAGTTATGGAAACATTCTGAATTGTTCATACTTCATCTGCAAATAGTTTTTTATTAGATAAGAAAAAAAAAACATATTCTCCATAGTTCTCACCACAAAAATGTAATCAATAATGACAGTAATATTCAAATATGTCATATCAACCTGAGCTGAAAACCAAGAAAAAAAATCTACTTGAAAGAAAAAATGACCGTGACCAAAACCTGCAAAAAAACATTTTACAGAAAGATCAATATCAAACAGTCTACACCACTGGTCTTATTTATCCTTGTTACTTTGGGTGAACAAACTTTCCTTCTTGACAGAACTAACCAGACCTGTAGGAAAAACCTGGTGCTTAACAGACTCCTAGGGGAACACTTACCCTCTTGGTAGCATCCTAATCCCACCTACCATGCCCAGGTATTGTCCTTCTCTACTGCCTACTAACTCATCACTGAACAGGATATTCTTCAGAGAATCTGACTATGTTACCTGAGTACATAAATAGTGAAATGATTGCCAGAATCAAGGAATTAATTTATAATAAGTGACAAAACCCCTGTTGCCCTCTGAATAGAATTTGATTTTAAAATGGTCCTCCAATCTCAGATACTGAACATCTCTGAAGGATACTGAGTTATTTTTTTATAAAATGACATTAAAGAAACTGAAGCAGCCATTGCAGATGTGCTCAGCAATAGCTCACAGGCAATCTTAGGTAACACTGTGTTTTATAGAGAAGAGATGCTGCCCACAAGAGTGCTATTATCTCCAGCTCTTATCTGAAAATGTCTCATGATTTTTAGCATACATTTGGATAACTGCCAGAGAGCCTGTTTTAAAATGTCACCTAAAGTACAGATAGCTCTTCTATCAGTAGAGCACTAGAGAGTGCCACTTTGAGACTTGAACCCATGACATTGTGTCAGGTGCAAAAATCATAACAAATGAACTAGAGACAACTTGGCAGCCTACCTTATGACTTCTTATCTTAACACAAATTGCTATGACAAAATGCATTACTTCTTAAAGAGAAATGTCATTTGCACCCAAACCTGGAATTATAACATCTGGTCTTTATTCTGTTAAATAACCAGAGTTTAAGGCTGTGTCTTCTTTTATAAACATTCAGGTTAATACTTCAAAGCAGAAGAGGGATCTGTGTATGTTAAATACAATTCTTAGCAGTGACGTTAACTATTTACCTTCCCATTTATTTCTGATTGCTGCTATATGCAGTTTTAGAATAAGAGTAATGTCCCTTTAAATAATGAATTGTTAGCGCAAGAACTAATTCTTTTATGCCGAATGGCAAAAATTAAAAAACCCAACCTTGGATAAAGTGTTATTCTTTATACATACTCATTAATTTAAATATAAAATTTTAATAGATATATATTCCTGGATATAAATTCAAAATATTGGATAATTACTAATTCAAAGCACATTTTATGTATAACACAGATAATATATTTTGCACCTCTTTTTTTTAGCTTGTCCTAATGACTACTGAACTTAAATTTTTGTTTTATTCAAAAGGCCTAAATGAGGATGAGATGAATCTATTACTAAATAGTTGCATTACTACCATTAGCCAGTAAATGCTTCCATTTTTAGTGAGATTTTTCCCTACATATTAGAAACCAGCTTAGAACATGACCTTATCCTTTTTGTGATTGCCACATGTTTGTATGCCTTTAATTCCTCCATCAGTCTAAAAAGGTGAAAATAAGCTGACTAAACACATGGTTATCTTTAGGCATAGTCCTAAAAGGGAAGGCTTTCCCACGACAGCTATGCCACCCCTTTTGCAGAAAACACACCTGCTGGCTGTCACTGCTGTATTGCCAAACTGCTGTATGAGAGCACAGCAGAATTTGCTGTCAGTGGTTTTGTTGAGGTCTTATGTGAGAGCTTTTGAGCCAGTGATAGAAGATACTGGCAAGTCATTTGTCTTGAATATTTTTAACTTTGTTCATTGCTCATTTGCTGAAATATCTATTTCACTGTACTCATTTTCTTCAATGATATAACTCTGCATTTAAGAGTGTACAGAAGTTTCAGTTACAGAAATGGACAATGATACCATATCACTCTGCAGAAAGAGTCCTTTCTTTTCTGCCACTGATTTCCATAGGATAGATGGTACCCAGGGATTAAAGTTATATCATATATAATTGGTTCCTTCTTTTTAGGAACAAGATTTCTTTAAACACACACACACATTCTGTCACACCATCATGCTTCTAAAATAACTGGCATTTCAAGTAGTCCTTTGTCTTAAGCCCCAGTTTTAGCCTATGTTCTGTACGACTACTTATCCAGC
This sequence comes from Promerops cafer, assembly GCA_013398275.1. Classification (NCBI taxonomy): domain Eukaryota; kingdom Metazoa; phylum Chordata; class Aves; order Passeriformes; family Nectariniidae; genus Promerops; species Promerops cafer. The sequence continues at coordinate 640,014 of VZSE01013513.1, forward strand.
AAGGTACTTCTGTAGTATCTAATGTAGTGCATGTTTAATAAAATATTCAGTAATATATTCTGATTATCCAAATATTTTTTAGTTCTAATAAGAAACAGTGAAGTTTGTAAAAAGGTTTGACAGTGGCACCTGCATCTTGACACATAAACAATAATTTACAATGCTTGTGATGTTTTCAACAGCATCTTGCTTTTAAATAGTAAAAAGTACATCAAGACATTTTTCATTAAAATTCTGAAACCCCTCAAGCTAAAAAATATTTTGGGTAAACAAATTGTGTGCCAGAATGAAGTATGTGTGCCACCATACATCTTGTGGGGCAGTAGTTCTAGCATGCATTCCCTTTGTGCATACAGTGATTTTTCTTTTGAAAACACTTTTTGTTCTAAGTACAAAATTCTATTTTTAAGCACTTAATTTAATTTTTCATTAATTTCTTCACCAGCACACATTCCTAATGGATAACTTGGGAAACCATCCTCTCCAATCCTATATGTACTAACTGTGTAAAACAGGAATGGTTTAAGAGATGGTTTAAATTTCTCCATCATTCACCTCTCAAGGAATACATTTTTGCTCAACAAAGAACCTAAACCTCTAAGTTGTGGCTTCAGTGTCTTCATTGCAGAAGGAAGATTTCATGACACAGATATAGGTAAAATAAGTCTAAAAATGGTAAATATATTTTCAAAGGCAAGGCTCAGTAGATAATGCCCAGAGTAGCGATTTAAGTTTTCTGGGATTTACCTTAGTGTTCATCCACAACTTTGAAACATATTCCATGACCCAACTATTTCTTAGCCCTGTTCAGGGCTGCTCACCTTGTGCTGTGTTACAGGCTATGAACATGTCCTCAGGATTCAGCTGATAGAAGAAACAACTAAGACAAATATCATTACTTTTATGTTATAGCAGGTATAACAACATGACTCATTTATTTCACAGGAGTCATCATCAAACAGCTTTCAAGTAGATGTAGTGTCCTGACACTACTGATTCAAGGAATTTCTTAATTTAATTAGGTCATTATCAGACAAATATCAATGGCTGAGTTTGGACATCCCATTAATTCAAGCTTAATCTGTGAGAACACGTTCTGCACTAATATTCATCATGTTTAGAGTGAAACCAAAATGAACTATTATTATCACTGCAAACTTCTTTAGAAATGAACAGATGATATCAGTGATTAATATTATTTATTTTTTCTGTGACCTAATAAAGTGAAAGGATATGTTTCATATATTTGATTTCTTTCTGTTAAATTTCCGTAGGGCTTATCTTTACTTCTTTGTGTGAACCTCTGTTCTCTTGAAATGCACTGCTCATGCTCCTTGATGTGCTCAAGCCAGCTTTATTTTTGCTGTAAATTGATCACGTCAGCATCACAATTGGAAGCATTTGGTAATAGTTACTGTAACCAAAATAAGTCCATTTACAAGGTAGACTTTACAGAATCAAAGCTGAACATATTGATCTGGAAAATTGCTCTTTCTAAAGCTCCGTGATTGAATTCACAAAGAGAATTTACAGAAGGGCAGAATTGACAGAAATAAAATACCTGAGGAAAATACATTAATCATACATGTTTTTAATGAGTTCTGGTCCTTGTTACAATTAAAAATATAAAATAAATCAAATTCCTAAAATAGGTATAAATCTTTGCATTCCTGTAACTAATTAACAAAGCAAAAAGGATGCTCAACACTGACATAAGTACATCTAGTGCATTTTGATTAAAATTTGGTAATATCCCCAAGGGAAAGGAAACTAATGTGAGATTAGATGAAAAAATATAAAAAACTACTAGTATTAAATCACTCTGATTAATACCAAGCTGAGGAAAAAGGAAAAAAAAATATTTAAAAGATCAACGCTCCCTAACTTTGCTTTTCTTGTACTTGATGTTGATCAATTGCTCATTTACAGTAAAATGGTTTTTTAAGTTACCATAATTCAAATTTAAATTATATCTTCTGCAGTATAAAAAGAAAAGAAAGTAAAATACATTAAATGTGATTATAAGTGGGAAATTTTAGCATGTAACCCTGCTTGACAGACACTTGTGTGTATTGTGTATTACTTAATTTGTTTCAGCTTAATATATATTCCTCTTCAGACTTTTTTTTTTTTTTTTAGATAAATGTGAGTTACTTTCCAGCTTAATGTGACTATTTTCCTGCTGTCAGGATTTGAGCCTTCTAAATAAATTAAGATTTCCCTCCACCTTTGAAAAAATTGAAAAAAAGGCTTCAGAAAAGAGTAAATGATGAACGAGTAGGTGATGTTTTCCTGTTTTGCTGCTGCATAGTGGATAAAACTGCTTGGCTATGAATTTAGAAGAGACCTTGTGCACTACATTGCAAACATATATGGAAGATAACATTGTACCCATCTCAGACTCAGTTTCTGGGGAAAAAAAAAAAACAACAAAAGAGACAAGAAAAGAAGTATGGATGTTTACATATAGTTTTTCTTCATTAAAACACTGTAAGAACAGGCAAATAATAATATGATGTCTCTCTGCTATTTCCCATGGCAACTATAGATTCAGAGAATTTTGCATGTGCACATGAACAAATTGTTGTGAACAGAATTATTTTGAAGGTCAGTTTATGATACTGTTTTTGGAAACGTTGTGAGAGAAGATAGAGCAGTAGCCATGAGTAGAATTTTATATTTTAGTTAAAATTAACTTGAAGAAGTACATAGATGGATCATAGAGTAGGAATTAATAGTGAAGCTGATTAACAAATGATCTATTTTCAAAAGCTGAGAAGCTTACTGTACGTGTTAAAGGCTTGCTTTTAAAAATGTTCTGAAGAAAGTTGAAGAAAGAATTTGTTATTTCTCTCCCTTTCCTTGTATTCTCTGTCAGTTATTTTAATTTGAAAAAAATGAAAGACATGTCAGGAGAGGGAGGCTGAAGAGCAAGAAGAATGAGAAATTTTTAAAAATGAGAACATTTGATGAAAATAATGTTTTAACCTCTTTTAGATACAGATAACTTTGTGCAATTTTAGGAAACTACAGAATGCATATTTTTAATCCTTGAACAAAAGTCTCGGGAGACCAGGGTACATATTTGACATGGATTCATACGAAGGGTAGTATAATTATATTGCTTCATGGAAAAATAGAGATGAATATCATTAGGGCAAATACAGAGAAGCATAAAAATCTTGAAGATTTGTTTCTGTCCTCTGGACTCATTCAAGGACCTTCAGATCCTTCCTGACTCGTGGAGCTCAGAACTGCACACAGTGTTCCAGGTGAGGCCACACCAACACTGAACACAGCAATTCAATTGCCTCTTTTGGCTGGTTGGTCATGTAGTGTTTGAGGTGCCCCAGGTTGAGGTTTGCACTCTGGGCTGCCAGGACTCACAGTGAGCCTCCTGCTGGCCAACACCCCCAGATCACTTTTAGCAGGGCTGGTCTACTTGTTCCCTGCATTACTCCATTCTAGGTGCAGAATCCAACAAAGAATTACATTTGTAAGAACAAAATGTTGTATTTCACTTTGTGTTAAATTTCTGTGTTTAAAGTGTCTTTGCGTCATTTTCGTTCTTTCCTGTCTATTTATATTAGTGTTAATTGGTGCAAATGTTTTTTCCAAGGGGAAAAGAAAAAATAAAAAAGAGGAACACTTTATCTCATAGAAATGTTTTTTTCTAGTGATGGGTAAATTAAATGTGTAAGTCAAGAAGGCACTTTCAGATGATTTCCAGCCACTCCTCTCCCAGTTTATACTCATATCTGGCATTATTCCATCCCAGATTCAGAATCCAGCAGTTGTTGTTAGAGTTCCTGCCATTGATGATGCACAAGAACTGTTCAGCAATAACTAAAACACAGGTGTTATTAACACTGCGTTCGTAACAAATCCAAACCACAGCAACCTCAAAGCTATACTTGTCCCTGGAGAGAGCACCTCCCAGTTTGATATCGTCAACAAATTTGCACCCAGGTTGTTGATAGGTTTACTGAACAGAACTGTCCTTAGAACTGAGCCCTGAAGAGCACTGCTGGTGACCAGTTGCAAGCCAGATGTAGGCCCATTCATCAAAACACTTTGAGCCCTGTCCTTCAGCCAGTTCTTCACCAATCATGCTGTGTATCTGCTCATCTGACAGCTGGACAACTTGTCCAGAAGGATGCTGTGAGGGAGAGGACATCAAAGACCTGACTACAATCCAGAAAAACTTCATTCACTGCCTTCCGCTCATGCACTAGCCAAGTGACCTTATCACAGAAGGATATCAAATCAGTTAGACAGGAATTTCCCTTCATGAATTTGTGTTGACTGTGCCTGATGAGTGCATTGCCCTTTAAATGCCTTTCAATAGCACCCAGTGTGACCTTCTCTGTAATTTTTTCTAGTTACTGAAGTTAGACTAACAGGTCTTTGGTTTCTGTATTGCACTTCTTTATCACATAGCAGAAAATTCACAGCTGAGGAGAAAGGGCTATTTGATTTACCTTGCTCTTGTCAGACATTACCTTTAGCAGAATTTAGACAGCAGCAAGGACTGTTTTTCAATATTGAAACCTGGATCAACCCTTCCTCAGGAGATATGTACCTGCTGAAAATCTTTGCAGTTCTCTGTATTGCAGACCTAGCTCCAGATTTTTCTTCTAGATTTTCAGCAAGGACCATTCTTTAATGATTGTATCTATTGATTATACCCACACGGTCTTGGTTCAGGAAGTAGCCTAATATTTCACACTTTCTCAGATCCATATTTGTGCTTCCTTGACACGTAGGTAAGGGCAGAGGATCTGGCTTCCACTTTTCACTGAATACCAGTCATGACTCAGATTACCCAGAGATCAATTTTCTTTTTTTTGTAAGATGTAAGCAATTATCTGTGACCAAATGTATAGACTTGTATCATTGCCAGGAGCTTAGGTGACATACAGACTAATGTCAGGCCAGGTCAGTTCATGCTGCAGGTAAGGGTAACGATAAGGCTGAGATCTTCCCTGTGATGTTACAAAGGACTTTTTCACAATGCCAGTGAAAAAAGCTCTGGGCATGTACTGCTTATATGCATTTGAACTCAGGCTTATCTCACTTCTTATGTGATGTTTTGTCATGTTTTATGATCCTATGGCTGTTTTCAAATATTGAGGTGAAGATTTTATCTAATTTTCTAACATATCTACTTGCAAATATTTTAAAAATACCTAAAGGGAGACACAGAAAATTGTTGATAAAGAGGACATCTTCCATGCAGGTTTTGTTTGTGACAGAGGGCAAAATTTTTCTCTATTTTTAGATTAGCTATCTATCTATCTATCTATCTATCTATCTATCTATCTATCTATCTATCTATCTATCTGTCTGTCTATCTGTCTATCTATTTGTTAAATGTTTACTTTATTTGAAATGCCTGTTTCTCTTGGCTACCTACAAATTGTCAGCAGGGTAACTAGTCCAGATGTAGACAGACACCTATAGTGTAGACATCTCTCTATACTTTTTTCTGTAAATAATTCAGATAAAATTGCACAAGAGAATGTAATCTTGTAATATTATTCACTGTTTTAACATTATGCTGTTTTTTTACTCCACTGTGGGAGTTTTTACCAACTTTGCCAGCAATTTGTCAAAGGGCAACAAGAAAACAATTAAGTTTGCAGGAGAGATATACCAAAACACCAAAAAGATGGAACTATACTGTTAATTGCCACAAAACAATGTTTTGTTTTGTTTTGTTTTGTTTTTTTACTTAATAGTTTTTTTGGGTTTATGAGTTTTTTAAGTTGGTTTTCCAGATGCAGAGAATAATTGAACTAACTACAAATATAAGAAACTGTTGGTTGTTTTTATGGAATGTTGAAGGTTAAATATATTCAATCAGTAGGATAAATTTCCAAAAATTAAGAGAGTCCAGTATGAGAGAACTGACACTCAATGCACTGATCTCTTCTGTGTTCTCACTAACCTATAACAACTTTGACCTTCACTCATTAACTGCTTAAGCAAAAATGAACTCTTAAAAAAGCGGTTCCAAGGAGACGAGTATTATTCATAACCTGCACATCATATGAAAAATTTATGGTTTGTGACTGTTAGACTTAACATTGCTAGATATGTGTGGACAAAGATATTAACAGTAATCATACTGATCTCTGCAGTATTGACTATATTTTGTGCATGCGTTGAAGACATGAAGGAATAAAAATTCCCCACTGAAAAAGTTTGTAGTCTGTCTTGACAGCATAAACAAAAAACAAACAAACAAACAAACAAAAAAAATGCTGAGAAACTAAAACCAGCAAAAAATGAGGAAGACAAGCGTGTGTACCACTACTTCCAAAAAACTCTCACTTGCCCTTGATGCCTCAGGTTCAGAATACAGAGTTTATTTACTCGTAAGTTGGTAAGATTTCTCTCTATTTACTTGTGTAGCTCATTATTTGCAGTTGTTTACAAAAACCACTAGTAATGGTTTACAGACTTTTTAATTATGGAGACACTTTTGCAAAATGGGTTCTATTTTCATCAGTATTATTACATTATATTCTGGCATAAGTAAGTAAGTAAGTTTCTGTTAGGTGAGAAATCCAATTTACAACCAACACGACTCCACTTGGATCATGACCTCTAGTAAAGAACTACCAGCTCAGGATATGACTTCACAGAACAGCTCTAGGCACTGAAGAGATATATGGATTAAAGACCTGTACATCAAATAGACATGTCCAGAAATACTCTGTCTTTAGTAATCTGATCATTTAAACCAAGAAATGTGCTCAGAAGGGAAAGAGATACATTTTTTTTAAAAAAACGGAACTCATTGTATCATCTTTGTGAAAAATGAAGATCCAAGTGGATTGATGACTGCAGCACTTTCTCACAATCAACAGCAAGTTTCTTGAATCATTAATGAGATGAGTTCAAAGTCCCAGAAACTAATAATTTGTGTACTTTCAGCACTAAGTGAACTCATCTTTCTTGTCTAGCTCTTCCAGTGTCAGAGAGATCCTGCATGTAATGCACCATATCAGTGATAACTTCTGAATTAATGTTGTAATTTCACTTGGCATTCAAGTTCCACTCTGTGCCAGGCAGTGAAAAAAGTGAGAAAGGAGACAGCTTGTCTCCAGCAGCATGAGATAGGATTGAACTCTTTAAATTTCTACAGTGTAGGTGGCAGTTTATGAGATGGATGTCTAGGCTTCCAAGAAATGCAGAAGAGAGTGAATCAAAAATAGTTAATGTAATCTGGAGAGTAATTTATCTCTCCAGAATTAGGTAGGCAGGTATAGAGTCAGTTGCATGAACACATTATGAGATGTTTTACCATATTTAAGATTTCTCAGGGATGTTGAACTAAATGAGGTTGGACTAGATGATCTGCAGATGTCCCTTCCAACCCTAAAAATTCTGTGAATCTGTAATTCTGTGTTACTCCAGCACAATGTTGAAAAACATGGTATTGGATCTACTGAAAACTTGTCCTCTTCTGACCTAGAAACTGGAGGAAAAGTGGGACATGGAAGAATAAATCTGTCTTTTCAGTGTAAAATAAAAATATAATCTAAACCAGTACTTTAATAGATAAGAAAATACCCAGAAGTAAGTGTTATTCACTGGGTTTTTTTTCCCCCATGTATTTGTTGGCATACTAAAGAAAAAAGGGGGGGGGGGGGGGGGGGAAGATGTTGTAGAATTTGAATGAAGTAATTTCTTTTTCTTTAAAAAGTGCAGATGAGCTTGTTGCACAGTAAGACTTTGAGCACAATTTGGGGAATGAGAGTAGTCATAACCTGCAGTAAACTAGCAAATCTTGAGGAATTTGTGTAAATATATAAATCCTCAGGGTTTTTTATAGCCAAAGACAAAGCAATGGTCTTCAAGTTTAATTTGAAATTTATATTCTTCTGAGAAGGCTTCAATATCCCATCCATCCATTTCAAATAATCAACAATTGATTCACTTCAGTAGTCTGATTAGAGCTACAAATACTATGAACCAGTAATCCAGGTCTTGGCTACAGATACTTAAAAAAACATGAAACATTTTTTTTCCTTTTGCTTTGGCATAATCCCTTGATTTAAAATATTTCTGTTCATTCCTTTCTTGAGGCATTGTCCATAGGAACAGGCAATTTTGAGGGGTATCAAGTCATGCCAAGAACAATTAAGAAAGGATTTGATGGAAGTAAAACCAAAGAAATCCTAGATCTACTGCAAAGGATGTTTTGACAAAAAAGATTAAGAAAGAGAGGAAGGATTTGAGGAATGTTACCTATTAGGCAGTAACACCAACTTAACCCTGTATGTACTTCATGTGTTAGCCATATATATTCACAGGGGAGGATAAAGTTAAGCCCATTTAGACTGATAATATTTTTCATTATACATATCTACTGATTTCAAAATACTGATAAAAGAAAAAATGGTGCATTAAAGAGCTTTGTGGACAAGCAGAAAAAAAAACCCTTTTCAAAATATTGTTCTAATCTGTTGTACTGCTTCTCCCCTACAAAAGATCTCTAGTGACCTAACATGCTTCTTTCTTATACATCTTGTTTTGATTGAGATGTAAGAAACATTTTTACCACATATTAAATTATTCAAATATGTAATTATTCTTGTTCATATAGAGCAATTTCTTTCATGTCAGTACACAAATTTTCTCTTGCTGTTATTTTGGTGGGGTGTTTTTCAACTGTCATCAAAAGATCAATCTTTTGGGAACACCGTGGGCAAATGTAATCCATTTAAAAAATAAGTTTCAGTCTATAATAACAAAGAACAATCATACAACAATTGTATTTTGGGCTTAAATGTTAATTTATGAATCCACAGTCATTCTATAACTTCAGGCAAGAAATAGCTACTGTTGGGACTTTGACACATAAAGTGTTTCAAATTTCATCCTGAATTTCATACCCCTGGGACACAAATTTGTCTTGGCCACATTTTAACAGCAATGCAAAAGTAGTGGTTCTTTAAGGGGAAGGATTTGGGTTTATCAGGGACACATTGCTGAGACGAAGGGATACTGGGGGAGGTGGAATCTGACAGCTCTCAACTGTCCTTACATCTTCTCAGCTTGTGGAGCTGAATTATGCCTGTTCACAACTTGAAGCTCTACTTTGTTTCCTTCAGCAGACAACCCAAAGGGACTAATCTGACAGCCAGAATAAGAGATGTCTGATACTCAGGGACTGTGGAGAAGATGTGATGCACACCAATATTTCCCAGATCCATAACCTAGGGAGGAACCTGCATGTAAAGGGAATCAAAGCCTGGTTCTTCGAACCCACTGAGTCCAGTTTGCAGTTCAATTAACTTTAAAGGAAAAGATGAGGGTGTACCTCAATAGGAGAAATAAATCTTACAGTTCTGGTTTATTAACTTTGGACTCCATTGGGGCTAAAGAATAGAAAAGTGGAAGGAGAAGCTATATGCTCTGATGACTAATTTTAAGCTATTTTTTAACTTTTAAATTAAATTCTTATAGCCAAATTTATTAAGAAAATTTAGATTATCAACAAAATTATCATACTTAAGGAAAAAAACCACAAAAAAATCAAAGCCAAACTGAAATAAGGAAAAGTAGTCTTATTCTAATATATACTAGGCAATTTTAGGCTACTCTACTACTGCAGAGAGGTTTGGAAATACTTGCAAAAGTAATTTACGCTGACTTTAAAGCCCATATATGCTGCCAGAACAATGATAACTGAGTCACTGAGTTTCTGAGAGTCACAGCAGTCAACGTTCATCAAAAAATTCTAAGCGTGCACTTATTCATTACAAGTGTCTAAAAATATTATTCATCATGAACACTAAAAAATTTATATTCAGCAAATCAAGAAGGAAAAGTTGTCATGTGAGCCAGGCATCCAATTCCATTTCTCTGGAATTTTCAAATTGTAAAGCTTAAATAAATTTTGCTGGGATCAGAAATAGACTTCTGCAGAGTGGTCTTAAAACTTCCCTTTAACAGAGAATACAGACAAATTGGAATTAACTTTGCACAATCTGTAGATGGCAAATTATTTGGACAAAATTTCAATAATCATTTAAAAATGGAAAATGTTGAAGTAAATAAGATTCAGAAAAGGTGAGAAATCAAATCTGTGTTGATATAAACTATTGTTATTAATTATAAATAGCTGTTTCAGCTCTTCAAAAGAGTTATTTCAGAAGGAAACATAATTAAAATCATTATGACTAGCAGCAGAAGTTGACATATTTTTCTGATCAAAATCTTGATGTACATCTATCTTGCAAAAGTAAAAAAAGAGCTAATTAATTCTTTTGATGACAAAGTTTATTAAAAAAAGGCAAATCTTAAAGTTACAAGATTCCAATATTTTACAAACAATTATATCTTTTTTTGAGAGATATTCTTCTTGAATTTATCCCTTTCTCTCACCTAATTTACTCTCTATTCAAAAAGATCAAAAACGTTCATTTCTAAAGGTATTTCTAGTGGCAAAAATATATTAAGTCTCATATAATGCAGCAGGAGAATTGAAAAGTATTCAATTTATAAATGTCATTCTGCAGCAGACTACTTGTTGAAATTGGGAACACTTTGTAAAAGGCCATCCACATTTAAGAGGCAAAGATTCATCATGTAATGATTAAATACCTGATAGTCATTAAAATTAAGGAGCCTGCTGAAGAGCAGCTTCAGATAAAGACTTGCAGAGAATAAAGTAAAGATTATCACAGACAGACAAACACATGGTACATGTGACATCAGTTCTGAAGGACTTACCCCTTTATTCTGCAAACTAATTCCAGACATAATCGGCTAATGAGCAATAGCTCATGACATAACTGAGATAGAGGTTTTTCTTTGCTTGTCTTCACCTTCTTTAATATTAATGTCAATTCACAATGCTAAAAAACTTTCAACTCACACACTGCAAGCTGAAACTTAGAATACTTAATCCCACAACTGGGACAATGTGACAGTTCAATTAGGACTTGCAGTTTAAATTTCTATAATTTCAATTATCTTTAAATGCCCATTTAAGGTTTGCTGTTAGCCTTTTGTCTTGGTGATGCTGGGACATACCAGGCTGTTTGTAAAACTGTGGTAAACAATCTGGACTGCATATGTGAAATATGGTAAGTTCTCTTGTGTTGTTTGATGGGTTTCTTTGCACTATCCTATTTACTAGATATAGCAAGAGCCTCCTCCTGCTGATCCCTCTGGAAGAAATACCACACATGGGCTGTTTATTAAAGAACACCACTTTCTAGAAGCACATATCTCAGTCACAGAAACCAATTTTTATATGCCTTCACAAATTCTGCATTCCTTTCAGACCATCTGCTTAACAGATAATAGAAACAGCTGACACATATTGAACAAAGTGTCATTCAGGTTTAAGGGAAAAGAGATTTCCTGGATTAATGATTAACAAATGATGGCATTAACTGGTTGATAAATCTTTCAGAACCTCCTTATATATATAACATGATGAGTAGAAGTCTTCTCCCTGCCTGACTTTAGAGTGCCTTGCTGAAGAATTTCTTTAAAGGAGTGAAATTGAGAAGATAAGGGTCAAAGATTACAGAGCTCAAACATCAGTAGGTGTGCAAGAACAGACTAAGAAAGATGACATTTCTATGCTATATTAAATCTCAAAATCAACGTTTTGCGAATCCAGGATGTGCACCATTCATTTCTCAATCGTCTGCACATAAAACACATGGAAGTCAGGGAACTAGATTTTAAATTCTTTAGTCTGTAAACTCAAACACACTGTGAACAGCTAATGTCCCTCCTAGACAAAACATTGGAAGCAAAAATCAGTGTGCAAAAAGTGGTCTGCACCCAAAGACTTTGAAAATGTGATATATTAAATTCGTGCTAGGTTTTATGAGTCTGAACCTGAAAAGTTGCTTCAAGCCTGTAAGTAGTTAAAACCTTTTTACTTTAAAGTAATCAGTTTTTTGCAAAGAAAATTGTAGCTGACCTAAAAAGCAGTGTCACCTTCATATATAAACCACAAAACTGAAAATTCCTTTTCTCTCTTAAACTGTACCACTGGTTATTGTCATCAGTGCCCATTCTACTGACTTTTTCAGAAATTAAATTTTTCATGTATTTATTTTCTCAATTTCTTTCCTGCTTATTTTCACCACAACTATTTATGCACTATTCTAAAAGCATATCAAGAAAATGCAGTGATAAATATACATATACTGCTAAAATACAATTTTATATTAATTTAAATCTGCTTTAAGCTAATTCTAGTCAACTAAGTGGAAAAGGGGTAATGGTGCAGTGAAGGGTGAAAGTGGGGGGAGTTGAAATATTCCTGAAAATAACTGCTTAGCCATAGAAGAAAGCAGTACATAAAATGTTGGATCTCTTCTCTGCTTTAGTGACTCCTGGCCAGTGGATAGAAGCAAGGCCTAATTTAGCATCAATTTGTATCACATGGGACAGTAGGTAGAATCATAAGTAGTCTTTGGCATTCACTGGGCAACATTAACAATCTCTGTTGTTGGGGAGAATTTCTGTTCAGAATCCTGCCTAAATCTGTGAATTCATTATTTCAGTGCTGTGCCCTGTCGTAGCCACTGCCCCCCATGCTGAATTTGATCAACAGCTCAATAGAAACTTTGAACTATCATCAGCCATTACCTGAAAGTTTAGTCACATGAATGAGTATATGCCACTGTGTTGTACCTACATTTATTCTTCAGCTATTTCTGTGGTTATATTTTTAAGTACTGAGAATGAAAATATTTCCTCTAAATTCTCTTTAGAATAGTCATATATCATGTTCTGTGCTCTCCATGCAATGAGGGTCAAAATAAATCTATTAGGCAACATTTTGGATGCAGTCTTATATTAATGGAAAAAGTTGAAATTACCACTTGGGACACACAGACAAATTCTTTTATCCAATCCTTCTGGCTATCTTTAGTTAAACACAGTTTCTCTAAAAAGTAAAAAGATGATAAATGAAAGAAAATGTTGAATGGAGAGAGTGAAGTAGAGCAGGAGAGAAATGTGGTGAGCGGGATGTAACACTGCAGTGGAAATAAACTTCTTAATTATGCAGTGACAACTCTTCCCATTTCCACCATGTCTGAAATAACCTCACACCAACTAATAAGGACTCAGGTGTGGTTAAATATTAGATTTCTAAAAGTAATATTATCTTTGGAAAATGACAAATTATGGTAAAGCTAAATAGATACATTTGCATTTTGTTGGAAGATTTAGTCATTCCTACATTAAAATTTGTACTCAGGTGTACCTATTGCTTTTTATCTTTTTCTGACAAGCATGAGTTTTCTTGGGGTTTTAATCTACCCTTCTTCTAAAAATTCGTCTCATGCCAAGCTACTTCAGGGCACCTAAAGCAATTCTGGTTTGCAGTCAATGTCTCATAAGTGGAAGGGAATTATCTCAAGTGCAAGACAAAATGTAACTAAAAATCTGCTGAACTATGTTTTAAAAGTACTTTTTGAAAATTGTAATGTCAACCACTTATTGAAGAGATATGAACAAAACCCAAAATAGTTCTTGAAAACATTTCATGTGAACAGTGATAGTAAGAATGGAAAGGTAAACTGAAGAAAGTAGGTCTATTTGAGAAGCCCAAATATTTGAGGTCTTTATCATGAAAGAAAAATTAAATCAAAATTAAGATAGGAGATGGTGTTCATTGCATAAAGCATTGGTTTCTACAATCCCATGGAAATAAACAAATCAACACTTAATCTAGAACGTGAGAACTGAAATCACCAGATTGTTGATTGCCTTCACTGTCAGACAAAGATGCAAAAAATATGCAATATTTTTCATCATTGAAGGTCATGAAAATATTCTTAAATGAGCTTGACATCAGACATACTCCATACACTAGATAGGATAGAGATATGAGAGATTTAGATGTCACATTAAAGAGCATAGAAGATAAATTCACAATAAAAGGACTAGCAACAGGCAAGCTTTTCTCACGGAAATTAATATATCAATCAGAAATATTTGATTAAAAATAAAAGAATTTTGATGCTGCAGTGGGTTATATCCACCACTCGCAGGATAGTGTTTCTACTGTTTGCTACAAAAATCATAATAAAAAACCTCATAAATATATAAGCAAATAAATACAGAGTGCATTGTCCGTTATAGATAAAAAGATACATTCAAATAAGAATATGAAAAAGGATTGTTTTAGTCAAGTGGTTGTCACTTGCCAAAAGTACAAACAAAATACAGACTTAAAGAAAACCAAATGTACACCCACTGACTAGGAGAAAATATTCTTTGGCAGATTTCCAGGAAATGAAAAATTAAAAAGAAAAAACAACTCTGAAGCTTCATAAAGTTTCTCAGCCTAGAGAGGTGCCAAAGTTGAGCAGCACAATGTGGCTAGAAGATTCCCCAAAGCTACTTTAAACTGAGCAGAATATAAGAATCATGCTAGGATGGACATATTGCAGCGAAGCCTCCTCTCGCATGTCCAGGTAGGCTTCTCAAAGCTCAGCATGGCACTTAAGTTATATTTAAAAATTTGCAAAAGAAGTGGACATCTCTGCATTCAGAACTGAACTGAAAAGTAATTCTGTAAAGGAAAGTGTGGATTTAAGTGAAGATAACCGACTGTGCTATGTTGATGCCATTTTAAGTGAGCAGGCTACTGAAAAGAAAGTGTTTTAAAAGAGTCTGAGATGCAGTAACTGATTTTTAGAAGGGCAAACTGAAAAGGTGTAAGAATGCAAAAAACTGTAAATATAGTCAAAAAGGAAATTCAAAGCACTGCTTTAAAGGCTTTATAAAAATGAGAGGAGCCACTATTCAGTTATTTTAGCCATGTCTAAAATTAATGAATAGCCTCAAAAATCCCCAAACATTAGTTTTAGCCACTCAACCTTATTTTCACAGTTTATTGCTCAAGTTCTCATGGAAGCTGATGGATACAGTTCTTAAACTTCAGCTCATAAAAAAGTTGCACTTCACAGAGCACAGAAGACATAAAAGTATAGGTGGAAAAACAGAACACCACTGCACATATCTACACCTCTGTTACCTCATCATCCTCATTGACTTTTTCTGCTCAAATTAGATTTCTTAATAAAGTCCAAAGTCATTCTTTTCCATTTTCCATGTCATCTAACACTGTCTACTCTTTCATCAAATCTTGTTTTGTTTTTTTGTTTTTTGTTTTTTTTTTTTTCCTGGTTTATGCTTGGGGCTTTCTTAGGGATTTTGTTTGTTCCATTATTGGTGCAATTTGGTGTTTTTTTGGGTTTGGTTTGTTTTTTTTTTTTTTTTTTTTTGGTTGTTTTGTTTATGTCTCTGTCACTACTGCTTTAGAGGAAATTTGCAAGAACATTTTCTTCATAACTGTATGATTTGCTTTGTCTTCCTAATCCTCTTCCCCACGCTGAAATACTATTTAGTTACTTCAGTATGCAAAGCAGTTTTGAATAACATAGATTGCACTGGTATTGTGGGTTAACAAAGCCACTCAGTCCTTAACAAAATGGGGAGAAAATAAGGTGAAACACTCATGGGTTAAGATTAAGACAGTTTAATAAAGGCTGCACGTGGCCCTTAATAAAGGCAACAGCCACGAGCTAAAGTAAAGGGAGCAAAAAAACCCTTATTTTTCCTGAATATCAGGAGGCAATGCCCAGTCACTTCCAGGGAGGTGGAGCCTCAGCATGCCTGGTAGTTGCTTTGGAAGACAATCATGTTAATATCAAATGCTCCCCTGCTCCTTTCTCTAGCTTTTTATTGCTGAGCATGATGTCATACAGTACGGAACATCCCTTTGGTCATTTTGGGTCAGCAGTGTTGGCTGTGTCCCCTCACAAAGTCTTGCCCAGCCCCAGGCTATTGGTCTTTGTTGGTGGGATTGGAGAGACAGCCTTGATGCTGTTTGAGCACTGCTGTTTGAGCTTTACCCAAAACATTGGTGTGTTATCAACATCCTTCTAACGACAAAGCACAGCGGTATGAAAGCCACTACAGAAAAAGTTAAATCCCTCACAGCCAGACCCAATATAAAAATCCAGTTCTTTGTTCACACGACCACTAATGTTTCCTAATAATCACCACTCCTTGAGGCAGCAATCGAGACAGAGCAGAAGGAAAATTGTATTCATTGCTTAGCCATGGATAAAGTCACCCAGGCTACTTTTGGAAAGAAGTTTCAGGAGTGGGGATCAGCATGGTGATTTCTAAGACAGTTAATTTCCTTTTAAAATATGGATTTTTTAATAAAACTCTCTTAAGCTTCATGCTGGAGTTTGAGAAACCCCACTGGCTGTGCATGTGGAGGCTTGCCATGCACCTAAGGTGCATAACCACCTTAGAGTGATTCTGTTTTTTTAGTGGTTTCTTTTCCCCTTGACTCACACTGAGCTATGCACCATTACACAAGATAGAACCTGGCTTTCCTACCATAAATGGGATTTCCAAGCTTGTATAAAAATATTTTTAATTTCTATTTTGTTTGTTCTTCTGCTTAGATTTCTCTGCACTTCTAAATCTTCTTCTGGTTCATAGGCACACATCTGTAACATCCCTGAGTGATATTTTCACATTTCCAAAAGAGTAGCTTCAGAACCTGCTCAGGCTTGTCAGGCATTTAGTAAGAGTATTCATGAAAAAGTTCGTAGATTTTCAGTATATTTCCAGACTTGAAAAAGGTTATAAAATGTATTTATTTTCTCAGCACTAATCTTTTGATTTAGAGTGTAAAAAGATCACTGTTCTAATAGACTGTTAAAAAAAACAAACAAACAAACAAACAAACAAAAAACAAAAAGAAAGACTTAGGGTAAGCACACCTATATTAATAGAAAAGGCCTCTTCCTACTATATTTGATTACATTTTAAGAACTAACTTAAGCTAATGCTCTACCAGTTTATATACAGAATCAATTTCTTTAACTAGGGGTAAAACTAGGCATTCATATCCATTTCCTTGTTATAGGAACTTTTAAAAAGAAGTGCAGTATCAATCACTTTAAAATAATTATCAACTATAATTGCCTACTAATTTAAGAATTTACTGGTTTCTCATGACTTATTTAAGCATATTTCTATCTCAAGTTTTTTTGCCTTCTTCTGCCTTTCCACCAAGAGATCTATCATGTACGTTTATATCCACTGAGGGAATACAAATTATCACAGTTCTATTCTCTGCTAGTAAAACTAATGTCAGCACTAATTATATAAACTTAAGCTTGTGAAAAGCAATTTGTGTTGACCTTACTTTTAAAAGAATCATAAAAAAAAAAGATTAAAAAATTGATTTGTTCCTAAGTGTTTAAAAAAATAAGAGAGGGAAACTGTTAGGCTTTTCAGAAAAAAAATAGTAAGATAAACTAGCCTGTCTATGGATTATGGAAAAACAGGTATCAGTCTGCTGCCAAGTTTTGAATCTTAATTTAAAATGTGGTGTTCTTTGCAAGTTCCTAGCCCTAGAAGGAAATTGTGGTTGCAAGGATGCAGATGACAAGACTGCTGTTCTCTCACTGGCAAAAATATGTGCAGAGAGCTAAAAGGAACTACTTACTAAAGTGTGAATCATTGCTGGACACAGGGAGCAAATCTTAAATAATGTAACAATTTCGTTTCATAATATTATGAATAGTATTAAATCCAATGAAGAACAGTTTACTTGAAGCCTCTTGTGCTAGATCCTGCCTTTACCAGTTTGCTCTGATGAAACCTCTTTTTCAGACTAATGCAAACATTATCTTGCAGACAGGTATAATATTTTTGCCTGTACTCAGGAGAAGAAACAAAGAAGCAGAATACTACTGGCAAAGAATTTGCCATCGTGCAGAGTCTGGTCTGAATTTCAGGTGCTGCTTTAAAGAAACAAAACTACTTGAAAGCATGAGTTTAGTTGAATTTTTATATTTTGGTAGAAGAGGATGTGGATCAGAAATAATGTATTACACCACTTGTGTGTTCTGCACTGATTCATAATGTCTCATGTGAGTGATGAATGTGGATGTTTCTTTTTCTTACAACAAATAATTCTTCCATTATCTCCCTTTCCCCTTTTTTAAAGCTGTTAATTGTTATGCTTTCATAATGTCTCTTTGCACCATTGTTTCTGGTAGCTGTCAATGATGCACTCTGAAATCTTACAATTTTTTTTTTAAAGGATATCAAATAAATCTTTCCACATAAAAAATCTGGGAATCATTTTTAATAGAAAATTAATGTCTTGCTACTTAAAATATCCTCGAAAATAAGGGGCTCCTGGAAACTGTAGGCTTTGAAAGCTCCGAATATCAGCGTGAAATATGTGTCCAGAGAAAATAAGATATTGCTTTCCAGTTTCTGCGGGGATATTCACTGGAGAGAAAAATAATAGTTTTGCCACAACACTTCCCAGCACCATTTTTAATCATAGGAACTCCCATTAAATTACAGTTGAGCATAGGAAAGAGAAGAGCAGTAGTTCAAAATATAGAAGAGTTTTTTGGCATTTAAAAAGATTTTGCAATGAGAATTTTGAGAATATTGGTTCGTACTGTTACAAATCAGATACCTGAAAGGGTATTCCCAAGATGAATTATTAACTACACTGTTTGCTTTTATTCACAAATCAGTCTAATTGTATGAACCAATGAAACTGCTATTAAATACATGATTAGATCTTTTTTCTTGTAGAATAATATTGAACAGATTAATAAGATGTGATGTAGCCTGACTGTAGATGTAGTGTTCTAAAAGCTATCTTTCTTTTGTATTAACAGAAATGTTGGGATAATTAATGTGGATATTTTAACAATTTTCATTTGCTCCAGAAAGTATTGTGCATCTGCACAGAGGTAGATTAGTGAATGAGATGGAGAGGACTGTTTAATTTTTCTTGTGTCCTTGAGAGTTCTTTTATTCAGTGTTAACAAGCATCCTCACAGTTTTCCAGCAAATTAAGGCATGATAAGTTTTACATTGTCATCTTGACAGTTGAATGTATTTAGGGTTTATTACTTTCCAATATATTTCATACCTATCATATTTCACAACAAACAAACAAACAAACAAACAAACAACATTACAAAGAGTGACAGTTTAGTTTACTTACATGTATCCAACATTTTTGGACTACAGACACACACAATAAAAAGTTTAATGGTCTCTCTGCTAGTTTTCTTTGACCAGTTCTACACCACTAGGGTCGTAATTTCATTTGTACTCCCGAATAAGTAAAATAGTAGGTGTCTAAAGGGTTTTGGAGCCTCATTTTCAGATCATGTAGACAGCGTAACTGGGCTGGAGTGTGTCTCAATTCTGGTCTATGTTCCTGACTTCTTTTGTAAAAAAAAAAAAAAAAAAGAATCTGTGCAATGGGATCAAGGAGTTTTTAAATAATTTATTCTTTTCACTGCTGAGCAGTTCCTCCTGTGGATAAAATACAGCTGGAACTAACCCTCCAGACTAAAGGTTAAGACCTCAGACTGGAATCGGAGACTGTAAAATCATTTCAGCTCTAGGCTTTAAATAATAATTCAGACCAACTTTCTGATCATCTTCTTGCATTTAGATATAAATCCATACCAAAGATCTTTGGATCTGTCTGGAACAAATGGGAATGAAGAACTTCTGCTCAGATTTGTTCACAAACTCTTTCTTCAGTGCCTATTATTTCTGTCCTTTAGTCCTGTAGGTTTGTCAGGTGTGTTTGCTGAAGGAATGGAAAAATGATGTCTCCTATGCAATGTTGAATGATTTAGAGGGAGAGAGTTATTAGGGTGGTGGTGATCCTAATCCTTTGCTGTATACTGTCACATGTGATGGAGTGGGAGTTTCTATTCAAGGTATGAAAAACCAAAACTGTGAAATGATGGCCAAGCATCAGCTGTGTAAATGAGGATGAAGGTCCATGAGTCCTTTGAAATGTATCAAAAGGCTATTCTGGAAGTTTTGTGACAGCAATAAGTCTGTTTTCAAATCTGCTTCCAATACCTTCTGGTCCTATGTATTCACACTTGTCTATGCTTGGAAAAGCTTGTGATTGTTAGCGTTCTCATCATCTGGTCCAAAAGATGCAGGATTTGTTTTTTTTTTTAAAGTAATTATTTGTTTAATTGTTTCATTTTTTCCCCATTTTTTTTCTCCCAGATAAATTTAGGTAGATTGTCCTACCTAAAGAAAAAAAAAAAAAAACAATTAAAAAAAAACCCAAAAGCCCCCAAAAGCCCCCACAAATAAATCCCCATAAACCCTAACAACAACAACAAAAACCCAAACAACCCCCCCCAATTGAATCAATCTACTCTAAATAAAATGTGTTTTTATAAACTTTACTGAATTATTGTTATTGATACTAAAAAATGAAAAATTCTGAAACATTTAAAAAGAAAATTTGCTTTGGCCTAATTTATTTTCATTATGCTTTGCATCTGCTATGTAATCAACAAAGGTGGCACTGCCTGTCATAGCTGATGGAAGACATTGATAAAAAGTATTTATTAAAATTATTTCCTGCAGTCTCAAAAGATAATTTTAATAGCTATGAAAAAATGAGTCACATAAAAAAACTACCTGCAGAGCAAAGACATGATCCAAACTAAAAATAAAAATAATAAACAGATAATTCTGATGCTAAAAATTATTACATATAACTATTCTCAAAAAACGTAAGAAATAAAAGCCAGTTTACATATGTTCTTAAAATAGCTTTTAGCATTCCTGGTATAAGATTTACAGTTTTCATTACTTTATGTTCTGCATCTTATTTGGGTTTTTTTTATCTTTTTATGTTATCTATATTTCACACACCCTAGCAACATTTTCCATAGGTTCCTAATGTAGGTGAGAGAAGGAGAAAAATAGTACTATCTTACTTTTGTAATTTACACAACAGGAGTGGTAAACATATATTTATATATATTTTTCCAATACTCTGAAACAGTATATAACTGTGACCACTAGACACATTCTTGATCAAATAATACCTGTAACTGTAAAGCCTGTGATTTCAGTGGAAGTTCAAAGTGATGAGAAATACATCCTCTTTGGTTACGGCAGTAAACTGAAACTATATTTTAAAAATATATATATATTACTTCAAAATGAAATTATGGGAAGAAAGAGAGAGATTTGACTCTTTAATTCTGTATTTTCTTATTTCAAGAAATAAGCATGTAACAGGAAAAAAGTGTTTGTAAATATTTGTCTGAAGAAAATCTGTCCATCTGATTCTGTGGTATTTTTCAATATTCCTAAAATTATTGTCAAAAGAGAACAAACAACAAGATGAGTAAAAATATGACCTGCCAAACAGCATTGTTAATATGGAAACAAACATTGTTTTAGAATTCTGTCAAAATATTAAGATGGCCTTTCTGATTTTTTTTATTGGTTTAGAAATTTTTGTATCTTGGAGAAGAAAAACTGCTCTCTGAATTGCATGAGATTCATACAAAACAAAGAGAAAATGATAAAAATATACGTTTCTTAAAGAATAATTGCTGCAAGAAGTTCTAATGCAATCTACAGAGATTATGTGCTATTGCATGAGTTTGATCAATCTTCAGCAATCAAAGTAAGTAAAATGGTAACTCACAAAGACAAGGATAGAGTAAATGAGTAATTGTAATTATTATGAGTAGATTTTTATAGAATTTTCTCATTCAATTATGAATTATTTTTAATAAAAATATAGCTGTTCACCAAAAAGCAATGTCCAACATTAGAACTGAGGCTACTGGAGTGAGTAGATCAAATATATGTGCTAATAGTTTCTCCTTGTTATTAGATTTACACTTGTCTGTGTCCCTGAAAGGACTGTCTGAAATGTGCACTATCATCAGGTGCATGTGTTTTATCAGCCAACACACGTCACATGAATTAACTCGGACTGTAAGAGCTGTGATGATTGCAACAACACCATCTGCACTGTTTTTTTCTGGAGACCTTCCTGATAAGAGTAGCAACTGTGTAAGCTTATCTTTTGGTCTTCTAATTAAGGAATGCATTAGCAAGTGCTAAAATTACTAAGGACTTAATTCCTAGGGATTTCAACTGTACTTTAACATATTCCTAAATGCTTTAAAGAAACTGCAGGGAAACAGCAAGAAGAATATATTGTATAAAAAAATATGTGTGTGCTAGACCTGAACAGCCAGGTCTAGCATCACTCCAAATATTTTAAATACCAATGTAAATCCCAATAAAATCTGAGAGGAAACCCATGCAAGCATCTCAACCAGAGGAGGAAAAAAAAAAATACAGAAAAAAGTGAGCAGAAGCTTTCATTCAATGCTAAGATTACAAATTTTAGGACACTGTTTTACTCATTCTGGTGTTCATGTACTGGGTTTTGGTTCTGTTTTCAATGAATATATTCCCAGGTATTTTTTGGATTATAGAAGACAAGATCTATGACCGAAGATAGTTACAGAATGCCTGCTAAAACGGTATAAAGTTCTTAAGTGTAAAACATACATGGAAGTGTAGGAGGTATCTCTTTATACATAAAGTGCTGTTGAATAAAAAAATAAAATTAAATTTAAAAAAAATCAGCACAGAACTTGTCAAACAGATCAAATGTCCACCTCTTTCAGATTTTGTAGTGAAGATTCCTCAAGGATTCTAGAAGCATGCACTTACTAGACAAATATGAATTACTAATCTACAGGAAAAGACTTCAATGGAAGTTTTTGTTCTTTACATTTTACATCAGTTTTATTTTGTCCATGTTATATTTTATAAATTTTATCCTTAAAGATCAAATTTGGCAATGAATTTCAAAGTTGATTTTGTATTTGATAAATCAAGAGAGTTTTGGTTGATTGGTTAGTTGGTTAGTTTGTTAGTTGGCTGGTTGTTTGGTTAGGACTGTTTGTTTGTGTGTTTACTTGAGTACTTCAATTATCTCAAAATATCAATCTAAAGATATTTACCTTCTATCCTTAACTAACAGTGCTTATCCAAATACATATCCAAATTATTTTCCCTGTTCTTCATAAGCACTCTTTGTCTCTCCACTTTTTAGGGGATGCAGGTTACATATATTCCCCTTAAGGTTTCAGTGTCAATATTTTCATCAGACTCTGACCATGCTTTCATAGTGTAGAAGTTCAGTTTTGCAATGTCATGGAAGAAGACAGTCAGTCAAGTATAGACACTGAAGAAGACCCCTTAAACTTTCTAATTGTGAAAACTTCTATGAGGCTGAACTTGGATAATTTCCCCAACATAGATGAAATGAAGAATGTTGGGAAGGGGAAAGGGAGAAGCAGGTCAGAGATAACAGTCACATTGTTCCTTAAAGTAAAATCCCAAACCACCTAAACCACAACATGGAGCAACCTGGCAACATTACCCACCTATTCTCCCTGTCTGGTGTCTCTAGAATGATTCTGTATTATTCATGTATTTGATGACTTAGTAATACCTTCAGGACTACCTTCAGAACATTAAAATTTTTGCTGTTTTTCACTACCAAAATGAATAGAAGAAAGTTCCTAGTTGAAATGCCATCCAAGTCTTCTTGCTGACAATGAAGAGGTGATGTAGAATGAGAAACGCGAGTCATTAATTTTTTCCAAGACTCATCCCTTTACATCCATTGTCAGCTATTATTATATGATCCCAGTTAAGTACTGTCCTGTTAAATTTTGTTTGCAATACTTAGACAGCTGTAGATTTGTTGTGTGTGTCTCTATCATGTTTGCTAAAACCAGATAAATAAGTCACAGTCTGCTGATTCTTAGAGAGGAAATTTGAGATGATTTACTTCAATGTTAAAAGAAGATTCTCTCTTTGGATTTGCTGTTATACAGACAGTAAATTTGTAATTCCCAATGATGTTTTTCAGTAATAGTTGGCTATGAAGCTTCTATTTACCTTATGAAAATGCCATACACGTATCTGAATTAACAATATTACAAGGAAAAAATTTTCTTCTACATTTCCAAAGGGTATCCTACTGCAGTAATTTCACTTTCCCTCAATAACTAATCATTTATTCCTATGCAGCTCTAGGGTGAAGATGTGAAAAACTGAACCTGTCCCTAGATCTGATTTTTTTCCTGCAAAACTAGGCCAGCACTTAAATATAGCATAGTTAAATGTATCTGATTTGGAAACAAGTAGTGATTAGTATACTGTTGTTGGGTCAGTAAAAGTTCAATTTTAAGGCATACTATTGCATTTGAACCACAAAATCAGTAGTACATATCAACCCTGTATTCTCTTCATGCTGTCCAATATTTTGGCTGGTGTTTTTCCAGCTACCTCCTGAATTATCAAATACTTTCGACAACTTTGATCACACACAGTCCATGAAGGACTCAAAAGAACATGAACAATTGATAAGGAAATTTGCAATATAAGAATGTGCACTAATATGGTGACAGTGAGTTGATTGAGATTATATTGGATGATATAATGTTACCCTGGTAAGCTTTTCTGCCATTATAAAAATCCCTGCTACTACATAAGCACCTAGTCTTTATCAAAAACAGATAAGTAAAGGACTTAAAATGAATCCTCTGAACATGTATTTGTCAGTGCTTACTGAAAATGCATTGCAACCTCCATCAGCTGTGTCTGCCAAATTCAATAAGCAAAACAATGTGGTATGGTCAATTTGTGCACGAGACAGATGTTTTGTGGAGTATTTGTTATGCCTGCAGGGAGCTGAGTGACCACAGCTTCCAATCAGCAGTAGATGTAACATAACATCCTAACATTGCTTTCCTCTGCAACTAGATTTAGCATGTTGCACGTAATACTAGCAAGATTGCTACGTTTTCTCTGAATTGTTCCAAAAATGTCTGTTGGAATTGAATGTAAGTAGAAAAAATGTCACTGGAAAAACAAGAATGAAGTGCTGCATTGCTCTTTCATTTTAGGTTAATCTGTCAAACAGTAAGCTGTTTTCATCTTGTGGCAATCTAATTCAATGGAAAAAAAAGGATTACAGGATACAAATTCCTAGATATATATTTACTTTTTCTTAGTAACCATGCAGTTCTTATTTCTCCTTTGATAATAACTCCATATTACATCTCATATATACAGACCCCATTCTACAGAATTATTCAAACTTGATGATATAAAGAAGGAAAAAAGTCTCACAGATCTCAAAAGTGAGAAGGACAGAAGAAAAAGGTAGTTGCTAACAGAGGGACTCAGACTTAACATTTAGCTCATGAACCAGAAATTTCTTTCAGAAGTGCAGGATTGTTCAGTCTCACTGCTGCCAAATTTTGCTTCTTCACAGTTTTCATTTTATTTTCATTTCAGATAGACTATTTTGATAGACTGTTGCTTACCTAGTCTGTTTAGATAGTATGTTCACATTTTCAAAACAGAACCACTGAATCTAAAAATAATGAAAAATATTTAACTTTTCCCTCAGAAATTTCCTACTTCTTGTGGATGATATACTTAAAACTTGTTTGACTGTAATCTCAGTATTTTGAAATAATCTAGAAGAAAAAAATGGAATGTAAAAACCCCTATGCTTCCTGGCATGCAAGAAATATAGGTTTATCACTGCTTGGGGCATAACTGGTTATTATGGTTCCAAGACACTGTGGCCTTAGTTCCTTATAAACTTTAACTCCTTTGAATGTGGTCTTGGTTTTCATTGTTTTTTTCCCCATACATTAACTTACAAGGAGGAAATACCTCAGTGAACAATATGGCAATTTCAATATGTTTGGCTGAAGATGTTATGGTTGGGTAATACCGTTTCTACACCTTTTGCAGTTGATGTATCATTCTTGTCTTAGTGTGCCCCTGACACCAAGTCTGTTTGTCCTTTCTCTCCCAACACTTTTATTATAAGCATGAGGTGAAACAGGCAGAAAGAGATTTTCCAACTAGATGACTTTGTAAAAAATTGGTAAAAAAAATGATGTAGATTTTAACTGGCTTATTATCTGTTACTTTACGTTTTAAAAAAGCATATGACATGTTTCTGTCCATCTATGGAACCAGACTGATTGATTGTATAAACTGAAAATATCTCCACTTGTTTAGGAGAATATCTTCATAGATTCAGGATGAAACAAATCAGAGAGGGTGTATCTGGAAGATTCATACCTCTTGTGTTTGACAAGTTTGGTGATACATGAGGCACATCTGCAGATATTTATCTAAAAATATCTAAAGCCCAAAGCTTCGGAAACCTGTTCTTCACAAAAGAACCACTTCTCCAAATGAGGGCTGACAGTACAGAACAGGAGTCATGACTAGTAGCAATCAGAAAGGACAATCCTTACACTAGAAGAAAAAATTAGTTCCTCACGATGTCATCCAGAGTGTTACTGGAACTACTGTGTGATGCTTATATAATCCTTATATATATAATAGATATCTTAAATAAAGTCATGTTGCTATGTTTTGAGTGGTGTCTTGAGTGTAAGATAAATATCATAATTTTCAGTGAAGTCTGAAAAGCCTGTGCAGTACACATTCAAATAGCAAACTACTCCTCTACTTCAGCTGTGTAATCTGACACTGGCTGGACACCAAAATTCCTTTTAGAGAGGTTCCTTTTAACCTTCTAACTTTTTGAGCCAAGTTTCAATAGTCTGCAAATTTTTAGAACCTAGAATAACAGGGCTTATAATGGAAATACTTATGCTCTTGTGGCTGTAGATGTGCCAGCTACTGCTGTAATAATCAGCAGATAATTACCTTTAGCTTTCCACTGAATGAATTAGCACAGATGAAATTTTTCATTAAAAGATGAGATTTGCTGTAAGAAAGTTCATTTCAGGACATGTCCACAATAATAAACTAACTGCAGCTTGTTCTGTGATTTCTCAATACAATTTTTTCTGTGTGTTATTTTTTTTTTTTAATTCAGGAGGACTGGCGTGACTGAAGATATTTAAAATGAAAGGGCAGGTAGCTGAGTGCAGCTCACTTGTCCATTAAACATGACCCATCAGCATAGAGCTCACAGGTCAGTGTGATGTGCTGAAGTGAACTGTGGTTTGATGAATCAGCTCCTGTGGAGAGTAGCCTGCAGATGCTCTCAAAAAGTTCTAAGAGCTGCTTGATATTTAGCTGAAAAAAAAAAAAAAGTCCAAAAATGTTGTTTGTCTGACAGCATGAAAATTACCCAACCTACCTTATTTTATAAGAATACTGATTTCTAGCTGTTTTTCCTTTACTAGGAATGAAAACAACTAACCCATTACCACCAGCGAAACAGTGATTATGAACATCACATTATGAATTCTAATTTTTAAAATATTTCACTATTATTAAGTAGTCATTATTATGGTAAATCATACCAGGAGTGGGTATAGCAAAATAACATATTTTGTTATAATTTATCATTACTTTAGTTAATCAATCAGTGCTCAAAGCTTTTTTTTCTGGATGTTAATTTGACCCACAGGATAAATTTAAACTGTGTCAGGTGATGATTTCTTTCATCATGAGAGGAGTTAACCCTTTATCTAGAAAAACATTCTCTCTAATAAAAATTCCACAGAGTTATTAGATAATTATTATTTTTTTGCTTCCTAATGTTGCTTTATAACTTAATTTGCCCTCCTGAAAGCCTCCAGGAGTGTTGGGATAAGGGGAAAAAAGAACCAATGGACAAATGCAATATATTTGTATCTATTGTTTTCTGCTTTCTTGTGCTGATACTAGAATGGTAGATACTGATGCCGGCATGCAGCAGCCCAAAGCTACTTTAAAAAATAGTTACAGTACATACAGATAAAATCATCCTGCATTTTCACTAGTTTGGGAATGGAAATCTATATTTAGTTTTATTATTAAAATTAGAAAAGTTTCAATTAAGCTCCTCTCTGTGAATTGAAAATATTATAAAATTTATAACACATATATTTTAACTTAAAATTATTAAAAAGATCAGCTGCTCCTATTATCCTCAAGTTTTATTTTGCTTCCTTTCTCCAAACAAAATAAAAAAATGTTCTCCATTTACTTGTCAAATCCCATTCATTCCTCTTTCATATAAGGCTTCTTAAAATAAGATATGGACATTGTGACTGCAAAAAGAGTAACAATTTCAGGAATCAAATTAAATCAAGTTGGGATTGCTAGAAGAAGGGCTTTAGAATTGGTGGTAACAACTGGAAAACTGACTAATTTGTCAATAACCGAGAGTGAATATTACTTTGTCATTTAGTTCACTAATTAATCATATCTTCAGTCACGCTGCTCTCAGCTCTCAGCCTTGGTTTCCATTTCCTTATTTTCCTTTTGTTTCTACAATGTGCTGTCCTGCAAGGTGTCAGATGGGTTTTTCAAAAGGCCATAATTCTTTCATTACTTTTTCAGTTACACCTTATGACAAATTCTTTTTATTGTATTCCCCGTTTTCCTCCTCCCTTGCTCTGCTCTGCTAAACCTCCAGTCTATAAAGTTATGGTTATATGAGAAAAGTTCTCTTATCTAGACATTCAAACTGGAAAAGAATGATTGTTCAGATTTCATCAAATCACAGATATTACAACAATTATTAAATATATATATATATATATTTGGTGCTTAAAACATAATAGAATTTTCATTCTTTTCCCTTTTGATTTTATTGGGGATTAAATTAACTTCTTTTTTTTTTTTAAACTTTGTCATATGAAGTCTGAAAAAAAGACTCAAAATAGATAACGTAAATTTATACTTTCTCAAAATAGATAAAGTAAATTTATTATTTACTATCTCTAGTATAAGGAGAAATATATATATATATATTGAGAGAGAGAGAGAGAGAGAGAGAGAGAGAGACATATATCTGCAGCAAGAAATTTTCTTGAAGGGCAAAGAAATTTCTTCCTAAGAGAAAAATATTTTTTTCTTCTTGGACAGTATTCTTCCTGTAATATGGGAGTAGCACAGCCACCTTTCTTTGGTAATAGAGGAATAGGACCAATATATATTTCAAATGAGTGAATGACCTACCACAGGAGTGCTATTCATTCTTGCTAAGTGTATATTTCATCCTGTTTAATTTAGCTGGAAGATTAACTTGTAAACTAGTTTTGCCCAGACATAGAAAGACACGGGGAAACAGCATGAGATATTTCCCCTTTCTGTTGTTTTTGAGAAGAATGAGTAATTTGAAATTATGTTATTTTAAGTTACCTTCATGAACTACCAGAAGGTTTTTCATCTTTGATCCACTCACACCTTACTGCCCAAGAGAACCTTTCGTGCTATACTAGACCATGGGCAGCTGTTAATGTTTCCTTGTCCAGTTTATCAAAGAAAGTAGAGAATAATAATTGCCTCCATCCTTTGCTTGCTCTGAATTTTCCTGATGTTTCACTGAAGTTGATCCCTGATATTTTAATTCAGACAATCAAATTTACAGATGTTCTCCTCACACATATGGAAGTGATTCCTGAGGCTTATGGACTAAAGCCACAATGTAATTTGATTTTCATAAAATGGTAAGTGTATTGATGTGCTGATTAAGAAGCTCAGATTTTTCAATGGAAGTTAAGTAGTATTGGGATTTAAATGTTCTAAAGCACCTGATAATTGAAAAGGGAATGCCAAGTTTTTTCTAAGTCTTTTGCCAGACTACAGAGAGATTCATGATGCCAAATATTTAAGAAAAGGAGCACTGTATAAAATAAGTTATAATAACTAATAATATTAGGCTCTAAAATATCTCTCTGCACCTTTGCTTAACTCTGCAGTAGCCTAAAGATGCTTATACTGATAAAGCATCATTAAGCTAATTGAATTTCCAATTAAACCGTTTATGAAAATTGAGGGACTTTTGGCAAGCACAATATTATCCTTGTTGTAGGATTATATTTATATTTGGTCAAAGCATTTCGCACTTCTCATCTCTTTAACTGCAAATATGTAACACCTGTGGGGATTTATGGTAGCTTTGTGACTTCTGTTGGAGTTGACACCTGCCAAACTTAGTTTATTCATTTGTTTAACTTATGGGCACAGTGCGATGAACACATATTAATCCTATAAGTAGATTCTCAGATATAAACAGTTTTCTAAACTGTTTATGTGTAGAATCAATCTTGAGGACATTTGATTTTCAGTTTGACTCAAAGATGTGCATGCATAGCTGACTTTCTCCTTTTGCACTAATGTGAACTATCGTGTTTCAACAGATACTGGTGTGAAAAGGATCAGACACCTACTGAAACTTAAATTATCATGCTGTCACACAAGATTTCATCTTTCCCTGTGCTAAACCAACATATTAAAACTGAAAGTGGAAGTAGAAAAAAAGCAGCAAATGACTCTAAGTCTACAATATTTGACCATTGTCACTAACTCAGTTCTTTTACAAATAAACTAAATTAAAACCAGAGCAAGTGTTGCTATCAAACATTTGGAATCTCAGTGGAAAAACTATTTCTCAAAGGTTAATAAAGACTGCTGGCATTGAAAGTTGTATTATGCAATTGTTATCCAGCAGTGGCTAAAAATGAAACCAATATGAACAAATAACATACAGAGTATATTATTACATTTTCATAATGTAGTTTAATTTTGCAGTCCTTCAACAATAAAAGTAAGTGATTCAAGTTTAATAAAAAAAAATGGAGTCAAAGTGAATGAAATATCCTACTTTTACAGCCATGGGAACAATTTGTAATGCAGCACATCCCAGTGCAATAATAAGTTATGAGAGCAAGACTGACAGGAAAGAAATAATTTTATAGTCTTAAGACTGGCAAAAAAATAGAACTGAATTAAATTTATTTATGGAATAGCATCAACCTGTACTGAAAATGCTATATTACTATTATAATATTTTCCCCTTTCTCTCATAAGTGCATGTTTGGTTTGCATGGCATGGGTTTGGTAGCAGGTGTGCTGGAGAAGTGGCTCTGTGAGAAGAGACCAAGAGTGTCCCTCTGTCTGACAGTGACTTTTCCAGCTGGCTCCAAACAGGACCTGCTGTTGCCCAAAACTGAGCCTCTCAGCAACACTGGTGGTGCCACTGTGACAACATATTTAAGAAGGGGTAAAAAATCCTGTGCAGCAGCTGTGAGAGTGAGAGAAGTGAGGAAAAAGTGAAAGAGGGTAAAGTTTTAAACATATGAAGTGTAAGTTAGGATATACTAGAATGCTGAAAAGCAGATTCTCAAACCAGAAAGTGAAATTAAGTTTCTGCTGATCTAGTGTTAGCCTTCAAGATTTTTAGGAAACTACTATCACAAAATGCTATGTATCTCACTCAAAAATATCCACTCAACTTTTCAGTTCACTGTAGCTCTGGGTGGTTACCTTCTGATAATTTATCTTAATTTAAAGATAAATTCTAAATTTAAGTTTAAACCAAAAATGCAACACTAAATCTGTCTAAATAAAAAAGGAAAAAAAAAATGTTTAAAAGGACAGTGGGGCAAGCTTGGGCACTGTATCCTATCTCATCCAAACCACTTATATTTTTTGCTCCAAGGCTCTTGTTAATATCACCTCAATGGTGTGTGTTTGTAAAAAAGACTCAAGCATGACTCTTGTCATGACTGTAGCTCCTTGTAAAAGCTTCTTCCAAGAGGCAATGTAGGGATGTAGCACCATAATGGGCTGCTCCACCATTTTTCTAGCACTATTCCAGCAGGTTTTGCCACTGTTTACATCTTGAATGATGCCACATCATCAAACTAGTTCTACAAAGCACTAGTCTGGCATATTCTTGCAGGCACTTTGAAGTGAGAAAGAATACAAAGAATTACTTTTTGTGTCTTAGGTCCACAGTACCCAGAGATAAAAACAAGGTTGTGTGACATACCAGCTCACACCAACCACAAACAGGGTGAGTCAGTATGTGCAAGTTAGGTTTTTGTATTTACTTGTTTGGCCACTTAGAAACAGCCTTGTGTTCATTTTGCAAGCACTCAGATGTCTGAAAGCATGTGAGCGCATTAGAGTGCATTAGTCCATCATATGCATTTTTTGAATGTATTCTGGACATGCATTTAAGCACCCAGAACCTCCACTGATCTACTCCCTCAAGCTCTGCTCTCCCAGACACCGTAGGAATGGACAGCAATGCAGGAAACAGAGACAGAGAGTGCAGCTGGGTTTTTTCCTGGTTGGCAGCATTAGTGACAGAGGCAGAGTGAGCCAGACTGGTGTTGTGTGGATAGCTAATGGGATCAAAGACATCTAGTATTTCAGCCAAGGAATTTGCTGGTTTTTGACCTTCCCTGAAGCTACTGCAGAATTAAACTTTGCTGGTTCATGAACTGAGGACAATAAGAAGGAATTTTATCTACTTTACAGAAGCACACTTAATCAACCCTGCTAAGTCTAAAAGACGGCAAAAACTACTTGCGAGTGTAGGAGCCAGTTTTTAGCCAAGTATCTAATGCTATCTAAAATATCAGCTCTTCATGTTGACACTATTAATAAAAGCATGGTAAATTACTTGTTTCATCTGTCAGACATGAATAACAAGCTTGACTTGTGAAGGGCAGACCAACATGCTATCACTAATATGCAAAGCTACTTTGATGGAGTACTCCAATGAAATGCTATTTCCCTGCAGATATCATTGCAGGGATGCAATGTTCTCCCATCCTCTAGAATTTAGTGCTCTTCTTCATCCATACCACAGCTTCTACTCAGAACATGAGCTGCTGGTCTATATGAAAAAGGCCATAAATTTCTAGCTCCGGAAAGTTTAGTCTAGTTTTTCTGCTACAATGAAAGCACAATTGAATAAGATAAACATCTCTATAGAATAAAGAACTGAGTGAACCCTTGTCTGATTGCTTTTGTCTTCCAGAAGCAACTTCAGGCTATGTATTTAGAAGTGAAATAATTATTATTTGGGCTTTAACTTATTTAAACCTGAAAATCAGTAGAAATTCAGTAGAAAAATCAGTAGATCAGTAAAAATCAGTAGAAAAAAACCAGACACAAACACACACACACACACACATACACATACACACATATAAAAAAAATTGAACAAGCCATCATATTCTAATGCTCCCTAGTTTAGTCTTTTCATATCCTGAATTTGCAGGATCAGAGATGATCTTTCTTTTAATCAAATTATTTTCCTGGGAGATATTTGAATTTCTCATGACATCTCTGCATTAAAATATTGATTTATTTTACAGTCCAAGAAAAGTAATTTCTTTGTACCTTGTTGTCTTTTCAATCTGCTGAAATCTCTGTATTTCAAAAATCAGAAGAACATAGACTTGCATTTTTATACCATCTACATTTGAAAAATATTTTTATTTTCTGTAAAATATTGTATAACTATTTTTCCTATACATTCTAAAAGTATGAATTCCTAACATGCTACTATACTTATATTTTGTGGATATATTTAAATAACTTTGTAAAATAAGAAATTTACTACATCGCATCAGATTTTCACAAGATCCTTCAATATTTTGGCACACCAGAATAAAACAGTGATAAAAAATATCTATTAATAATTTCCCTCCCTTTCTTATTATTTTAAAAGCATATTCTTGCTGCTCTGTTGCCTTCTGATTTAAACCTTTCTGAATTGTGCAAACTCAGCAGCCAAGGTATATACAGCTTACCTACTGTGGCATTTACCCAAATGAAAATATATTGTTGGCATTCTTTATGAAATCATATACCTGACACTCTGTAAGAGGGGAAAAAAAATCTAAATTGCAACCTGGAGAAAATAATACAGATTCTGTTCTGTGGAATCACTCTTCATAGGTATCTGGATGCACAAAACCTGATGGCCTTTAATGACACTTCAAAGAGATTTTAAAAATTTCAAGATCTAGCCATTCAAGATGATGATGATGATGATGATGATGATTGTTATTATTGTTATTATTGTTATTACTACTACTACTAATTTTAGACTATGACAAACACTTTATCAGTTTCAGGATTCATCATCTTTTTCAACTAAGAGTAGCATCAAATACTTCTAAAAGGAAAATGTATGTACTAAGAGGAAAATGTTGTAATTCTTTTCTTTTCATAATCATGGAATTATAGAATAAGTGGAGTTAGAAGGAGTACATCAGGATTACTGAGTCCAACTCCTGGCCCTAACAAGATAGCCCCAAGAATCACACCATAATTTCTTGAGCTCTTTTCCTTCACTTTCCACTTCTCACAACATTACGTTTATATTTTAGTAGCATATGAAATCTGAAAAAATTTTTTAATATCCCTAATTCTTCGGAACCATCTTTTATGTTGTGAATATATATAGCCTGTATTCTCTATCTTATAATCTGGGAAAATACTGCTTTTCAACAGGAGTGCACTGAAAGTCCTGTATTTCAAACTCACATACATACATACATGCATTTATCAGTTTCTATATTTACTTCACAGTAACAAGATATGAAGATCTTGCCTACATCTAGTTTTCTTTCTACAAGAAGGACATATTTTGTGGCACTGCACAAAAAAAATGCCTTGAATTTTTTGTAGATGCCTTTGTAGCCCTAGGGCTCTAATAATTTTAAATACCATGGACATTTTGTAATTCCACCTCTGCTCCAAAAAGACATACATCAATGGAAAAAAAATCTGTCAGATGCAGTACTGTGTCAATAAACAGTTTATCCTTGTTAGATGACAAACTAGCTAAATATAAAAATCAGAATATCCTGACAAACATTTCAGAAAAGGAAAAAAATAATAACGCAAATTGCACATCACTTTTTCTGCCATATGAGATATGTATCTTTCCCTGACTAGCCTAGTGTCTACTCTAAAGTCTTTATATATTCACATATTCCCAGAAACCCCTACCTGAACCTGATTTTCAAATTGCTCTGCCCAAATTAAAACAACAGGATTTTGGAACCAACTCAACTTCTGTGTACACCTCTTCACCTTGCTTTTGTGCTATTCATCTCTAATATTACCCTATTTATTTTTTTCGGGTGCTACAACAGAATGAACTCTCACAAAATTTCCATTTTTATGTTTTTAAAAGCTAGAAGAGACTAGTCTAGAATTATTTGGGGTTTTTTTTGTTGTTATTGTTGCTTGGTTTTTATCCTTGCTTTTTTTTCGTTGTTGTTGTTGTTGCTTTAGTTTTTAAGATGTGTGAACCTTAAAGGTAAAATTACATTTCTACTATAGTTATAAAGTTTAATTACATAATACCTGATTTTGGTACATGATGGCAACTTCTGAATGGTGAGTGGTAGATGCAACTGCCTTTCCTCACCCTTGACAAGTTCGATCTTTGCAAAGTCAAAGATTATTCCTCACAATAATTACAGTATTTTACACAACTGACTATGCATCCAACTAATTTTATTGTTTGCTAAAATTATAAATTATATGTAAAATATAGCTCAAATAATTGTTTAAATCTATAAGTATTTTTCTGCCTAGTATATTTCAGTCCCTTTTGTGCTCCAGTTGCAAATTACAATATTTAGAAATTCTTCAGAAACTTACTTTTTGTCTTTTCCCCCTGTGCATTAAGAGATGGTTGGGACTCACTTTAGTCAGTTACTGCCTTTGCTATCTCTGATCTTGTGCATTAGAGTATGTTGGTAAAATAATTTTTTTACTTGGAGACATGGCTGACTCTGATAGAATGATGTCATATCTTTGTCTTGTACTGTAAATTAGTATTCACTGATTTCATTCACTGATTCACTGAGGACACATTTGCCAGTCAACAGATGGGTCAAACATGCTGTCTGCTTAGAACAGCTAGCCAGGGTGCTTGTTTATTTTCATAATAAAGATAAAAACCTTCCTACAGTTCAGTTAGTCTATCTCCTCAGTGCCATCAATATGCTTATTCAGATCACTTTTTTTATACTGTTTAAATTTTTATTTATTGAGATGCTTATTTTTATGTCTTATCATAAAAATAAGAAAACAACCAACAACCATACAGACAGACACAAGCTATAACTTCCCTATATGAATTACTTACATTTTTGTGTGTATTTACATTATTGAAAATAATGGACTGTTCCTGACATAGACACAAATATGAAAGAAGCAGAAGCTGAAGGTAAATGTAAGAGTCTGTTCCACAATGGAATTTTTGAAGACAGATTTAAAAATACCACACATCTTTGAATCCAGGTATAGCCAATGTGTTCCCCTCAACATTAAGCAAAGTGGTTTCTGAGCAACAAAGGGATATTTGGGAACTCACTTTGACTTTATTCAGTGCATATCTGTAGTAGTGTTATGTCTTATCTGAATCACTCTCCAGGTGAAAATCAGTTATTGAAAATGAGAAATTTCTGAAAAATCATTTTCAGAAAACCCAAATATGGGGAAAAGCAAATATCTGTTGGCTATTGATCTATGCAGTTAGACTTTGCATTTTCTTATGTTACAATATTTTATCAATAGAACTCATGAATTCAAGGGAGCTGCACTGGAGTTGTGACAATGATATTCCTGTGACCATTGAAAATATCCCAGACATAAACTTAGAATTTCTTTAGGATGTGGTCAGAATTGATCCAATTGGAGGAAAACCTCTTTGGCATGGCTCCTGCTGCTCTGCTGACTTTCCTTTCCTGTAGACAGCATGTGTGGAAACAGCATATTTGATAAGGATTCAGTCTGAAGCCCTGGGCACATTTGAGCTGCTCAGTCCTGCAATCATACAAGTCCGGTGTGTACATGAGCGTATGTAGAGCAAGGCCAAACCTGCTGCAAAGAGAGGATGTTATGGGTGGAAGAACCATGCAGGAGAACAATAAGTGATAGAAATATAATTAAGAGCCTTGAGGGAAAAAGATACAGGCAGCACAGGAGAGGTTACAGGGAGAAACTGAACTATCTGCTACATGGCTGGAAAACAGTAACATAAAAAGGGAAAGAGAAATTCATAACTGAAAGGAGAACTGGGAGGATAAAAGGCATCAATAAACCTCTTTTTTAAAAATCATTTTCTCTGCAAAATAGTCCAGACTACAGAGGAAAGTACTTCTGAGATATATGGCCTCAAGAGACAAGAATTAAATGGTGTCTTGGGAGCCATGAATGGAAGCAATATATGGGACTCCCTGACATATGATAGGTTGACTGGGAATAAATTTATTTGAGCATAGTTTTAAACTCTTCTCTAGGCTTACCAGGTTCATAAACAGACTTGTTTACTGAAATTCAATGGAGCATGTTAAAGTCAGACTGAAAAACACAGTCTGTTTCAGCACAGGGGAAGCCAGATTGGGCTGGTGTCACTCATCATTGCCTCTCAAGGTTATCAGGAAAGATGTAAGGATGGTGTATAGGGAGCCTCAAGACCATTCTGACCCATCTGAGGATGTCACCATCTCCCAAAACTCCCATAGCAATGTCTGTGATAGCTCCTCCATGACTGCCCCATGGAGTGGGTCTGTCAATAAAAGGTTGATAAAAACACACACACAAAAAAAATTGCATCTGTGAATTGTTTAAAAGTATAACCTAGTAAGATTTTTGTGGAACTTGACTCTCTCAGCTACTAAAGAGATGGCAAAGAATCAAAATTTTAGTGCAGGCATTCCCAGATAAAAGTGGTTTTAAGATTTTTAGCTAACAAATAGTGAAAATTCTGCCTTTTACATTTGTAAATTCAAATGTTAAATAATATATGTGTGGCTCTCAAATGAGTGTTGATTTTCTGTACAGGGCTTTCACTTTTTGTAGCTGTTTCACTTTTTGTAGCTGTCACCCATGCTTACACATACACATCCACCCACTCATGTAGATCATCTGCCACCAACAAAAAAATTCCCATACTTACATCTCCATCTGTCTCCCTTCAGTAAGCTTTGGAAAAGTGACCCTGACTCTGACCAAATTAAACTTAGTGCCAAAATTTTCACCCTGATTTCCTGAGCCTAGATAGCTCTATGAAACCTTGGTTAGAAATCCCATCTCTGCCTGTACGTGGAGTGCCAACAACTTCCTTCAGTCCTGGAGACAACTCCAAATGCAGAGACAATTACCTTGCAAAATTATGTTTTTTCCAACCTTAATGTTTCTCAGTCTGCCCTCAGGCTTGAGATCTTGCTTTGGACTTGTCTCTCCTGTCTCCAGCTTCCTAGGTCTAAAGAACATAATAGTCTCCTTCAGACAGATAGAATACTCAGAAAAAGAAAAATAAGTAAGACATGGAAAGGGAGAAAATATGAATGAGGATTTTTTAGTAGCTTTTATAATTTCTCCCCATTTCTTACTCCCTTGAGAACTGCACAACCTCATCACAACTGCTGCAAAGTGCCTTATTCTAAGAGAAAGATTATTGATTCATTTTATGTGCATTAAAATATTCTTTGTGTTTCCATCTCTCCTATTCTTAATTTCTACTAGATTTTAAAAGCATGATGTGCTGTAATTTATCACTATAAGATTTTGCATATGGAGACATATTTTGCATTTTGAAAGCCGTTTCTGAGTACATGAAGAAGAAAAAGGTGCTTGGGAATAGCAAATATAGGCTGATGAAAGGCAAGTCTTGCCAGACAAACCTGGTCAAACTATTTGTGATGAAATGACTCTCGAAAAGAGAAGAGCAGTGAATGTTGCTTATCTCTCCTATAATAGGTATTTCTTCATGATCTTCCACAGCATCCCTGTATCCCAGATAGGATATTAAGATCTAGATATGGGGACTACTAGGTGGGTGAAAATCTGGGTGAGTTTTCAGACACATAGTATGGTGGTAAATGGCTTTTTATATTGCCAATTAGAAGAGTTCCTCAGGGGTCAATGCAGGCTCCATTCAATATCTTTTATTCTGCTCAATACCTTTAACCTAGAAAAGGAGATGGGGTGCAGCCTAATCAAACCTGGGGGTAATTCCAAACTGGGAGGTACACCAGAGCCATTCAGAAGGACTTAAGCTGTAGAAAGGGATGGTGTCAGTAGAAAACTGCAGCCTGTATGACAGCCTGTGTCATGCAGGCACATGATTATTCTCCTCTCAGAATATACTTTTATTTAAGAAATATACTTTTGGGACGACATGGCAGTAATTGTTTTGATAGATGGAACCAAATTCATCTGGTCACTGTTGACCTGCTTGGAGCAGGAGGCTGAACCAGGGTCCTACCAAGGCCCCTTTTGACCAGAATAGTTCTCCAATTCTAAAGTCCACAGTTCATTCCTGAGACCTCGGCACTGTTGTAAAGCATTAGGAAGTATGTAATTCTTGTTTTGTGTATTTTGTGGGCTTGAGGTGTGCCAGATTGCTGAAATTGTTCCCTGAAATTATCTATCTGCCTCTTCTTCTCTAATTATCTCTT
Organism: Promerops cafer; assembly: GCA_013398275.1. Taxonomy (NCBI): domain Eukaryota; kingdom Metazoa; phylum Chordata; class Aves; order Passeriformes; family Nectariniidae; genus Promerops; species Promerops cafer. The sequence goes on from VZSE01013513.1 coordinate 679,172, forward strand.
AGGAAAGGGCATTCTACATCCCTATAAACAGTGCATTTTTTTTGATGAAATTCTTATTTGACTGCAGGAGTGTTTTGTGTGATTTTTCTTCTGCTTGTAGCCATACTGGCTTTTTTTTTTTTTTTTTTTTGCATGGATTGGTGGAAGACCCTTCGATACCAAAACAGATTAATGCTTTGTCTTACATTATGTTACTACCTACAAGTACCAAGTCATGCCAACATCAGATTTCTAACACTGAAACCACTCGTATTTTTAGCTCTGTTGAAAAATGTGTTGATGACTAACTGTCCTTAGTTCAGTGATTCTCTTTCTTAATCTGTTAAAAACTAATCAGAGCTTCAGTCCACAGATTTGTTAGAAAATTCTCTTTGACTCAGGTTTCCAAATACCTGCCAGACCAGGTGTGATTTGTGATGTTTTTAAACTCCTATTTCTCCAGCAATTATATGAATTGATGTTTTTTGAAGTATGACTTGTGTAAAAATTTTTAGTATGTTGGAATGTTGTTTTTTCCTAAGATTTTGGCATGATAGTTTGGTAGATGCTAATTTATTTTTCAGTAAAACATTTTCAAGTGAGACTTCTTCAAGGAAGTGAGTGTAATAGTCTAGCAGTAAAAAAACCTCTTTTACTACCACTTTCCCCCCAAGCCCACCATCACTGTAAGTTTGTTTATTTGACCTTTTTTGTAGTTTCCACAGGCTTTTGATGCATGTACTCATTTCTGAGCAGTATAAGTAATCTTTAGCACTTCCCTTTTAGAATGTTTTTTTTATTCTGCCAGTGAGCTACTTGTACTGCCTGTTTAGTTATAAATTTTATTTCCCATAACTTAATACTAACTTACTTTTATTTTAGAGCAAGACTTGGTATTGAGAGAATCTGTAAACTCGTATGACATACTTGAAAGTAGAGACTTGACCTTCCAGTGATAACAATTGTTTTTTGCCAGTACAGGCTCTTATGCCTCCTTACAACAGAATGAGTGTCTGTCCACGTTTGAAATGGATTTCTATTTAAACTTAGGGCCTAGTCACATTGTTTGAAACATTTTAACGCTGCTGAGCTATAGCATGTACTGAAAAGACTTTCACAGAATTAAGAAGAAGGCAGGGTAAAGAGCAGGGTTTGGAGTTTTTTGTAGTTCAGTTCTATTTAAGGGAAACATAACAAGAAATCAATGTTAATCTACCGTTTATGAGATTTCTTAGAAGTTGTCCCTATAACTCCAGTTCCCTGGTTGCTTTTATGCCTTTCTTCCTTTTATCTGCTTTTAATTTCTTTCCTATTTAGAGTCAAAATGCTCTGAAAGCGTGTATTTATTAACAGGGAAGTTTTTGACTCATGATTTCAGAGGGACAGTCTGGCTCCAAGCACATATGTAATGGCAGCTCTAATGGTTCTAGCCCTTGACCATAACCTCATCTGAAGCTTCAATTATCCATTCTTGTCTCATAAAAAATCATTCCTCTACTTCCTTCACATTCATCTTGTCCAGGTTTTGTCTATTATTTTTCTTTTACATTATATGGGTGATTCAGAAATAGAAAAAATGGAATCTAAAAAGGCAAAGTCCTGATACTGCCGAATTGTTTTACATAGGTTTCAGTACAGTCTGTGAGCACTTTGTCATTGGTGACACTGGGAGAAGAATTGGGCTGTACATGCTCATTGTAATTCAGTGGCTCAGTTGAAGAGTGCACGGTGTCACTAATAAGCTCCCTTCAGAGAACAGTAATGGGAAACTGGTTTCCTGGCACCAGCTGTGTACCTTACTGTGCCCTGCTTCTGTTGAAAATGAAAATGACATATGAATTCTACAGATCAGAACATATTATGGCAACATGCAGAAAAGGAGCAAGTTTCATTTTCCACAACAGAAAGGAAGATACACTGTAAAGGCTAAATGTTCCAAAGGACAAGCATCTTGGGTATACTCTGGGTAAAGGATAGGTGTCCTGGGAACACTTTGTATTAAACAGAGTGTCTGACAGCAAAGCAGGAGCAGTCAGATGAGCAAAACTGTCTGAAAAATTAAAGAAAAAAAAGCTAATTACATGTTTAACTGAATCAGTGATAAACCTGGGATTGCTGAGACTTCTTTATTGTTGTTTAGGTTTTGTTTTCCTTTGTAGAGCTTGGGGTTTCTTTCGTAATTGACTGATAGGTAGAGTCTTGGTGCTGAAAGGCCAATCTTATTATTCATCTCAATCTTCAACTTTCACACAAGATGAAATCTCAGAGGCAATCCTAGCTATAAGCTTTCTCTTCAGTGCCTTTGTAGGCTTTGATTTGAAGGTTAAGTGAGCACCAAAATGTTAACTTCTGTTTTATTTTATTATTTTCTTTTCTGTTTATCACAAGATTCCATCTTCCCTTTAAAACTTATGGTGTCTATTTCTTGTATGTTACCTCTGGTCCTCTTTTCTTGTTCTATTTCTCTTTTAGTTTTCCTCTGCTCTTCAAGTTTTGTCTGTGCAATTCCTTGGAGTTTCATGCTGGAGATACATGACTTGTCTGCAAGATTTCAAGAGTCAGAAATGAAATGAGCTTAGGAACTCCTTCTCTCTTGATACCAAGTACAAAAATTTTGCCTAAGTACTGTAGTTTTGCCCATCAGTTACTGAAGCCTGTGATAAATACATGGAGTAATAAAATTATGGGACATACTGCAAGGAAAAGCAGAAGGTAGAAAGAGTCTTCATTTAATGGAGAGGATCATTATTGGTTTTTGTCCTCTAGAATGGAGCTTAAAGGCAAATAAAATCCATTACTTTCAATAGCAGATATTTTAAAAGCCTCTGTGTAATGTTTCAAAACATACTGTACAGGAGTTGCAATGTCCCTTTTTTTTTGTACACTTCTCTCTTGTTACAAGGGAAGTTTATGCTCTTACACCATCAGAAGAACAAATTTTCTAATAACTACAATCAGTATCTTCATAGATTCAATTGCACCTGGGTTACTACCTTGTCCAGTGTTCTCAGCCAAACAGGATCTACCATGTCAAAATATAATCTGCAAGGAAACACTAGAGCTTGCAGGAAAAATTCTGTAGACTTGGAAATCCCTGACCTTGATTCAGCATTGCTTTCAACCCCCAATGTATAGCAAGGGAGAGCCATGGTCTTTGAAGTGACTCTGTTTCAACTGAAAAAAAGGCAAGATCACCTGAGCTCTTTCAAAAGCTATGGTTTACTTGGGGTTGTCTTGTCATCAGTTCAGATTTTCCTTCTTTCTTCCACTTATCCCATCCATTTTCAGCAAACATTAGAAGTACGTTCCCATGAAAGGCCTTTTGTGAATCAGATCTTAGAAAACTGGTGTACATTATCTTCAGCAATTTTTCATTTTCATTTTTAAAATGGCCTCTGTTTCTTCCTGCAGTAAAAGATGCCAAAGTCACAGTACCTTGGTAGTGTAAGAATGTCAGCCAATTTTTGCCCCCACATTCCTCACTTCCAGAGAAAGTACTGCCTTGGCACAATTCTATAGTATTCTCTTCGATAAAAGAACATTGAATCGCAGAACATTATGCTTCAATTTTCTTTGTAATTCTTCCCTCTTTTTCCTTTTTCTCACTTGTTAATTTTTTTATTTTGGTTTTGTCTATTTTTAGTAGGTTTGTTTCTTTTTTTTCCTCTAGTTCTTGAAGTATTGTTACAATACACACTATACTCATTTTTTATAGGATGTAAAAAAACCCAGATAACAAAAAATGCAATATTTCAGTGTCAAAACTGTTTGTATAGTGCAAACTGAACTGTCTTGTTACTTTGGATTATGGAAGTCAAGAACTGCTTGGATTTAACAGATAACCCAGGCAGCCTTTACTCCTGTATTAGTCCATCAGTGTAGTAGGAGTGTTTCTAATCATTTGACAGAGAGATGGTTGCACAATATGTTATGTCATTATAATTACATCTGACTTTGCATACATATATGTTGCAGATAAACTTAACTGTATTTAAAAAAAAAAAACACAAAACATTTGCAGGTCTGTTATTTTCACTTACAGTACTTTTTTAAAAATTTTCTTTATATTTTACAGGAGTAAAGGAAGAATGATATTTAACCAGACAAAAAGAAAACTCTAATTCCTTTCTTCCCTCTCACTGAAAGTTTGATCAGTAAGAGGCACTTGTCATCCTTCCTTAGGAATCAGTCAAGGTCAAGGATGCACCTAAGCCTACTCAGTGTTTGTCTGATTTAGCCTTTTCCCAACTTGCTTATTCTTATACACCTTTGAGGATCAATAAGAAATATCATAGGATCCTATCAGAACAAATTTATTAATAATTTTGTTAAGCTTTACATATTAGTACAGGCTTTCTGCAGGGAATTTTCAGACAGCCATTCTGTTGCATATAATAATAAAATGGAATAAGTTGCACCATCTATCTCCTTCCCCATACTGTATCACAGTTACATGGTAAAGCCACTGACAGTTTATTTGAAATGCACTTTGCAGATGTTTTTCTCTGTTTTCCACTCACTGATGTATTTTGATTTTTTTTTTTTTTTTTTTTTTTTTTTTTTTTTTTTTTTTTTGTCTTAACTGAAGAAACTGTGTCTATGAGAAATATACGCTTTTAGAATTGGACATAATATTTTGTGATATATGCTATTTTCCTTAGTAGTTCTAAGAAACCAGAGCTGTTACTTGTAACTGATAATTCTTTACAGCAAAAAAAAATTCTTTACAGCTATGGAAAGGGCTTATAGATTGCTAACAATAACTTGCACTAAGCAAAATTATTCTTGTTTTCAAAAATCCTGGGAAGCTTCCAGACTTCACAAGCCTTCTGGAATTCTCAGTTACCTCTATGGTCATTTATGTATGAAAGTGCAAATTATCTCTTCAGGTTGCATCCACTGAGCATCAACTCATGTCTCAGATTTTGTAAGGAGCAAATTTTCTGATTTTTTGATGACTGCCTGTTTTGAGTTCTGTTTTCAAATGGCTAACTTACAAAAATCTGAAGTTTTTCCTTTTGCAAACTCCATTTTCTTCTTTTTTCTGATTCTATTTCAGATGGAAGGTAATGATCGTGACTTGGGAGCGACATAAAAGTGTGACCTGCAGGAAACAATTATTCTCCATGTGAGATTTATGAAGAATATAATTCAGTGGACCATCAACATCTGCTCCCTTTCTGCTATCTCAGAACTGAAAGGAGCTGACTCCAAATGTTTTTAACTTCTAACATTTATCAAATGTTCACAACATTTTCTAATTAATTATATACACTTGTTTTCAGTTTTCTGAGTGACCTTTCAAACACCGAGTTCTGCAAAAATTAAGACAGTCTCTTCTTCTGTTCTATGAAAAATGGAGACCATTTATCTAAATGAAGAATAACAACATTTAACCATTGTGAACAAGTATATGTATATGTATATGTATATGTATATGTATATGTATATGTATATGTATACAAACTCACATACAGATTCATATATGCATATACATGTATATCATTCCAATTGAGTATTTTTCTTCCCAGCTCTCTGCATGACATCCTAATGTAGAAATCAATCAAACCACTGTAAGTAACAAAACCCCATTATTCTGGTTAGAGCATCACTGTCCCTACCACTGGTATCCAAATGTGTATTTATAAAATTAGACCTTTTTTTAAAATTAAAGGGACAACAAGCTTGACAGATGTATTTCAAAGTAGATCTGTTGTAGATATGGATTAAAATAAAAACAAAACCCTAAAATACCTTGTGGGTCCCTTCCAACTCAGCATATTCTGGGATTCTCTGAAAACAATTTGGAGGTTCTCTACTACTACTACTACTACTACTACTACTACTACTACTGCTAATTTGGTCCATTCTTCTACAGAAAACTTCAAGAGTTTTTATCCAGTGCATTTATGGTGATGACAGAATGACAGGACCACAGAGCAGTTAAGATTAGAAGTGACTTCTGCCAATCTTTTGGTCCAAACCTCCTTCAAAGGCCATGTCAAATAAAGTAGGTTACACAGGAACACATGCAGATGGGTTTTTAGTGTCTCCAGAGGGGAAGTATTCATGACCTCCCTGAGCTGCCTGTTCCAGTGCTCTGCCACCCTCAATAGAAATAGGTTCTTACTCATGTTTAGGTGAAATTTGTTGTGTTTAAGTTTATGGCCATTGCTCGTCGTCCTATCATTGGGCACCACCCTCTTGACACCTGCCCTCGATATATTCCTAAGCATTGAGATCCCCTCTCAGTCTTCTCTAGACTGAACAGACCCAGCTCCCACAGTCTCTCCTCATAAGAGAGATGTTTCAGATCCCTCATCATCCTTGTCGCACCTACTGACCCTCTCCACTCGCTCCTTTTCTTCCTTGTACTGAGGAGCTCAGAACTGGACACAGGACACCAGATGTAAGCTCAGTAGGGCCAAGCAGTGGGAGATCACCTTCTGTGACCTGCTTCCCTTCTGTAACACTTCCCTACTCATGCCAGGATTCCATTTGTCCTCCTAGCCATGAGGGCACACTGTTGGGTCATGGTCAACCCTCCAAGACCCCCAGGTCCTTCTCCACAGAGCTGCTCCCTAGGAGGTCAGCCCCCAGCCCGTGCTGGTACTTGGGGCTATTCCTCCCCACGTGCAGGACCTGCACTTGCCCTTGTTGAACCTCATTATGTTTCTCTCTGCCCAAGTCCCCAGCCTATCAAGGTTCTGCTGAATGGCAGCACAGCCTTCAGGTGTATCAGCCACTCCCCCAGTTTATATCATCATCAAACTTGCTGAGAATGCATTGTATCCCTTTGTCCAGGTCATTGATAAACAGGTTGAGTAAAACTGGACCAAGTATTTATCCCTGGGGAATGCCACTGACTACAGGCCTCCAGCTGGATTCTGCTCTGCTGATCACAAACCTCTGGGCTCTGCCATTCAGACAGTTCTTGATTCACCTCACTGTCCTTTCATCTAACCCACATTTCCTGAGCTTACATGAGAGGATTTTATGGGTGACAGAGTCAAAAGCCTCACCAAAGTGAAGGTAGAAAACATCCACTGTTCTCCCCTCTTTGGCCCATCCATCATAGAAGGCTCTCCCTTTGGTCAAACATGATTGATGCTGACCCTCTATTTAAAATCTCCCTAATTTAGACTTTTATCCGTGTAGAGAAGAGATTTCCTAACTTTGTCATGTACGTAGAAGATAATGAATGTTCTTGGAGATGCTTTCCAGACTGTAACACTCTGGTGTATCTACAGCAGCCTCAAAGTGTAGCTTATGAGCATTAGCAACATCCTCTATTCAATCTCTCTTGAGATCTTTGAGGAAGAACTTAACGGCCCTGATTAAAGTGTCCATCTACCACATGTTCTTGGCAGGTGAGCTTTAATAGTGTGCTACAGAAAAGATAACAGGAATGCTCTAAGTTTACCTACTCTTCTAATCAATTTTTCTGTTACATATCAATATAGAGACTTTAGATCATTAAATGTTTATATACAATTACATTATTAGAACCATACAACACAGGTGTGAGATTAAATGCATATACTATATCTTTGATGAGCTTTATCACTGTGCTTGCAAGTATCCATTATTTCATTTCCCATGGTAGGAGTGGTTCATGTTTTCTCTCTTATTAATTCATAAAGCTGTTTCCTAGCAAAATTTTGTAATCTGTGCGGAAGAATTGAGAAGTGGAACCTTTTAATTGTTAGAAGATTTTGCACAGCAGGCCGGAATAGAGAATTTAAGCTTCAAAATCCACAAGGGGTTTGGAATTTCACTGAATGTTTCAGGCTTTGTTCCATGGGGTGCGATGACACAAAAGCTTATATATAAAATCTCATCTTATGTAGCAATTTAAGCACTTTAATCTTTGTTGTTAGTTCATTTCTGTAGTTCTCTTCAAGAAATTAATCATCTCTACAAGTTCAGACTCGAACTAAAATATATAAAGAGCTTTCTACAGTCCACTGTACCCCAAAGCATTTACAGTTAATGAGGCTAATACTGGTGATAACAATGTTTATCTTAACAATATTTGTATGCTTTAATGAGAGATTTTATATTATTTTTTCACTGCTTTTGATGCTCTAATAGTTTTTCTATTTTCTTGCTGTTCGAATACATTTGATCTCTTTTTCTTCTTCAGTAATGTTACCCAAGTTATTATTTGTATGTGTAATTAATTCATTTTAGGCTATTAATTTTACTTTCAGTCAAGTTGCTCTAACTGTAAAAAAAATCTTATTTTTATTTCACACATCTAAAAAACATCATTGGTCTTGGAAGAATTTCATTCCCTTTTTTGTGTGGCTTGTTTTTTTTTTTCAAATAAATGGACATAACTTCCTGTCCTTCTGCATTTTCAATAAAATGGATTGTTTTCACTCTCAAATGATAGTGTGTATGTATCTTGTAGAAGTGTTGACTTATACAGATCTATTTCAGTCTAATGGAGCAAGCAATCTGATTTTATTTGCAAAAGTTTTTCAAACTAAATGAATCCATTTTCATTTTCTAGATCCGATAGGCCTCAATATGCTCTTAATGACAAAGTAATGTATAATAATAAAGTGGTAGATATCTGATAGTAAAGCAATATTAGTGAGACCAAGCCTTTTTCTCCTGACATCAACCCCATACACTTGTAGTTAGCCAGTGCTCAGAGGGCTACTGCTGACTGTAGTTGCTGTAATGAATTCTATATTCTTATGCTCTTTAGGTAGATAACTTCTTAAGAAACCTCAGTGTCTCCTGATACTGCAAATTAACTTATACCAAATGTTGGAGTTAGGAAAATGGTGTGTTTTGTTTTGTTTTATAAATATGATTTAGGTCTCCTTACAGAAAAGTATTGTCCTCTGGGGGATGACTTCTCACTGATCCTGATAAACCAAGATGTGTAACTGACAAAGGAAAAAAATAATCTTTTGGGTTCAATGATGAAATTCTACTTAGTGGTGCTGGTACTTATGGATTAAAAAACCCAGCTTGTAAAAAAATTTATATTTTATAAAATTCTTAGTATACAGAAAATTATAAGCTTTAGGCTTTTGGAATTCAAAATGTAGATGTGCTAACTAACATAACACAGAAATGTGTTCATAAGAAAGGATTCTGTGATAACTTGGTATATATTTTATCAGGAACTACAAATTGGAAGAAAATGTAGTAAACTCATGTATTAAGGACTGTCATTATTCACTCACTTAAAAAAAATTACTTTGTGAGATAAATTTCTTATCAAAACAAACAAAAAACTAACAAGGAAATATTCACATATTCCCACTGAGGGATCTCATGAGACAAAAAAATGGAAGCATATGGAAATGACTCTACAAAGTTTAACTTGTAACAAATACTGTCATTAGCTCTCTACAGCAATATCTATGAGGCTCTACAACAAAGGTTTTTAGATGACTTCACTGCCTTACTAGGTCATGAGACTGTAGGGAAGTGAGAAAATACTTCAGCATTAACCAGTATAGGAATTGGCACCTGGAATTTTCCACTGTTATACAACAGTTCAAGATCACAAAATTTAGTTTGACTAGATGAAGGAAAATATTTTTTTTTTCTGTATTTGTAACTATTCACAGCTCTAAAAGTGAGAAAAAATTCTGCACAGTAGTTCCCAATTCAGCCATTAGAGAACAGATTGCATCATAAGAATAAACCTGATTTATAAGATTCTTTAAATACTATTCTTGAAAATTGCTTATCACATTGTGCAGATCAAGTCTGGCAAACAAGTTGATAAAAAAAATGCGAAAAACACATCTATTAAGCATTGTTTAGAAAGTAAACAAGTGTTGAGATGTGATTTTAAAACTTAAATTTAGTCTCCAGTTTTTGAAAATACTGCCTGAGATGGGGAAGGCTGGCAAAGAGATTGCCTTTATTAAAATTGCCACTTGTGTCTTTTTAAAATGTTCCCTAGTGAACTTCTCTTATGCAACACAGTCAAAAAAAAATAAAACTTGAGACAGACCACAAAGAAAATTGAGGAAGCTGAATCCTTATAATCTAAAATTGAAAATAAGGGCTGTTGAAGGACTAATGAAGCAAATAGACTATGCTTTGCTCTATTTTTATCACAATAGCTAAACAGAATTCTAAACATTAGAGCAAAATAGCCACATTTCAACAATACATTGATGTTTACATCCTCCCTTCCTTCCAAAATAATATTTCCCTGTTGAGATACCTGTTTAATATACACAGCAGAAAATCTACAGACTGTAAATAATATGTGAGGCTTTCTCATGTTTTTATTTCTGTTAGCCTTCTACTACCTTGTATGGAGGGGATGCTTACATAAATGCCCTTCGAAACCAAACTGAGTTGAGTAAGGTAACATCAGTAAAAGAAGAAGAAATGAAACATGCAAATTATATCAAAGTTAAGAACCATCAAATTGGTATTTGGAGGTTGCTTGGCACTTTTTCTAAATATCTCCTAGAGCCACAGGGTATAAGAATACCCACATCAGTATGGACATTCTTTTGACATTGATTTTCAAAATACATGTCAAGCAATTTGCACTGTGTACTGTACAAATGTCAGTCAGAGGTAGAAACATGGCCACAAGGGAGGACTGTTAAAATATATCATAGTATCAAAATCTCAACTTTGGTGGAAAAAAGTTCTGCAACAGAAGCTACGATTTAAAAAAAAAGATCAAGGTAATCATAATTAAAAGAGGTAAATTTGACCCTTTCTCCTCCTTACCTCAGCTCATACTAGCCCCTTAAATTCTTTGAAATACAGGTTTAGAAATACAGATTTTCTACCAATGGAAAATATATGTTGATGTAAAATCACCAAATGGATTTTCCTGTGTTGTCAATCAGAGGGAAAAAGACAGTTCTGAAGAATTTGACCTTACAAAATATAAATATTTGCTTGCAGCAGGCAAACAAGATCAAGGTCTTTAGAGATGTAGATTCAAATGCATTTCAATCTAAGATGCAGTCTATTTTCCTCATGGTTTATAGATGGATATGAAGGTTTATTTTGTAAAAAATTATAGCCCTCGGTCAAGAATAAATTAAAAATAGAGAATTATAAACTTATAGTAAAAGCAAACCAGAAAAATATTTTCACTTTGTTTTTAATTTTTAACCCATGCTGTGTTAGTCTCTAGATAGAACTTTCAATTTTCTAGATCTGCACTTTAATGAATTTCTGTTTTAAAGGCAACTAGGAATAACAAAACCCATAGGTCTCTCTGATTAATGTAGTTCCAGATACCCCTGCAGTGTCAAGGTCCAACAAACAAAGCAGTAGTTTCCAGCTATGTTGTCATTGCATTTTAAAGCATGTAAATGAATTATGTCAAACAGACATGATACACATACGTATCACAGACATGGTACACATACACAAACATACACAAATACATAGTGCATATAAAAGAATATGCAAATATTTTAAAACATTCTTTAAGTCTTTCCAAGGTGCAATATCATCTATTCATAAATATTCATATATTTTAGTGTTCACGTAAAATTATATAAATAAAGAAGCACACATAAATATAAATATGTATATTTGTATACATAAATAAAATTTGCATGTACTGACAGGGCAATTCTGCTATCTATATTTTTCATTTTTACAAATTTGGAATGATAATCAGGAATGGAAAGTTATCTATCACTGAACAAGAGCATTTTAGTTTAATGAAGAGTTATATCATTGGTTCTTCTGCATTTCTTTTGATATAATAAGTTTTCTAAAGTTTCAATTATGGAAGGAAGTAAATAGAGTTTTGACAGATATTCAATTTATGGTAATTGCTTGCCAAGATCATTGTTTAACTCCATTTTTTGTCCTACAATTTTGTGCCAGTCTTGTAAGGGGAATGAAATAATAATCTGTGGATTCCAACCTGAAGTAGCATTCCTTTACATACTGCATTCATTGAATAGCATCAAGATTGGATTTGTGTTTAAATGCAACAAACATTTGCAGTTTGGAGCAGACTGCACAGGAAACTATTGGACTATATGATGCCTGAAGCCTTGGACAGAACATTTATCAGCACAGTCTGACTACCCAGACTCTTTCCATCTGTCCGTGATATGACATCATAATGGAAATTCTGAACAGAAAAGGCAGCCCAGGGACGTTGCTAGAGGAGCTCTGAAGCCATCTGCCCCAAGGGCGGTGGAAACTGAAGTCTGTTGCAGCTGAGGTTGCACAGAAGGGTGATATTCAGCCCTGCTGTTGTGGAACGACCTGGAGCTTTTTATCTTCTGAAATGGCTCATGTAAGGCTGAGTACATAAGCTGTAGCTGCAGACCCCTTGCTGTTTGCAGTGAGATTGTAAACTGGAGATTTATGAATATCTAAAGGGTTCATAAGAACAGCAAACCCCATTCTCTTTTCAAAAACTATGTAGAAATACACTTCCTCCCCTAGGTATAGCTATTTAAAACTTACAAATGCAGATATTTATATATTTTCTTCAATCATTACATCAATGTAATATATTGATGGAAATTGTTCATGTTGGTTTACAAGGCAAGTCAAAGTTTATATGTAATTTATATACATATATGTATTTTTTTGCATATAAATAATCAAAAAGTTGCCTACATTCTTATATAATTATGCTCTGGTAATATTTTCCAAAGTAAGCCACATTAGAAAAGTCGCCCTTTGTATATTTATCTGAGGCAGTTTTAAAATCTTATCTCAGTCTAATGCTAGTTGAGATCCATTAATTTAAGTTGATTTATGTTAGTGTAAGACTGGTAGAATATGAGCTAGAAAGAAAGAATCAGGTCAACACTTTTTAATCAGAATTTTAATATTCACACAGTCAGAGTGGTATGTAGGTTAACTTCATAACAGCTCCATAAACTGAGCTGATGCACAGTACTGTATCATGCCAACACAGCATTACAATCTATAATTTAAAACTTTTCCTTTGAAACTAGTTAAATACAGATTAAGAAAATAGATGGAAAGAGCCTCATCATCTATCAAATAGATAAAATTGTGCATCAATGAACATGCATAGGCATTCTTCTTTTTCATCTCCTGTGCTGTGTATGAGTAATACAATATTGGTTAGCTGAGAAACTTGTGTAGACTCTCACAAATATATTTCATATATTCCATGGTTTAACATAAATTGCTGCTTAATTATATTTACTCTATGCCATAAGAACCATCACTGTTGATTTCTTCACAGAACAATGAATTGGTGCTATAATTCTTAAATGCTTGAATATCATGTTTCTCCACTTCTCAGAAAGAAAATAAAGTACCAAATGCACTAGTTGTGTAGGTGTTTGCAATATATTTTCAAAGCATATGGCTACTGTTAATATCTTTTTAATGGTTTTCTTTATGTTCTGGAAAATAAAAGTTGTTCTAGACATCAGAACATATCAAAATCTGCTTTTCTCTTTTTCCTTTTAAATCAGAAATATAGGAACATTCTGATCTGGTTTTGTTCAATGATAGAACAGTTCCCATGCAGAATCCATGTGTGTGAGATTAAGTACTGACAGATTATCTGTTAATTGATGGTGATATGATTTCCTGGAACTGTGACAACAAATTGAGTCTTAGGAGCATCGTCTTGGATGATATACTTTTCTTGTTCATGTCCCTTGCTCATGCCTACACCTCAGGTATGCTAAAGAAGTCACTACATATCCAAAATGACCATTCAAATTCAGTATCCATATTTTCATATTGCTCCTTGCTACTCCTTTCATCATAATTGCCCTCTCACCCTGAAGAAAAGAATCTTTATTTGAATTCTGTGTTTTTTCTGAATCATTTCATATTCCAATGTTACATAACTATCATCTCCATCTCTGTTCCCAGTGGGTTTAGTACAGTATATCTCTCCATTTCATCAGTCAGTAGCAGTAAGCATGTATGTTAAATGAAATTTATGACCAGGAGGGGGAAAGAACTCTGCTTATCTGTCTACCATTTTCTTTTAAGTGCTGGAATAAAGCATTCCAAATGAATAAAAATAACGTTCATTGGCTTACCAGAAAATGCTGGCTCTGTCCTTGTGATAAATGTGAGGTACAAAGTTTATGAGGTCTGTAACTAATTATTTTATCAACCTGCTTTTTCCAATGTGAGAAGTCTCTTAGAAGATTAGATATCTATTTTGACTCTTTTTGCAATTTTAGTGGTAGACTTGGTAGTGCTGGCTTAATGGTTGGATAGTATCAGAGGTCTTTTCCAACTGAAATTATTTTATGATTCTCTAACTTTCATATCATTTTCTTGGATAGCTGCTGCAGGGGTGCAAAGAGGAACCACTGTCATTGACACCTATCATAACTATCATGTACCAGTTTATATTTCTTTTCTTTTCAGGTTGGAAAAATACTAATATATTAGGTATTAATTACAAGATTTTGATACTGTAGGGTGCTCTTCATGGGTGGCCTCTCTAAAAGGAGTTGCCTGGCACAGGTGGTTCCAGTTGGCTCCAAAATGGATCCACCACAGGACACAGCCAATCCCACCAGGAAAGCTGGTGGCACCTCTGTTAACATATTTAAGAAATTCTCAGTGAGGAAGGAAGGAGAAAAATTGAGAGAAACATCAGAAGGAATGGAGGTGCCAAAGGAGGAGGGCTCCATGACAGAGTAGGCACGCACCTGAAGTGACTAAAGGAGTCATACCTGGAGCACAGGAAAAGGGTGATAAGGAAAGCAGCTGAGGGAAACCACTAAGCATTGATAGCTGTTCAGCTGAAGAGACCAAGTGCAACCTGTGGCAATAACAGTGGGGAAAGAGAGGTGTCTGAAGTCGAGCCTGGCAACGGGAAGGAAAGTACCTAAATGTTTTGGGGTTTGCATTTTTTTTTGTTTGATTCCTAAAACAAAACAGGAATACAATCAATATTGTATGAATAAATAATTTAATATTACCTTAACTGGCAAATGAAACATCCCAAGTTCAGATTACTTTGCCCATAACAACAGTTACCAGTGATCTCCCTGTATTTGTTTTGCCCTATGAATTTTCTCTCTCCTGCTCCTCTGGTTCTGTCCCTCATTCCACGGTCGGTGGAGAAGTGATCAGCTGTGGGGGTGCCTGGCTGCTGGCTGGGGCCAACCCACCACAGTAAGATCTCCAAGTGGTTACCAAGACCCTTGTAAGTGAGTATCCCATCAGTCTTATCAAATTAAGGATTTCTGCCTGTTATGCACCATTTTGGTCATTTCTGGATATTCTAAGGTAAATGTAACACCATGCCTATACTTGCATATTTTTTATCTCAATGCATCTTTAACTGTAGAATGACCAATAAAAGTTCCATGATATTAACTTGAGGAGAAGGGGTTAAAACACAGACTGACTTGAAATATGAGAATAAAATGGAAGAGAATTCAAGTTGGTGAAAGAAATAAAATACAAGCTGCAGTCAATATTGCCACCAAATCATCAAGGACATCTGAAAAGACAAACAGCACCAGGTGAGAAATACTTCTCTAATGAAACCCAAATGTCAGAAACATATGACATTTCATCACATTCGTTCAAAAACTCTGCTAGAAAGACCTGCAGCACCAATCACCATCTGCTAAAGCATCTATGACATCAAAATTTGATAATGATTTTTCAATATATTCTTTTGAAAAGCAACATGACCATTTTTGTACTTTAAACACAGTTAAAAACTGTGCTGTTCTTTAATGTCCTTGACAGCTTTATAAAGTAAAATTTGTTCTGCTATTCTCCCTTCTTTTAAAAACTGGCTTAGCAAATATAAACTTCCATACTACTGTGCTGAGTCAAAGACCATTTTTTTTTATGCAGAGGATATACATTGTCCTTTAAATGTTTGTTTAAAAGAACACAAACACTAATATAAAAAGAAAAAAAAAATCAGTAGTGCCTATATCCTTGAAATAGATGTATTTGATCAAAGAAATAGAGCTGCAGTCCTACCTGCATTATAGCTTTTAAAATTAAATAGAAAGCATAGCCTATATAATTTATAAAGGGAAAGGAGTCTTATTCCCAGGGTAGATTAATTGCGTTTCCAATACCAGTTACAAATTGTTTGAATAAAGATATTTAATGAAGTTACTGTGTTAATTACAATAGAAACTTTTAAGAGTTGTTAGTTAATTTTCACATTTTTCAGTCTTTATAAAATACATATTGATGTATTTTATAATCTTCAGGTTTTATTTTGATTTGTTTTGTTTTCAGTTGTGGAGAGCTTCAATCAGACTCTTGTCTCCAAAATGATTAGGAAAAAACTCAGAAAGTATTATTTATTATTCATGTATTTTGAACACCAGAAGGAAATTTCAATAGTCTCAGATTCTTTCCTATGATTCTGTTTTTTCAGCCTCCACTTTTCTGTACATAATTTAGTCTTAATCATGCCACATTTGCCTCTTAGATAGTTTACATTCACCCTGCTGTCATTTGAAGAGGATCAATTGTTGATTTATGTTTTTCCATTCTGCACCACAATACCTTCTACTCTTGTGCTTATGGCTGTAAGAAAATCAATCTTCAGTTTCACGAGTGAGTAGTAAGTTTTGGGGATTCTTTTTTTAAGGCTGAGAAGGGAAGTAAATTTGTTGCAAAAGTTTCTTCTGCTCTGCCACATGGATAGCAAGAAATTCAGGCTTCTTGACTTACGTACATTCCTTCCTATGAAGAAATCCTATGCTTAGACCTTTGTGTAAAACACTTTGAGCCAAATGCACTTTGCCTAGCTAGCATTCCCTGTGTGTGTGTGCCTATGCACAAATGCCTGGCTCTAATTATAGGTGAACTATGTCCTTGCCCATAGGAGCCAAATACAGCCATCGTTTCACTACTTGCTCTGGCTGACAAACTAAACCTCGGGTTGACTGCCACTTTTGCTGCTTCTGAAGACAGACATGGGCCACAGACCCTGCTTAAGATGGCCCCAGCTACTGCATGAATAGAAATAAGGAACAGCAAGTTCATCTCTGCTGAAATTTCTTCCTGGCTTCATTTCCTTCACTCCTATTAACCACTCCCAGGAGTATTTTGTCTAGTGGGGGGCTGGGCAAGTGAACTTTGATAGCTTATTCTTGGAACAATGAAATGCAAGCACTGAGACAGGTCTGTGCAAATAAATATACACAATAATTCAGTGATTAATTTGAGACGAAAAAATTCTGCTATTCTGGAAGCACTTGATTGCAATCATTCCTGTAGTTTAAAGTTACTGTGGTACACTATATTCTGGCTGTTCTGCTTGTGTTATTCTGGACCATGCACCACACAAAGAAGATAAACTAGGTGAGCATTACAGCATTTTTATATATTTGACACTTCTATTTAAGCATAATACCTTTTGTAAGAGAAAAAGATACTTACACATGTTCTGATCAACAACACTGAATGCATTACCCTTATTTAGTACAAATACTAGACTGGGGTATACGTCATGGAATGCAGTTAAACATATTTCATATACATTAGTTGCTTCAAGAGCGAGATACACTATATATTTTCAGGAACTCAAGGATAACTACAGGGTTATTTAATGGCATTGTATAATACACTACAATTAAAGATCAACATAATGAAAATAACTGACAGGAAGAATTTAAGTCATCTGGAACATTGCCTGGCATTAAATCTTAATCTTTTAATGTGATATTTAATGAAGATTGACCAAATCAGACAATTTAAAATAGAATAAACAGTATAATTATTCTCTTGGCACAATAGTATCTTTCTAAAAAATCCATTAAAAGTGTTGAATTCACTATTTCTGTCCTAAAATGTATTTATTTCAACGCAAGAAAACATCATAGCTGTTCTAAGCTCAGACTGGATGTCTATATTCAACATATGCTGTGGAACAGCACACTGGCATGTGCCTCAAGATCCTCTATTCAGGATGAGCAGGATGCATACGGTACCTTCTTGTGCAACTTCATTCTTTATCTGTGGAACCTCAGCTTGGCTTGTGGGTAGAGGGAGAGAAAAAATATCAGACATAGTATCTAAATGCAGTTCTGTGATTTAACTGAGATGTACTGATTTGGAATGCTGAATTTTCATGTCACGTAACCTCAAAGCTTTGTGATTAATGCATCTTGACTTAATGTATGAGGGGAAGAAAAAAATCTATGATGAATTGAAAAACTTTCTTTTGAAATTTGTTTCTGATTACATAGCTGGGGTCTTAAATATTTAGAAGGCATTTTAATATGCTCTCAGATGGCATGAAATAGCCCAATTCTACGGCAGAGGTCTCAGGTTAGAAGATTATTAGGACATTAAGACATTATCCTTTTTTCTTCCACAGAAGAGTATGATTATGCTCAAGGGAGTAATTGGCTGAGGTGGATAAAGCAGACCAATTTGATTTCTTCAGACAGCCTCCATTCTTCACATTGGCAGCCAAGTGCCCTCACAGGGCACAAGAAAGAAACCTTTGCAAACTCCCTTCTGGATTCCTGACAAGTGCCTCCTCTATTTGCTAAAGAAACCTCACCACTAGTTTCTCTGCTGTCCTGTCCATGTATTTATGTTATAGATTATACTGTGCTGATTGCAAATGTATGTGCTTTCTCAGCAGCCAGCCAGACAAACCTTGTCTTCTCAGCCATAAATTTCACATTTTAAATATAAATGGAAAATAAACATTTCTCCTTCAAGAAAAAAAAAACAGGGGTCATATTTTGCCTGCAGTTTACAATGCTTTTCTCCAATAAAATGTTGGGAAACCTGCCATTGAGACAAGTAATTTACAATTACATGTATATTATGAAAATATATTTTGTATGTACATGTAACATATTTAAGCATAGAGAAAACTTCTATTCATGGTCACAATAAAGACAGCATCCTAGTATCCTTGTCATTTTTAATTACTGGTAGATCACAATGGAGCTTGTTTCTCTTAACTCTGTTTTTTATACTTTTCTTCTCTATTTTAGTCATAAAGTCACAAGATATATATAACCACCAATACATATCTAGCTCATCATTACATTCATGTTTTTAATACAAAAACTATTTTAAATTTTAATAAAGTAATATTTACTGCAAACATTTAATTCTGCAGTATACACCACGCCAACTAACATGCCAATTATTACATTTTTTACCTATTCATACTTTTTTTATACTATTCCCCCTAGGAAAAGCCACTGAGGGTAGATAGGCCTTGCTGCATAACACGTATATCAATCCATAGAAACTCCAGAAGACCGAGGAAAGAAGTGATGGGCAATGGTGACAGTTGTTTTCATAGATTGAAAATCTGTTTTCAGAGGTTGAAAATCCATTTTCATGGATTCAGAGCAGAAAAAAGAAAAAAAACCCCTCCTCTCCTCTTTTAGATATGAAAAGTAAAACAAGCAAGTGATCTTTAAAATATCCAGAAAATTCTAGGTCATTTATTGTTCCAAAAATGAATGCCAGTACCCTGAATCAAACTATGGAATGAATGCAAGACAGTGAAGGAAAAAAAAAGCACAAACCTTTTTCTTTCCTTTAACTTGAAACATTTTCATTTTGCAGAGACATGAGCAGATTCACCCAGCCTAAAATATCTTATTGTTGCACTATGTTTAGTTTACTTTTCTGAATGATCTTAGTGATGAGTCATATATATTAATAAAGAATATATTCATGCTTGGGTTCAATACACAACATTATTAATATCCTTGGTTTTGTAAAATACCGACTTCAGCACGTGTAAGAGTATCCCACTCATATTTGTGTGGTGCCTCAGGAGCAGAAAGTTTTTTTTCTGGTTTATTGATTTGCCAATTATTTCACCAGGCACAGGAAATATCTGAATGTGCTTAACACATGTTTCCAATCCAAAGAGCTGAGGATTGTCAAAATATCAGCGCTATTTCTTTATACTTTCATGGCAAAGTAGAACTGAAGGGGATTACTTGAATTTGAATAGACTTTAACAAACCCCGAGCAAATGTTTGAGCATAGATGTGAGTGCCCTCTCAATGGAGATAATGACCTTTCAGATTACAGTTCAATGTTTTTGCAGGACCCAGCATCACAAAACGTATGATGTTGAAAGGGTGATGTTAGGGATGAGGTTGGGAGCTAGTGATAAGTTCTGCATGACCAATGTTTCCTTCAGAGACTAAAACATACCATGTATGTTCCTTGGCAGCATGGTGACAAAAGGAACCTTGAGGAGCTCTGTCTCCCTCTTCATCCCATCCCAACTGAGACAATTAATAACTCATTTTATATAATTTTGCACTTTAAAAACATTGTTCTACACCATATCCATCTATCTACTGTACAGAACTAAAATTTCTCATTAAATGTCCCTGCTACTTACATGGTCTGTCTGTGTTATCTTATTATGGAGGTAGCTGTTAAAAATCAGAAAAAATACCTTCAGAATGGACATGGGCTTCTATTTAATGCTCTAGCATATTCTGAGTAGCCGAGTTTTGTAAGGAATTTCCTGCATTTCACTCCATCTCAGTGATAAAATGTAGAGATTTTGGAAATAATTATGGAAAATATGGTTTAACTGTGTATTTGTATAGATACATGTGCACATACCTCTATTTCATAACAGCCAAATTTTACCTAGATTGGAACTACTAATTAAAGTTTTCAAGTTATATTCTTATCTTAAGGAAGACATTCCTATGATATATGGAACTGGCAAATTCAATGAGAAATGGGAGACAGAGAAAGCATCCTAAATAACAAAGTAATAATTATTTTACCTCTGTGTCATTTACATTGACTCAGATAACTAACAACTGTATTTAATGGAAGACAACCCTTCAACTTTGAGAAATGTTTCCTGTCAAATGGAAAGAATACATTCAAGATCGACATCAACACCAGATAAAATAGAAGATGAATTCTTAGGAGCTGTTACACGAATGTGCCCACAGTGCAACAGAGTGTGTGATTTAAAAAACACAGCATGAATTAACTAACCATCACTAGAATGGCAAATAGAGGTCTCACAAGCCACTGGTCTATATTCTGGATCCTTCTTCTCCCACAACAAGCATCAGTACTTGGAACTGCACACCCTGCAACAGAATTTTTTTTATCTCATAGACTCAGAGTGGCTGAGGCCAGAGAGGACCTCTTGAGATCATGTGGTCCAACCCTCTTGCCTAAGCAGAGTCACCTCCAGACAATTGCCCAGGACCACATCTACATGTCTTTTGAATAGTTTCAAGGAGGGAGCCTCCATAACCTCTCTGCAACTTGGGCAGTGCTTCTTAACCCTCACCCTGCTACAAAGGGGCAAACTGTGAGGATCTCAATGACTGGCTCAACCACAGAGCTTGAGATGTTTTCAAGGTGTTCAAGCTCAATTATGCACCAAAGAGGTGGTCAAAATACAGAAAAGAATTGCTGAAAATTAATCTTTTGTAAATGTGAAATATAATTTTTTAAGAAGTCTTTTAAGTAGGTAATGCCTTATATGTGGATACATTTTATTTTCCTTTCTCCCCCCATTTTCACTATTACTATTTTTTCAGGCAGAAAATCTAAAATGAATATCTACCTATTTCATTAAACTAACCATTGTTGCAGGAGTAGCAACATCTCTCTAGCTTTTCATCCCATGAATCTCTCGATCATGACCTACCCTAATTAGAATATAGGGAAGGCTGTATTCTGTGGAGGTCTTTTGCAATTGTCTAGGTAGTTGATGTATTAAGCTACTTTCTTCTAACGTTACATGAGGCTAAACAATCTGAGCAAAACTGCAGTTCAGAAGATCTGGGACATATTTTTTTCTAATCAGCACTTTCTCCTGGCTGAGAGCTCACTGTAAAGCTACAAATTAGCTTTATATTTGGAGAAGTACCTCTTAAAATGTAAGCTAACAATCCTTGCAGACAGACAAACAGAGAGAGGAATGTTGTTTGGTAGAGACAATATGTAAAAGATCAAGAAAATTCAATGTACAAAACAAATTTGTTCTTTTTTTTCCCCTAAAGCCAGGCTTAGAAATTTTAATTTATTTCTTCAGCTTAGATGTGTACTTGGAGAGGAACTATAAAGAACAAATCTAAGGAAAAGGATAGGAAAAGACATAACCTGGAGATGGTTCTTGCTTGAAGAAGAAGAGCTATAATAATATTTCCTTTAGCCCTTTGCATCCTCAGTTATTCAGATCAAGGAACATCTAGTGTATCATGAAAAGGAAACATATTCAGACCATGAAAATAAACAACTGATGCTTTAGTGAGTCAATTCATATGATAACAGATCAATAGTTTGCATAAGGGCTGAACAAAGGGCTGACTGACTGCCCATAAAAACAGAAAGAAACCCTTTGTATTGCTAGGGGAGCTGGATATGGGAATGAGTACTGCTAAAGAGAAGGATGGAAGACTGAACTCATAAACTTTACAAATAGTACCCCAGATCGTGGTGGTAATACTGGCAGCCATTGAAAAAAGATATGCAACACATTGGTACAGCAAGAGAAAGAAATCCGTATTGCTGCCACTTATGCTGTACCTGTTGTGTGGATAAATACAACAAAGAACTTCTGTTTTGCAAGGCTGCCAGTCTAGCAGCTTTACTTAGCACTACATTTCAAAGGAAAAAATAGCATTTTTTTACTTCACTTATCTTCTCCTTGTGAGAGAAACAGTTGAAGAGTTACCCAGGGTTTCAGCTGCTCAGTTTCTACTGACTTTAATGACAAAGGCATAGCTAAAACCCTATGCATCTCTATAAAAATTCTAATTCTATCTGCTTAGTTTAGTGACAAAAACAAGTTGTTATTACTGTCAGTTCAGCACAGCCAATGTAACCGCTAAAGAGCAAACTGAATTGCACTTTGCCTTGCATATTGTCAACAAAATTGTCAGCCAGATTTTGATTCCAGAGATTTTACTGCTAGCGATGATTAGTATTGTGCAAAGCTAAATGGCCAGGCAGCTTAGTTTGTTCTGGATGAGGCCCCAAAAGTTCAAAAGGTTCTCTGAACCTTTTCCAAATCCCATGTTTCAGCAAAATTGAGCTGGTATTCTTGTGAGCACTGTGCTCCCAGATACATTACAAGTTCATGAGCACTTCATGCTACAGGTCATTTGGAAAACACTGTGAAAATTACTTTTACCAGAGTCATTCTTACTCTGCTGTCAGTGTTATTTTCAACAAAGATTTGACAAGGTTCACAAGCATGGGCTAAATATTAAAAAAAGTATATGTAATACTTATTCATGAAAAATTAACTTCATGTGAACTGTAGTACAAGAAGTTTCCATAGAAAAGCCATAGAAAGTTTCCTCAGAAGCAGAAGAGTGGGGGTGCCAATGCAAAAGGACCTAATAATGTCTCTCTGTAAGCCTTCCCTACTAAAAAGAAGTAGCGATTCTGTGGGATAACTAGAGGGTTATAAAGGACATCCTCACAATCTTAATTAGATTTTTTTTTTTACTTAGTAAAAAGTCTTTTACCTCTATCTCATCCTTCTAATCCATAAAGGTGGTTTCCTGGGAGTTCAGTACTAAAGCAGTAACTGAATTTCTTCTGCCAACAATGCTCTGTGGAAATAACACTAGGATGACAGCTTTCTTGCTGGTACCTTACATGTTGCTGAAAACAAACAAAAAACAATTTAAAAAAACAAACCAAAACAAATAACACTTTGAGGGAGTTTGTCTGAATGGGTTAAATATCAAAGCATTTACACATCTACCCTTCATAAGGATGTGACGAGAAAAAAATAGTATTGACTCAATTTTACCAACACAGATTTCAATCCAGATCAAAAATTAAGAACAATAAATTATAGAGGCAGTTAATTTCTCTGTCTCATTTTGAAATTTGTACTTCTTGCTTTTTATATTGCTACTAGATAGTGCAACAGAATGTCTGGAACAGGAAGACTACTTTTAAAAAAAAGCAACCTTAAAGAGCAGAATGCACTTTAAATGTGTCTGCCATGAGCTTTGTAATGCCTAATAAGGAAATAAAGAGGTGACAAGACAGCTGCAACATCTAAAAGAAATTAGAATTGTCACCTTAACATTTTTTCTTGTGATTCTTGGTTTTATGATGTTATATGTGTGTGTTTGTGTGCAGTAAGGGCAGAGAGATTCTCTGAAAGAAGTTACACACACACAAAAAAAAAAAAAAAAAAAAAAAACCTAACCAAACAAAAAAAAAAAAAAAAAACCCAGTTCCTTTTTCTTTCTGCGATCTTATAATTATGAAAGAGAAAATATGACAAAGAAGAGATTGATAGGGAAAGAGAAAGGAAAGAGCTATGTGCTCAAAAACATTGATATGCGCTGTTACATGCACATCCTGACAGTTATTTGCTTTTATTTTAATTAGATATTTCTGTAAAATATTCTGTCATCAGAAGAGATGCAAATCATGTGTGCTGTCAGAAGACAAGAGGGAAGCCAAGAAAGGAAGGCCAGGGCAAACACAGTGGAGTGAGAGACATTTCTGATGTGGAAGGCAGGATGACATTGCCTTTAAGAAGAAGGCATCAAGATAAGGGGAGAACAGCACATTACTGGGCCTGATAGTGGTGTCAGCATGGTGACTCACATGAAATAACACAGAGAAGTACCCCACTCATGGTTTCTTTACACAGGCTTTCTTTTTTTTTGGAATTCATTCCAACTCCCTAATTTTTAAAGGCTTTCTTTGCCTAAAATGGGTCCACTCAGAGACAGAATTTCCCTAGGTTAATTTTTTTTTTTTTTTAGGGTGTTCAGCAGTGGACATATGAAATCAGGAATCAGACAAGATTGTACCCCATGGATGTGATCAAAAGAAAATGTGTGTCCTCATTCTTTCTACAGCTCTTACAAACAGGTTTCAAGAGGGTCGCTGGAGTAATGACCAGGATGTGCAGTGGACTGCAAAGAGTCTTATAAATGAGCAGATTCTGAGGAAATTTCTTTCTGTTTTACCATGGGCTCCAAAGTGAATTGCAGCCTCTTATTACCTTTGCTCAAGTGACACCACCCATCCCTCAGAAATGTGTTTATTCCTTAGCTACTAGAAATTCCCATCACGGCTGTCTTTTTATACTAATTATGCCAGTGTGCAACAAAGAAATCTGGCCTTTTGTTTCTTTCTCCTGTAAAAGTAAATAAATTCATAAATATAAATTAAAAAATGTTCTGCAAAGATGGACTTGAAGTTAACGGAAAATGGAGTACTTGAAAATCAGGTCTATAACATATAACATATAACATAACATAACATAACTTATCAAAATCTATTTCGTGAGCTAGAGTCAATTTAATGACCATTCATTTCAGCAGTCATTACATGATGGAAAAATTTTCCAATAGTTAAGGATAATTGGCAATGGAAATAAAATGGACAGATGATAATGGTTCTGCAGAAGACTTAAGCAGCTTGCTCTTTCAGCATGCATTGGGTAAGAGAGCAGAGGCAAAAGTTTTTAAGAGATAATTCAAACAGGTCAACTGTTTCTTGATTGTTATTCACCTAAATTTTTACACTCTGCCTCCATTTTTCAAGTTTGTTTTTATGGTGGAACAGGGGAAGAGCAGGAAGACTCTTCATAACATCAAAGTGAATGCATTTTTAATCATGACTGTGCATTCTAGCTCCACTGTCATTAAAGTACTTTCATGATATAACCTTCCATTTTAATTAATTTAAATCTTGGCAGTTAAAAGTTTTTTGTGGAATGAAAAAGGAATTCCAAAAGGACTGCAATCATAGTGTTTACAGGATTTGTTTTGAAGCTAAGATATTCACTCACCCTTAAATTTCTCTCTTGATGCAGCCTATGAAAAAATGATGCCTTTCAACCTCAGAAACTGCATCTGGACATGGTTGTCTATTCCATTCTGCTGTCAATCAAAATGACTCTAAAGAAATCCCAGAGATATGCTTGCATACAGCAAAAGTACTGAATGACCTGATCTTTTTAAAACACCATAGTGTGCTCAACCTAAATATCAAAGAAGTCTCTGCCTAATTTCAGTGGAAATTTCTAAAATGGTAATCCAGGAATATTTCTTTGTTCTTGAGTAGGAAAGCTTCAAATTACTTATGGAGGTTATTAAAAAAGTGACAAGAGAATTTTGCAATTGCAAAGCATCATTATGTGTCTGAATATACTATCTATAATATCGAAAAAATGAATTTAGACATTTCAGAGAGAGTTTTTAATTTTTTAATTTAAAGTCTTCTTTTATTTGCATTGATTTGTAAAGCCAGGAATTTTAGTAAACTTGAGACACCTGCACAAAACTCAGAAAAGGAAAACATATTTTCTGTTCCTTATTATGTCATAGTCCTAAAGGCCGTCCTTATGAGATACAAAGGAGGTAACAAATGAGCAATGAAACCAAATTTCTGAAATTGATAAACCTTCCCAAGCACAGCAGGGATTTCATATCTAGTTTAAAGTACTCATTAAATCTAAAGTTAGACATAGAACTAAATTGCTTCCACATGGTCAGTTGTAGACACATTAATGAGATGGGACCTTTCATATTTTAGAGAAGAGGAAAACAAATGTTTGGGGGATTTCCTATTTTAAATATAATAACTATCGTAGTTTTCTTGAAGGCATTGCCTTTGAAATAAGCTGTTGAGTTGCGTAAAGTAGAAGTTACGAAAAGCGAGGTATAGATACCATAATTTGCGCTTCATTAATTAATTTTACCTTTTGATAATCTCACTACCTATATGGTAAACTGTAATGATTCTGAAGAATGATTTAGTTTTGGTGAAATTGAATGTCAGAATTATATACGACAGATTTTCTCACTGGCTTAATTGAACATTAATAAGTAGTAAAGGTATAGAAGTTCTGTTTTCTGTTTCAAGGAAATGAGGATACATAGTCAAAAATTATGTATCAAACGATTCAATGTGGCAACATAGGAATTTTCTGTTTACTAGATATCTATGTATACAAGCACTAAGTTTTAGGTAAATGACTGCACATAAAGTCTTATGTGTACACAAATATTTGGGTTAAGTTGGTAATTTCAAGTAAAATATTGCATTTTTTTCTGTAGCTATTTTATGTATGAGTTCCAAATGAATTCACTGTCTGTGAAACTATTCTTAAAGACACAATTTGTGGCTTGAACAGAAAAGAAAAAGGTAAAAAAAAAGTAAATGGACCACTGGGAGCAATGGTTTGTGCACTGTAGCTATTCATAGTTTGAAGAATTGTCTGAGCCAGGTTTCCATCAGAATGTAATTTTTTCAGTGTCAGTAAACACAGGCAAGCATTCATACTTCAACTGGGCATTGCAAAGCCCTTCACAAGGTACAAGTGGTAGAGCGCATGTCAATTTGTAATAGCAGATCAGATCACAAACCTCCAAATTTCTTTTACTGACACAGTAGGCACACTAACAGTAGAAACAAAGCTCTAAGTTTATACAGTAGAAAGAATGTGGGATAATATTTTGTTAAGTTGGTAATGCTATATTCCGTGAAATATGAATGCTATATGCTGTATGGGGATGAATGATTTTACTGTTCAGCATTCTACAGTTTGATTTTATCATAGATTTTTATCTTGATTTGTAATACATGTAGCTTGCTACAGTTTTATATGATAATTCAACTTGGAAGGGACATAAGGATCTCTACTCCTGGTTCAAAGCAAGATCAGCTATAGCATCAAGTGAGGCTATTCTGGGATTGAAACCAGGGCTTTGCCCAATATAAAAATGTCCAAGGATGGAGACTCTGTAGCCTCCCTGGGCTTCCTGTGACACTGCATTACCCTTGGTGAAAATGTTTCTCCTGATACCAAATCTGAAACTCTCTTCTTACAATTTATGAGTTTTTCCTTTCATCTTCCAACAATATAGCTCTGTGAAGAGACTGCTCCTTCTCCTCATAGATACAAGGAAGGCTGCTGTAAGGGGGCATTTAAAGCCACCTTGCTGAACAAGCCCCAGTTCTTCAGTTTCTCCTCCCATGACTAATGTTTCACATCCTATCCATCTTGGAGGCATTCCACTGAGCTCTGTGCACGGTAATTAAGTATTCTGTGAATTGCTTATGTTTAGTATTAGAAAGAAAAAAATTGATTGATGTACATGCAGAAGTCCCATGAATTGCCTTTGGGAGAAAAATCCACCCAACTGAAGTTTTACAAAGGGTTATACTGAGGATATAAAGCGTGATATTTACAGATATGTTAGTTCTTGTCTGTATTCCAAGAAAAACAGATCAACCAGAACTGGCTTCAGAAGTGGTATGACATGAATTTTCACTTATTCTGCCTTTCTGTCTTGCTAGAGCTATGCCATTTTGTTTACTTGAATAGACATACCATGGTGAGTTTCTTTTGAGCAATGGATCTATTTGATTTACCAAATCCCATTATACTATAATCAGGTCATACAAAAAAAAAAGCCTTTCATCCTTGTTTTCTGTTTTCTCATAAAAGTATTATGACAAAGCATTGGCTAAGAAGACTGGATAAAATTGGATTTTTGTGGTGTTGTTTTTTTTTTCTTTTTCACGATATCTGACAATCTATTTAGGAGAGATAAAATATACCTGACCCATCTACCCAATCTCTTTATCTTCACTGGCTTTATGATTTTGGCTGCTGCTTTTTCTACCAGGCCTTCACGCTAATATAATTTTCTGAATGGTAGTAGCAGTCTTACATTAGCTTATGCCACAAAGAGTTTGCTTCTGGGTCTCATTTGTCAAAATTCAGTCTTCTCACAGGACTCATTTTTTCTCTTTGTAAGAATGTCCCTATAGTACTAAACTTCTGACTGAGCTTGCTTGATTAGGGTATTTCCAATCTTTTTCACTGGGCACCCAGTATACCCATAACAATAACATATTTTCTACTTCATGGTCATCTCTAAATAGGAAAAAGTATATTTTATGGTATGACATAAACAATATTTCAATCTCTAATGAAAATTTTCCATTCTGTTCAGTCTTTAGCCATACCAATATGAGCTATATTTTCTATATCTGCCACCTAATTTATGTATCTCACTACTTCGTAATTAACACATTAAGAACGTACTTTTATTTCAGGACAGATGACTTTGTACCTTGAATATACTTGGATGAATAATTACAGATGTTTGACCCTGACATTCACAAGAAAGCTCAGATATCAGAGGAAGTGACAGTTTTCTTATATTTAAAGAGTTCAAGTAATCAATGAACATAGAAATGGACTTCCAAAATAAAGTCCTTTAACATAAGAGTCACCTTACCCATCTTTCTGCATTAACTGTAAAGCAACCTGAGGAAAAGAAGACTGGCACAGGACTTGAAATCCTTTCTCTCCTTAAAATCAGTGAAAATCATTTAATCAAATTCAGTGCAAGCAGTGAAAAGAAAACTGTTTCTTCATACCCAAGTGGTATTCTAGGAAGGCCTTGAGAATTACTGGAGGAGTTCCAAGCTGCTTGAAAGGCTTTAGGCCAACATTGTAGTTCTGACTGCAGAGCACCTCTGTTTTTTCTTTCAGATTTCAAAGACAAGTGCTCCCTGAAAACAGACACCATTCTGCTCACAGATTATTGATAGAATTAAATGGCAAAATGGAAATTGCTCCTTATCACTTTAGAAAATAATTACATAGAAATCCAAATTTGAAGTGGAGACTCACATGGAAATATTTATTTAAATAAGTAAAATTAACTGGAGCTGATCCATATTTTAGAATGAAAGGATTGACATGAATAAGGCAAAGGTGTGTTTCTGTTAATTATCCTCATTCATAAATGAACAGTTCAATTCATCCCAAAAGATTATGACTGAATTCTCATTTATATTAAGTCCTCTTTAAACCTCTTCACAAGTGCATAAAGACTTTGAAATGCACATAATGGTAATTGATGTCAGAAAACTTAAAAGTGGCCTTACTGAAGTTAAGAATAAGGACCTTAATTTGGAATATTTCAGATGTGTTAAAACTTAACTTAAAAAAAAACAGAATATTTTTATATTTGAAGTGTCTTTTTTAAGAGTATAGTTCAAAGACAGATTTAATTTTTTTAAAACCTAAATGTGAAGTGATTAGTTTGCAATATCCACTAATCTCCTCTGGTAATTTCTTTCAACATTTATAAGGATTTTTACTATGCTGCATAAAGCCTAATGTTCCTTATGTACATTTACAACATTCGATGCAATTGCTCTGAAAGAGTTGCTATGGCTTATTATAAACAAAACAACTCCCTTGGCTCTTAGATAGAATGACTCTACATTTGGAAAGTAATATTTTGAATTTCAAATATTAGAACAAGTTTGTAACATGCTTAAGGATGCTTATAAAATTCTTATAGCCTTGGTGCCATATCTCTCCATCAGATAGCAATTAACTGAAGTATTCACTGGTTTAAGAACAGGACTGAGATGCTGTGAAACAATTTATTCCAAATTCAGCACCAAACAGGATGGGGCAGTCACAAAACAGATGTTGATTCCCATGACTGGGACTCTGAGGACAAACATGATGAACCCTTTCCTTGGACTCTGGATCTCCTCAGTGCAGCCTTTAGTGTGGCAACTTTACAGACACTGGGCATTAACACCCTAACACTTTGCCTTGAGGAGCATGATAAGTGGCTGGATACGTGGCACTCCTTTCATTGAAAGGACACTGCTATCTTTCTTCCCTTCTGTGTAATAACACAATGGTTAGAACATTGCTCAAGAAAACAGAAATGGGTTCTTCTGTCACCCCAAGACACCTTCCCATTCCAATGAAAGAAGTCTAACCACCAAGTTATAGACTAGATCACGTGTGAGTCCTATTTGAGATTAGATGCTATCCATATATGAATGCAGGAACCACAGGACAAGAAAAAGAAGGAAAAATCCTGCCCTAGTAGAGGCAGAAGTTGGACTATGCAGACTCAAGAACTGTGTCTGTATCAGTACTCTGACCTACCCTAATTTTATTGGAAGAAATTTCATGGTTAGAACTTCCAAGCAGAAAAAAATAATTTTCTTCTGTGCTACCTTAGAGTAATTTTGTACCCCTTATCCAGTCAAAATTTCACTTTGTAGTGTCCATATCCTTTTGGAGCTTGTCCTCAGTCTTTGCACTTTTCAGTAAGTGTACAACTGTTCTATATTATTTAAAATACTTTTTGAAAGACCAAGGGTATAAAAGAGTGTTTATTCTTTTTCACAAGAGTGTAAATATTTGACATTACTGAACATAAGAAGATGGAGGATAACTCTACTGACATATCAAAAGATGTTTGATCAAAACGAAAGGTTTTAGAGCTTCATCTGATATAAGAAGTCTAGACCAGTAGGTACTGCAGTAAACTCAGATACTAGTTACTCATCCAATTTCCAATAAAAACAGAAGCTGGTCAAAAATGTTCTATATTCACTTTGGCTGTCATATAAAGAAGAATGGTCTGATCATGGCATTTTTATACCACATCTCTTTGTACGGGAAGGCATAAAATGGTATCATATATATGTCTCAAAATGGTCACATCCTGGGATCACTTCTGACAGGTACTCTGGTAAACATCCCTGGTATTACATGGTTCAATGAGAATTGAACTTTGTTAAAGTAGTAGTCATTAAATTTCACATGAAGCAAATATACTATTTTCATTCACTAGTTCATGCTTTAACATTTTAACAATTAATTCCTTTTCCAGAGAGTAAGAATCTTTATTATTGTCAATCAACATGGACTTTATAGACATCCAGTTTTGTGTCCCAATGCATAACAGTAATAAAAATGTTTCAATTAAAATTTTTAAGAGTTGTAAAGAAGTATAGTTCCCTTGATAAAAATAAATGCATAAGTTTTGTTCTGTTCATCAGACTTTAGACCCTTTCTTTCTCATTTATTGTCACTTAAAGACAGAACTGGGAACTCAATTTTTTCAACCACATATTCTATGGTTCACTTTGACAGACTACACCAGATCTACACAAAAATCTATAACCCAGATTCTGGGATTGTGAGTTTAAGCAACTGTTAGGACTCTAGACTTCAGGACTTCAGAGTTTAGTAAATTGATGGCCAGCTTTCCCTAGGCAACCATAGAGAGGAGCAGAGTACAACAGTAATTTTTAGCACTCAGGAACAAAGTGTCCTGTTCTACAAAAAGAAAAGACATTTTGGTAAGACACTAAGCAAAAAAATTCCTAAATAACTAAATTTCCATTAGGTGTAATCAAGGACAGGCAGTGAAATAGAAGTGCAAGAGCATTCCTTAGATGTTCAGGTGTGAACACGAAAAAGACAAAGCTGAGCTGAACTGAACCAAGGAATTTTCATTACTGTCTGGTGATAAAACAAAAGACAACAGTTACAAGTTAGGGTTTGAGATCTGCAGACTGACCTTTGGAATACTTCCTCATTATAAAGTTAGGGCAGTAGAGAAACAGATTGTCCGAAGAGGTCTTTGCATGATCCAACTAAACAAAGAAACAAATGACCCAATCTAATATTGAATATAGTCCTAATTCAAGCAGGAGTGTGCTTAGATGACAGTTATATGTCCTTCCAGAAAATATTTGTGTGATTCTGAAAATGTGTGTGCATAGAAAACTATTTGAAGACTTTCAGAATCAAAATTATTCACAGTAGCATGAGCAGAATGAGATGGTGTACAATCTCTTTTTGCCCTTTGCTATGTGCAAAGTCATCTTCCTTTCAACTGATTACTCTCTTAGATTCTTTCACTGTTTCTTCTTTTTTTTTTCACATCTAGTTCATCTGCTTGCTCTTACCTTTCACACTTTTCGAAGCTCTGAGTATCCCTACCTATTTGTTCTCTGACTCTAATGAGTTGCTCTTTGACATTTCCACTCCATCAGTGATAGTAGCCTAAACTATTCACTTGACAGTTTCTGCCACAGGAGTCTTAGCCCTTTTACAAATAGAGCACACTCCTTGAATTAGTGCATAAAGCCATTAACCTCTCGCCTTTCAATTGCCATCTTGAGACCCACAGGATTTGGAAACGGCCAACTGATAATGGCAAGATAAAAGGCCAGTGGGGACTGCTGATACCTATTTTTAATGTTTACAATGATGTAGAATGATCAGATTTAAAAATACCATCATAGACAACCTTTATTAAAATTATTATAATCTTATGGATCTTGTCCTCACCTTCTGTCTCATTACATATTTTGCTGCGTTCTCACATATTTTCTTATCTTTCAAGCTCTGTGTTCTAGGTGGCACACTTTTAATGGTCTTCACAGAATATCATAGAATATCTTGAGTGGAAAAGGACACAGAAGGATCATCCAAGTCCAACTCCTGACACACTACTTCACAGAAAATCTCTATATCCTTTTAAATCTCAGCTA
Source organism: Promerops cafer (assembly GCA_013398275.1). Taxonomy (NCBI): domain Eukaryota; kingdom Metazoa; phylum Chordata; class Aves; order Passeriformes; family Nectariniidae; genus Promerops; species Promerops cafer. Next base: position 712,433 of record VZSE01013513.1, read on the forward strand.
AACTGATGAGTAGAGTAAGTCTCAGCTTCACTATTAGTATTTAAAAAGTGTTATGTTTAAAGAGTGCTGTTTCAGAAATTAAGATTCATTCCAGTAACTGTGGACATAATTTAAAAACAATTCTTATTGTTCAACAAAGAAGTTGAAATATCTAGATGATTTTTATGGAGAGCAATCCATTGTCATTCAGGAAAAAAAAGCCCTCTTTGGTGACAATGTATTCCGAAGGACCCACAGGTTACCATGTACATAAAAAAGAAGGAAGATAAAACCAGATTGAATAATTATTTAAAATCCAAATCTGCATAACTACAGTAAGACTGGATAAAATATTCACAACATATTGGACTTGTTTTTTGTGGGTGAACTCATTACCAGTCATGGATGACAGGAAGAGAAGAAGGGACCTGCACACTTGTCAGTAGGGATGTGAGTCAGATTGAGGCTTGGCTATCTGCTCTGAAGAGCAGGAGTTCAAGGGAACAATACTTCAGCAGATCAGAGAAAAAGTTGTGGCTTGGAGGTCACACACCTTCCTGGGTTTCTCTTTGCTCTGGTGGAGGTGTTAGTCACTTCATTCTTTCACATAAATCAGCTATTCCTCTTAGAGCATATGTTCAGCTACACACAGTGTTTTTGCCTCCCAAACTCGTGCTACGTGCTGATGTGCCTGCATATAGAAAAGTTGGGTGCAAAGTCCTTTTTGCCTCCTCTGAGGAAAGCCATGTTTCTTTGGAATAAAAGAGTTTATTTCCCATAAAATATATATAGTACATGCTATGAAAATTTGAGAGTCCCTTGGCTTAAGAATACAGTGATGGTTCATGAAAAACATACTCGTAATGTTGGGAAATCCTTTGGTTTTATTCTTTGCTAAAATTGTACAGATTATGAGACTACAGAGAAAAGTTCAGGCAAAATATATTTTTACCTACATACAGCCTAATCTGGTCATTTGCTAATGAGTGCCATTAATGTGCATCTTTGGGAGATTTATAATGGCAGAAATTTCTCAAAGTTCAGCCTTATAAATACATATCATTTCATGTAATGGGTCTTCCTCCTCAAACTCTCACTACACATTTTGAAAGCATTATATACAACCCATAGTTCTAAGAGAAAATAACAAAAACAAAACTAACCAACCCACCAACCAAAAAACAAACAAACAAAAAAAAACAAAAAAAGAAAAAACAAACAAAAAAATTAAAAAATTAAAAAAACATAACAAAACAAAAACAAAATCCCCCCTCCCCCCCAAAAAAAACCCAGAAGAGTATAATTTACAGAGTAAAAACTAACCAAGACAATAAAACTTCCAAAGCCATGAAACATTCTTTTTTGATAATTCCAAAATTATGGGAATAATCTACTAGCTTCAGTTTCAATCACCTAATGTCCTGAACACCCATATTAACATGCTGAATGTTATTAAGACAGATGTCTGTAGCTGTGTAAATTCTCTGTGATAAAAAGTATCTGAATAAGCAGGAAATTAGTCCTGAAATATTGTGAAATCTTGCACTGTTAATATACCCTGCGGAGGATGTTACAGCTGAGGTTTAGATCTACTTATATAAAACTCCTTATCTGGAAGCTAATGAAGAGATACTGACAGTTTTGCTGCAGTGTGAAGTGTTCTAATGACTACAGATTAGTCATTTTCTAAAACAGCATTCCCCAGTGGTTCCCCACCCCAAAAATCATAACCCAAAACAAGCAATAGAGTGTCTTTAATATTTAAAAAAAAAAAAAAAAGACAAAAACAGAGCAAAAAACCAACAACAAAAAAAAACCCAAAACAAACCCCCCAGGCCCTCACATCTTTACGTCAGGAAAGCTGGAAGCATTTATAGTTACATTCTTCACAAGAAAAAAGCCAGAGATGACAGTGGGTCTAGTGAAGCAGTCAGTTAATTGTTACGGTGAGGGTTTTAATTTTCTTTTCTATGTAAATCACAATTGAGGAAAGCATCTGCCACCTCTGATATTTCCTGTACAGTAAATTTAAATGGATTAATCACCCTCCTTGTTCTGAAATTCTGGGTAATGACAGGCACTTGCCAATGGTCTGTGGAGTCCCTGGCTCATTGGTTTTTAGCTGTCTTGGGGGAATTGTTGAGGCTATGGAAAGATTTAAAGAGAAATTAAAAAATAAATCACACTCAAATATTTTTTCCCCACCCATTTCTACACCCTATCATCAGAAACTGATTAAAATATTTTCTAGGAGACCAAGTGGGCTTGCTAGCAGACTATCAGGATAGGATTGTACTTGATCTCAGCCAAATCAGGATTCTTATGTTGACTTTGCACAGGAACATTTTTACCAGTTCAACAGAATTCCTTAATGCAATGGTTAGTATAAAATGTCACAGTCGATAGCCATTTTTTCAAACAATTTGTGTGATTTTTGTATTCTATCCACTCCCATTCTTGATTCGGTGGAAATTTAGCAGCTCCCAGAGTCTGTGTGAACCACTCATGGAGAACTGTCTTGCCTTGTCCTAGAGTGTCTTTCACTTTATCTGAAATTCCTTTAAATCCCATTAAGAAAGATAGACTGGGGTGTTCAAAAGATGGAACGGGGTTGGTAAGCTGACTGTCAGAGTCTGCCCAGTGCTCATTTTACAGATAAACATTGTCTGTAGTTGCCATGGGGTCTTGCACAACTTTAACTGTGAGAGAAGATGATACAAGAAAAAGATATCCCTTTTAAGGAGCATGTTGCACTGCTTAAGGGAAACTCCTGATTCACAGAGAGAAAATAAGAAACTGGGAACTAGAAAACATGGTAAGATTTACTTGTAAGAAAATCTTTACTTTTCTTTGTGATCCTCGTATTCCTACATTTCGTCTTTTTTCTTTTTTTAAATTGATTTTTGCATTTCACTGCCTTAAAATTTATTTCAGGTGTAATTTGTAATTGTCCATTCATTTTATTTTTAAAAAAGCAAAACAAACCAAACAAACAAACAAAAAAACAAAACAAACAAAAAACCCTGTAAAACCTCTGTTCTGTCAAGAGTTGTTTTCTAGTATCTCTTGTGGTTCTGAAAGTGAAGATATTTTTTTCTGTGCCTGAGCTAAAATTATTCATACTACAGGTCTATAAACCATTAAAAAATAAATGCTGCCAAAACTCATTAGCCTTGCAGAACTCAAGTGATGAGAGGACAAATAGTTATTTTGGTGAGATTAGTTGTATGTTGAATTAGTTGTATGAAAGAGAGAAAAAATCTGTAAGGTGAAGTCTCAAATCTGTGGCTGAAGTCTTTTCTACTTTCATTTTCTAACTGAATCATTGATTTAAGCAGCCTGTGAAATAGCACAAGGTGTTTGCTTTGGATATACAAATTAATTTCTTTTAAAGGTATTAATGCCAATGTAGATATGATAAAGAAGGTCTCAAGGTGCCAAATGTATATTCACTAATTAACAATCACAATAAATATGTAAGTTAAATAAAGAGCATGAGGTTATTTTTTTTCATGCACAAAGCTATACCATATAGGAAGGCAATAGCTATTTCTTAATAGAAAACTTTTTTTTTTTTTTTGATTGAGGGACAAAGCACTAGGTAATGAATTAAAAATGGACATAGGCACCTTCACAGAGTTCTTAGACACATTGCCGCAAAGAGGGTAATGACCATAGATTCAGATTGCTATCAATATCCCAAGCAAAAATATCCTGTTTTGCAGGAACATAATTTTGTCCAGATCATGTTCTCTTAGCCATGTTCAAATGCATCAGGGATTCTTCACAGGAAGGACAAACAATCGCTGCATGTTTCTATCCCAGTGACAACAAAGATATGCAGCTTATTATTCAGGTTGAAAATATAGTTAAAAATATATATATGGCTGTTTGAACACAGGGTTTAGAATGTACAATATGGATTGAAGGGTATAAATTACTTTAATTTTTCTGCTGGGTTTGTCATTACATGAATAAAACAAAGAGCAACTGTCTCCATGCCAGTAGTGTATTATTTAATCCAGACAAGATAAAGACTAGAAAATCAGACTATGTTTATATTTATAAACCATAGCAAAACCTTCTTTTTTTATTTATCCTCAGAAACCTTAAAAAAAAAATTTGCAAAAATATAATCTTTACTATCAGTGTTACATTTGGTCTAACCAACATTTTCCTTTCAGTGGTGGATAAGAAATGGCATTTTCTTTTCAGAAAGTATTTTGAGGTGGGATATAAATGAGAAGATATACTGGATTTAAAGGGGTGCTTTTGTATGTAATCAATGCAGTAAGTGAATTTGGGCTATTCTTTGCACTCGGCTTTGAGTATGATTGTTTGCCTATCTTCCAGCTCATGTGTTTGTCTGGACTGGTGTATGACATACCCCTATGATACATACCCCTATGATACATGCACCTATGATACATGCACCTATCCATTGATAAGACAAAAAATACTTGCTAGTAATACCAGTCTGAATTATCTGGATTCAGGCAGACACAGAATTTCATCCTGGTTTGTCAGCTACGCCCCAGTAGTTCATGACTGCCACATGACATGCCAATGAACCTGTGAGTAGGCATAGATCTGAGACATCATAGATGACATCTATGACATCATAGATGTCATGTGAGTAGGCATAGATCTGAGCTCTCAGCAGCCCATTCCACTTCTTTCCCCCACCAGGTCTGTGCAGGAAAAAGAATCTCTCCAGACCTAAGGTACAGTGAGCATCAACATGCAAACAGCTGCTTATCTTTCAAGGGAATGGCTGGTGGTGCTAAAAGAGAGCTTGAGCCAGGTGTCCTGGGTTGTGTTCTCTCTTATACATAATATAAATGTGTTTATTCTACTGTGTATTTCCTGCTATAGTTCTAGGTTAGAAATAACTAAGTATATGGAAGTTACTTGTGGATTTTTCACCAAGAAATCTGAAAAGAAATCTAGAAGTATACAGCCATATAGCCTGGTCTGATTTTATTGAGACAGAGAGAGCAATGGAGAACAATATAAGATTCCACTGACGTAGGACAAGGATTTGGGAAAGCTACAAGTAACTTTATAAGGACAATTTAACCTAAATTTTCTCTTGTGAAGTGGATTACAAAAGAATAAAAGACAGCTACAATAGTTTTGTAAGGAAAAGGTCAAAGGTGTAAGGATGAAAACTTAAGGAATTGAAGAGAGAGGAAACCAAGAGTAAAAAAATCTGTGACTAATCTTATGATTGTGTATTTCCTTTCACAGCACAGCTGTAGACATGTAAAAGCTTTAAGGCTTAATATCAAGCTAGGTTTCATTTTGCTCCTGTTTTTCAGGCTGTGAGGAGAAGAAGCTGCTGTCCAGGCTTGACTCAGACCCTCAGCACAGTCTGGCTGTCAGGGTAATAGAATCTGTGAGGTAATAGGACACATCACAGCTCCTACACAGCCACTGTCCTAAAGGGCTGACAGATGGTGCTCACTCTTTCTGCCTGTCTTTGGTGGTCACCAGATAAGGTACCCAGCATCTTTGATATCTCTTTGTTTCTCCTGTTTGTCTCAGAAAGAAGCATCCAGAAGGAGAGCTCCTGAGCAAAAGGTATATATCATTTTTCCAAAGAGCATGGCAGTTCTTCTTGCTCTATTTCTAAGCTTGTCATGTGTCTAATATGCTCAGGAACCATCTAACCCTTCCTCTCTGGGCTTTTTGGTGTTTGAGTGCCTTTTATTCTCTTGTTCTGCATTTAACACAATGTATCTCTGATTGTGATGCTCCCAATCCTTCTGTTGTAGAAATAAATAATAATAATTACAACAATTTGTCTCCAAGCAACTACCCTTTTAAAAGTAAAATATGTGTTCATTTCAAAGAGTTTCTTATCATACAAATACTGCACCTGCTTTCAGCTAAGAGCAGGATCACAAATGCTATGATTCAGGGAGCAGTGCAGAGACTCAGGAAGTTAATAAAATATGTTGATTGCTGTATGAAGAAGTTGCAAGCTTATGAATCCTTAACACTGTGCAATTAGTGACTACCAGTGAAAACACACTCTCCTCAGGACATCAGCAAATCCATGAATTTCAATAAAGTTACAACTAAACCAATTAATAAGTGAACACAAAATCAATTATTGTGAAACAAGCTAGAAAAAAACAATGACAAATGCCAGTTTTAAAGCAAGAACGAAATAAAAAACAATATATTAGCATTTAAAACATAATTATTAACAGGCTACATGTATTAAAACATATAAGAGTGATAGATCTTATAAAAAGATTTACATGTGCATAAAAAAGCACGTTAAAATACAACATTTAAAACAAAACCCATAAGCAATTCTACCCCTATACATTTGAAGATGACTTCTCTTTGGTCTACTTAGGTACTAAAAAGCCCCTCAAATTTGTGGCCTAAATCCAAGGAATGCTATTTAGACAAAGAAAATAATGTTTCTTTATCTTGTAAGCCTTTTAATTTTAGCTTTACATAACAGCAGCCCAACTTACAAACAGAGGAAGCCAGTCACGAGAACATATGATGTGCTTCAGAGATCATAATTCTTCCTTAAAGGATGGCACACAGAAGCTTGCTGGCTTTTTAATTTTTATAATGAGGGGTTTCAGAGCAATGTCAATGTCCCATGTACACAGCATCTGTACATCTGACTATACAATGTCACTAGCTCAAAATAAATACAGTCTTGCTCTTGAGAGTGATATCAGAGGACTCATTGGTCACGATCACTGTTCTTGGTGAAGCTGCTGAGACCTCATGGAAAGGAGTCTCAGATTCCTGCTATTTAGGAAGCAAATGGGGAGAGTCAGAGTCATGGCTTTTAACAGATTGCTCCTGTTGATTATGTTTCTAAGGCTAGATGGCAGCATTGTCAACTCTCATGATTTTTATCATAAGTTTCTTAATATTTGGTATTTTACTTAAAATACCAGCTGTCAGAATACCAAATTTCCCTGAAAAACTCAGTGTTTCTTTACTATGTTTTTAATTGTCTGATGGTCAGAAAAGTGGCTAAATCTCAAAAAAGAGGGATGATAAAACTGCAGGGGGGAAGTGGAGTCTAATGATCATTTTATGCAGCTGACAACTGATAGCATAACTTAAATCACTAAATAAATCACCTGTAACATTGAAAAAAAATGATAGTGATAACAGAAGTATCCTTCAGTTTTCCTGTCAGAAATAGGAGGCAAAGCCCAGTGCAGGTGGAGAAAAGCCCTTCTCTGTTTTGTTCTCAGGATTAATGGTTATTTTTGAGCTGTCAGCTAAAGACAGTCATCTTATACTTCCAAAGAGCTTTATCAACTTATCTGTTCTTATCCTTTTTCCGCTTTGCCCTATTGTCATTTTATATAAGATACTCGTCAGAGATCATCTATTTTTATATCGCTGCCAAATGCCAAATACAACTCTAATGTGAAATAAATAAATAATTACAGTATTAATAATGTCAAGTATTCATTAAAAACACTATCACAACAACCTTCCAGGAGTAAATTCTTTTATACTTGTAATCCATTATGAAATATTCATTTGTTGTTGATCTTGTATACTGCAGTTAATTTGGCAGTAATTATGTGAAGAAAGTTAATAAAAATACACAGTGCTTAAATACTTACCCTTCTATCATGCTCACAATTGAATTATGAGATATCCCCTACTTAATATATTTTAACTTTAAGTTGAATATCTCATTTAGGTCACATAACTTGTATTCTTCAATTTCTTTAAATTAAAAGGCATTAACCTTTCTAACATCCACATTAAATTTCTTCACTTACTTCAAATACATGAAACTCATTACATGGTAAAATAATTAATGGTATAATTTATTGATATAAACTCTAAGCAGGATTGTTCAGTCTTGCTTAAATTTACTGAAATAGAAAAAATTCTGCCCAAACTTATAGTGGAATTCTAACTACTCTATATTTTGTTTGGATGTTTTTGGGAGTGTTTTCAAACCCAGTGGACTTTTGTACCTTTTCATATTCAACCTTCAATTGCAGATTGTGTGTTTCCTCTTTGGCGTAGCAATTCTAGGATTTTGTTTTTCAGTCTTCAGCTTGTAGATACCTAAGAACATTTGCAAACAAATTGTGGATTCTAATATAATTTAAACTTATTGTGTACTAATTTCCTTAAATTCCTCTCTCAGAGGGCCATGGGTTAAACATTCAGGCACTGATTTTTAGAAGTATTAATGACAATGGCTTCTCTTAATAAAAAAATAAATTGAATTGGCAGTCCTATGTAATTTAGTGCAAACACGTGCTACAACTGGTATTCTTAAAAAAATATACTGTGAAAGTTTTCTATATTAAATATGGAAAGCCAAGGGATTTGAAAATTTCAAGGAATTTATGTCCATCTGCAGCCTGTGCAGGACACCATGCCAGAGGAGATGGACGCCTGAAGGAGGCTTCCTGGTAGGACCTTCCTGTGGACCATGGAGAGAGGAGCCCAGAGCACCAGGTTTGTGGGCAGGACTTCTGATCCTGTCAAGGGGATGCACTGGAGCACCCTCCTCTTGAAGGACTGAAGCCTGTGGAAGAGACACACTGGAGCAGGTTGTGAAGAACTGTAGCCCAGTGAGAAGGACTCACACTGGAGAATTTAATGGAGGACTGTTTCCTCTGGGAAGAATCCCATGCTGGAGAAAGGGAAAGAAAGAATAAGTAGCAGCAGAAAAAACTATATGATGAACTGACTCTATTCCCAGCTCCCTGCACTATTGTGGGTGGACAGAAGATCAGGGATAAAGCTAAGTTAAGGAAGGAAGAAGACATGGACCAAAGGTGGTGTTAAGATTTGGGTTTATTTTTCATTATCCCTGCTTTTTTTGCAAATTAATTCAATTTATTTCCCCAAGCTGGGTCTGATTTACCCACTATGGTAATTGGCAAGTGATGTCTCCCTGTCCTTAACTCAACCAATGAGCCTTTTGTCGTCTTTTCTTCCCTCTGTCCAGCTGAGGAGAGAAGTAGGTGGCTTGGTGGGCACCTGGCATCCAGCCAGGGTCAGCCCACTCTACAATTTTAACTATCCCAGTACAACCACCATGCCTTTATAAAAATCTTCACCAAACCTCCACAGAGCTATCAGCCTTACCTATATGACATAAATTTGTGTGGTTCTCTGGGTGGGTGTTTGCTTAGTGGATGTCATTAAGCCTCAAAACTGAGCAGGCTGCTCTTTGAGGATGAATGAAATGAAATGAATCAGAGATTTTATACTTCCTGACACAACAGGACAACCTACAGGAGAGACAAATTCTTCTCTTTCTTGGAGGCGGAATGCAATGAGGGCAGTGTTGTTAAAGTAAGGTAGTCCACTGCACTGCCTGTGATTTTGATCACTCTTGAGACAATGTGTAACAATAGGCTTATAAAAGATGAAAGGAAGAAAAGGGTATGGAGCTTGAATATCAGCAGTAAATGCCTAATAGCCAGAACATTAAAAGGTTTCGCCTTTTTATTTTAAACTTTAAACCAATGGACTAATTAAGAAGCACATAGAAATTGCTCAAGGGTTTCAGTTTCACTGCATGTGTCACTTAGGCACTGTAGGACAAAACAATTCAGAGTACACTGCAGGGAAAAGCTTAGCATTGGAAGAAGAGAATGATTTTGAAGCCTAACTCCTATGGATCCCTCATATGCTTGTTCCTCTGTGCCAGTGGCAACTCGCCTGAGTAAAAAGGGTTTAAGAACCATGGGATTTGGTCTCATTTCCTCTGTAGCTGTAATTTTTCAATCTAGTGTGAGTCATCACAATCTCTCTCAATAACTATTGCACTTCATATACCCACAGGAAAGACATATTAAGACTCTTATTTTTAACTATATTCTTAGGTCGCGGTAAGCCAGTGATCTAATTTCATGCTCCTTTCTCCCTCTCCCCTAATTTCTATTGAGCTCAGTTTCTATTTTCTATCTATATTTTAAAATGCCAGGTTGCTTGTTTGAAGCAGAAGTGACGTGTTTGGACAAAGGAGTCTGCCTGCCTTTCTTCCTCTAAATTTCATTAAAAGGAGGGGGAAAAAAGAGACTGCAATTGATAAAAATCATATTTTGTTTGCCTGGAACACACAGGAGATTGCTACATTTTATATGAGGTTGAATCATGACCTATAAATGGTCACAAATGAGGGAAAATAAACAAACAAGTGATTCATCTTAGAAGATTTGGAAATTTTGAGGGTGCTGTACTGCCTGTAAACAAATTTGATACCTGTTTGTAGTCACACAGAGACCAAAATCCATTTACTATTTGTTTAAAAAACATGTGATATTTATAATTTTGTCTATTGATTTCTATGGTCTCAACACTGTGCTGATTTAAAAAAAAAAATAGATAAGCTTAAACCATAGCTTTGGGCATGAAACACCTCCTGAAAAAATTGCATCACCTTCTAAGGGTATCTAGGTTATCAAATGAGAACAAGTTAACATGCACCTAAACAAAACTTTCTTCTAAAAAGTAAAAAAAAAACTTATTCAGTTGTTGCTAAAACTCATTTGTATTTCTTCTTTTCTTTTCTGACAAAGCTTTCCTATTTATATTGACTACTTGAGTGACATCTCTGAAAGGTAAGTTTTTGACTGTAATTTCACTTATGCTGAAGATGTTATACTGAACCTCATTTTGGAGCTTCTTATTGCTACATTGGCACATCTGTTGGGGTGTTTCCTTTAAGAGGAGATTTTCCTTTGTGAAAGGAAGTGTTGTTTCCTTGTAAGAAGACTCATAATTTTTCCCAAAAACCCCACACCCCTTAATAATTTTGGGACTGGAAGTGAATTTGAAACCTCTTGAAATTTTACTCATATGGCAAGACTTTTCAGGATCAGACAAAGTTTCACTTTAAATATCAATATAATTTGCATTTACAGAACACTTGTTATAAAAATTCCATTTTCTTAATCACATGTCCACCTGTTTCTCTTCTGGTTAGATTCAAATGTCTGAATGCAGATATTTCTGCAGAAGAAATTAGGCATATATCAAGAGAGAAGGAAATAGCCCAACTACTTTTACAAAATTGTGTTAGTATGACTTTGAACTTTCATCACATTTTCCAAAAGGCTAAGAAGATGCCCACATTTCAGTGATCTACATAATATCACTTCTCACTTTAGCAGCTCCTAATAGTTCCTCTGCACACAGCAGCTCAAATTTCCTGATGGCTTGATGACATGTTCTTGGCCATTATTGCAAGGGCTTGATTCACTCAAGAGCCTAATAAGCACTGAGGCTTTACAATGAAGAATGACATTACCAAGCAAGTTGAAGGAGAGCTGCAGGCAATTTTGTTCAGTCTTACATTACTCAAAAAACTCCAGGAGTCTGGAGCAGATCTAATTTGTAATTTCCAAACTATACGTAAATTTACCAAGCAAAAGAGAACAAACCTCACAGGAAATAGAAAGAATGGTTGAACCAGGTAAAAAAGTTGCCTACTATACTTCCAGGTTCTGGAGAGGTAACAATAGAGAAGAAAGCTGGTTCTATTTCTGCTATAAACATGTGTGATGTCAGAAAGACAGAGAAAATTCAGTGGAGTCCATGGGGTGTTTTGCATCTCCATTAGACAAGTGATAACCATATGGTGTTATCTGGAAACGAAAAGCCCTGAAAGCATGCTTGCTTAATTTTTAAACCATGGCTTTACACTAAAATAAATGTTATTAGATAAAATAATGCGAAACACGGAGGTTTTGGGGGTTTTTCCCTATGGATTTAACTGCAAAAAATACTTTCTGTACAAATGGGTTGTAGGGAATAGTTGTTTGCTTGTTTGTTTGTTTTTCTTCACTGGCAGTGTAAGTAAGTATAGAAAGAGGAATTTTTTTCTTACTTGCAATAATTTTCTTTTATCATTAGTAAAATTCTGCCTTGAGTCTTTCAAAATGATTTTGACAAAGCAGCGGTGGCCAGAATAGGGAACAGCTTGCTCTTATTTTCTGTGCTTTACTAGTTCCACATTACAATGGGGAATATTAGAGATTGCTTCAGTGTTCAAATTTAAATGTAACTGTTTCAAATTGAATCAGGCCTAGAAAGAAAAGGCACGTGTGCTACACAGTTTAGCCCACATCTGACCTGGTTTTAAAACATAAAATTGAGTTTCTGATCAATCAGTACCTGATATGGAACCTATTTATATGGTTAACCTAAAGGGAAGAAGCATTGCTAAACAGTGTGCTGTTATTAAACCTACTAATTGTTTTAAAATCATACAGATGGACAAAGAGCACTGGGGATCCTGAAACTGAGTCAGGAACTGTGAACCTAAACATACATATCTTTACATCTCAAGTAGGTCAGGTCTCACCCTTTTTTGTCAGGATATGCATTACTGAAATGAAATGCGAGGTGAGTCCTTCCCTTATGCAGGTGCAACCCAAAGAAAGAATGCAGCTCTGTGCAGCACTGAGAATTTTTTGCAAAGTCCCTCAAGATACCCGAATTCCTTTCATGCCCTTAACCCTCCATCAGTACAGGGCTAGGGATTACTGAAAGTTTTTGAAGAGTGTTAAGTGGGAGTGAAATATTAACAACAACTGGGCAGCGATATTTAGGGAGAACTTTTACCACTTCAAGATGGTCCCTGGTCTCTGAAGATCTTCGTGGGGAGCAAGAAGGAACCTCTTCCCACCCACAAAGAGGAAAAAACTAAACTCCATCAATGGAAACATGGAGTGCTCCTTGGTGGTCTGATGTAATATGCACCTTTGTGCTCCAGATGTCTCTCAGTGAGGTTTGTGCAATGCATTTAGCCTGTCCTGAGTTGCATTGAAAATCCCAAAAGTGCCAGCATCCCTGGAAAGTGAAAGCAAAGTGATCTATATGTTAGGGTAGAGGAAGAGTCAGAAAATATTTTCTAAGCTCATGAAATGACACTGAACTTGATTTTTATTTTTGGTAATAGCCTTTTCTTAGTAATGCCAAGGTCATCTAGGCATAAGGGTTGTTAGAAGTTTACCACCCCTTTGATCAGATTTAGAGTGTTTTATTTTTATTGTACTGATACTTAGAAAACATTTTATGTCTAAACTCTTGGTACTAAGAATTCAAAATTTTCCATTTTGGCAAGTGTTTTGCAAATCTGATTTCACTCCACCATAAAGCTAAGAAGAAAAATGGTGTTTCTCAGTTTAAATTGCTTTTCTTTTCTTGAAAAATATAAATTTATGCAGAGCATTGTTATACGCAGTAATTTTTTTTTACAAAAAGAAAGATTTTGTGCCATTTAAAAGCTTTTGAGTAATGCAGGTGAGAATATAAGTAATGCTGAGTGTGAAAAAAATCACCAGATTGCTCAGATTTTAAGAGTGAAAAATGGAAATGTATAATAATAATTTTTTAAAAAAAAGGTATTTTTTGTTAAAGTGTACAGGCTTTTTAATATTTTGGTTTTTATTCCAATGAAGCTTATTTAAAATTCATTTGACTTAAATAGGGCCACAGGTGTTTCATGCACTGCAACTGCTTATTTTTTAAATGATCTGATGGAAATATATTAGTAACATTTTGAGGTGGACCTGTTCAAGCCAGGAAGGGAAACAATTGGTTCCCCATCTCCATCTCATTTCTGCAAATGTCACTATTCCATCTAGTGGACAGGTTAACATAAATTATATGTTATGCTGAATTTTCCTCAAATACCTCTGCTTAATTTATCTGGCATGGTCACTGACATCTGAGTTTCTGTTTATAGCCAAACAAATCCCAGAAAAGCTGTAATTGCTCACATGGCTGGGAGCAACCCAGTGCACTGAAGCAAAAGTTGAGGTTCATGTCTCGAGTATTAAGGAACATCCACCCTGTGCACCATTCTTCAGCTGGTGCTTTGAAACCTCTTTGGGGTTACAAGAACTCAGTCTGTGCCAGCTTAATGCAGCTCTGTGGACTAAAAGCAGGGAACTACATTATGCAGGAAACTGCAACAGAAGAACAAAAGACATCTGGAAATGTGAAAGGCTCAGTGGCCACAAACCTATCTGTCTTTGCAGAAGGCTATTTTAAGGCCTTTCTAGGAATGGTGTTGCACTGTGGTATCTTATCAATACTTCTCATATGGAGGTATAATTTATAGGAACACCTTGGCCAGGCACAGTAGTCTTAGCCAATTCATTTTCCAGGTGAGTGTGCACGGGGACCCAAACAGAGAGGAACAAAAGCCTGATATTCCTCCCTGTACTTTGCTCACATTCTTGTTAACAAAGCAGTGATGCTTACCTCCAAATCAGTACCCATTGAAATGGATACACAAAACAGACACAGACATAGAGAATTTTAGAAATCTAGATTCTAAAAAATCCTAGTTGAATGTTCAGAAGTGACAATGACTGCAACTGTTAATGACTTTTAGAAAAAACAAGTCCTGAAATTTAAACACGACATATTGCTGAATCTAGTGTTAAGTGTGAATTTAATTTCTCAAATTTCTAGACATCAGCAAATATGCACCTGTTATGCCCAGAAGCAAAGAGCTCAGCATAGAGGAATACCGCTGTGATTCACAGCTACCCCTATTTACTTTTCCTTTATTTGTTAAAAACACATTAAGAAAATTTAAATCAAGCTGTATGAAACTGGAAATAGAAACTTTAATCTTTCATCTTAGGTTTCTGAAATTGATTCAAAAATAGCACACAGGTTTAAAATGACAAAAATTGATAGCTTAATCTTTGAGTTATTCTGCCATGTGCTGTAAACCTGGGATTACCCTCTGCAGAACTGAAGTCTTGAGTTCTTTGCCAGGAGAAAGCATCTTGCTCCTCACCTGCTTCAAGATTAATAATATCACTCCAACGAGATTAGAGCTATTAGTCTTCCTGACCTGACCCAAATGGTACAAATGGGATTTTAAAGACAGTGTCTACTGAAAGATCCAGCAGAATGATGAGGTACACAGAATAGCTACCATGAGGAATCAGCAGTGATAGACTGTCAGGGCTATACAGAAGATACCCTATTAAGTTTAGCTATTATCTCAGAAGATTATAGGCATGAATCCTGACCTTTAATTAAATAGACAGCACAAAGACAGAAAGATAAACAAACTTGTGCAAAAAGGAGCAACTTTTACTGACTTGGTAGATAGTCTATGAAGTGGAAAAAGGGACAGTGACCAGTGGGAGATTTTACAGATTGCCTTTTCTCTCACTTGATGAGGCAAAAAGTGGCTATGATCACTGTTTGATAGAACAAAAGTTCTGCTTTTATTGACTAAACAGCAGTGTAAGTCTGGATTTCTACAATTAGGAAAGGGGGAGAGGAGAGGAGAGGAGAGGAGAGGAGAGGGTTGTTTACAGTAGATCAGCATGTATTTTGAAGGTGTGTTTGTTTTTACTCTCTAGAGAACTGGTTTACTTGATGTTGAATACTAATGAACAGTAGATAAGCTTTGGCTTTACTTGTCCTGAATGTCACTTCTCTTGTGTCACCATAAGGCAGGATAATAATATCCATCCTCTTTGTACCTCACATTTTCTAAATACTGAAAAAGATACACAATGAGAAAATGTTGGTGACTTCAGAAGGTGATATGAAGAAAAAATGTACACCAGTGGGGTTGGAATAAGTTTATTTCTCAAACTTTCTTTATCCAAGGACACTCAAAAAAGTATTATGTGCTTGTTCAGAGTGCACTGTACCTTACTTTATGATTAATCCTAGGATAATTTTCTGTTTGAAAAATAAGCCCATGTATGCATGAGCATACAGCACAAGCAAATCTGTCAATTATTTGTAAACAATATGACAAGAATTGCTGAGTTTTTATAATCAATTATTGAGAAAAGACAAAACTGTTTTATTTAATAACACTTAAAATCATGATAGATTCAGCTTTTTTTGCTCTTAATTTCTTCTTCTCCATGAAAAGAAACTAGAATTTATACAATCTGGAATTCTTCATTCCAATCTATTTTAAGAATTTCTCCAGTCCTCCATTATAAAAGTTGCAATGTATAAAAGAGCCTCATGACTAAGAACTGTGAAGATGACATGACTACAAACAATACTAATTCAATGAACTCTTAAGATGAAGGTTTATATACACAGCAGGAAAATACATAGTTATTATTATAGTTGACAAGTAATGAATGTTCTCAGCTGATTTAAAAGAGGTTCCATAAAAGCTAGAAAACAGATAACCAGCCAACAACAAATTACATAAGTTAATGGAAGGTCCTACTTCTCTTTACAAATTTATTCTGTTTAAAATTTTACATTTATGAGGAAAGTCTAAGGCAATTCACTGAAACTTATTTTAGGTATTTAAATCCAAAAAGTTTCCCCAGACATTGTGAAGAAAGCATATATTTCCCAGCTTACTTATAGTGAACATGACATAGATGATTTTTCTTTTCCAACAAACCAAGGAACTGCTACTTAAAGCAACCTGGATGTTTCTGCCTCATCTACTAAAACTTAACAAAATGGTGGTTTCTTTCAATTTTGGGTTCAGCTGTAACAACACAGGGTGCAGTGAATGGTACATCTTGCCCTGTGTGTAGAATTATTTTACTATAAAAAAGAGTAATGGTGAGTCCTGTAGCTCCAGCTGCAGGACCCAACACTTTCATCAGCTGAAGACTCAATTTTTGATTCCAGATCATGACTGAGATGGCAGCTTGGTCACACAATGCAACTGTCTATTATTGTAACCTAGTGGTTTTCATCTGAATAGAAAATATTTATGGGGTATGAAATGAAATAACAGCAAAGATATGTGATATCACAGAACTGGTAAGGTTGGAGAAGACCTCTAAAATCACTGAGTTCAGCTGTAAACCCAGCACTGCCATGTTCACCACTAAATCACTCTGTAGGTAATATTCACATTTTTTTTTTTAACACTTCCAGGGATGGTGGTTCTACCACTTCCTTGGACAGCCTATTTCAGTGCCTGACCACCCTTTCAGTGAAGAAATTTTTCCTATGTCTAATCTAATCCTCCCATGGTAAAGCTATTTAATCTTTTTTACTATGTAATAATTTAATGGCATGTGCTTTCACCTCTGGAAGCTTAACTTCAGCTTCTGAACTGGTCATCTAAATCATCCATTGCAACAAGCCCCTGGTCATTTATTTCATTTACTCTCTAGTGAATAGCAGTTTTCTTTAAAAAATTGCAACATACTGAAAGCCTTTCCATGTCAGAATCAGAAGCTTAGAATACCAGAACACCCTTAAGTATTAAGGTATTTGAATATCTAGGTAGATTAGCAAAATCTGTCTCAATTGTGCACTGTTCCAAAGCTTTAACTTTAGTATATATCAAATATACATATGCAAACTTTTTTATGCATGTTCTTATTCACATGATGGCAAATGATATTGACAGCTTCAATTTTCCATGGTCGAAACAGATTGTTAATAATTGTTTTAAGAAACAACCAAATTTTAAGTCATGTTGCACAGAAATCCAGGTTATGAAAACCATTACATTTAGTACCTATGGACCCCTCTAAACATTCAATTAATTTTAAACAAACCACCTCCAAAAAAAACCCAAAAATCAAAGAAGGCTACTGAGATAGAGATGAGGTATCTGAAATACAAGCATTTACCCATGCAAGCCTCTACTCATGTAGTTAATCACATTGGCCTTCATCAAGGTACTTGCACAAGTAAATCTTTGCAAGATCAAGCTGCTATCTTGCTGACTATCTTTAAAATCAAGGGCATTCAAGAAAAGAGGGACCCAGAACAATGATTCCACAGTATTAAACATTAAATCAATGATCAAATATTAAACGGAGGATTACAGAAAATGACTAAGATGCATTGCTCTTAATTGTGTAAGTTATGGACCCAACTGCTGGTTTCATTTGCAAAGGGGGAAATAATTTACAAGGTTAATTGAAGTGTCACTTCACAGCCTCCAGTTCTTTTTCATGTTGGGCAAAGCAAGTGTGAGCAGATGGACAAGAATAACATCTGGCAGAGAAAAGTGGGATCAATGCTGCTGACAGTCTTGACTGATTTCCTTTAGTGTGCGCATAAAATAATTGGTGACAGAAAGTGCAGTAAGAAGCAAAGTTCCAAGCCTAAAGTGAATCTTTGCTGATGCTATTAGGGGACAAACTACCTTCTGTAGCCCTCCTTGACAAAGTTTGGAAGACCTTAAGTGTCTTGCTAAAAATGTGGTGATTGGCTTTTGTACAATAAATGGGCTTAAAATGAGTGACACTCTCATGCAATTTTGTTCACACAATTTTACTTTGATCTCTAAAACTACAAAGGTTCTAATTTCAGCTACATTTGTGAAAAGGTGTGCATGTGAGCCAACTGTAAGGTTCTTCCTTTTCATCTACAGTTAACTGTGTTAAAATATATTAGATCTTATGAACCAGAGATCTGCAAACTTGTAGGATGCACAGTACTATGGTCCAAGTTCTTACAATTATTTAGCGTTCCTGTTGATCTCTTTTAATGCATTTGTAAAATAGGGATTTAGATGACATCATTTTGAAACCATTCTCCAATATCTTGAACGGGTTGTAGCAATGACAGAGGGTCCTTGGTTCCTTTGCACGAAAGATCAAATGTGTCACCTGTCTTCAACAAATGCCAGAACGATCTGGGGAATTACAGGCTAGACAACCTTATTTCAGCTCCTGGAAATCACATCTTCATGGAAGTCATTTCCAGGCTAAAGATTTCCTGGGGAGAAATCAATGATTATCATGAAGTTTTCCTTTGCCTCCTCCTCCAGTCTGTTTGCTCCAGGCCTGCTCTTGGGTTTATCATCTGCATTCTCAGTCTAACATAATTTAGAAACCTGATGAAGATGCACTATGTCTCTTCTGTTTCTTTTTGGGTTTGTTTTTGGTGCTTTTTTTTTCTTTTTTCAAAGAGACATATTGCACAGGATAGGTCCCAAGAGGCACCCTTGAGGATTTATCTTGGAATGGATCTCCAGGCAGGATATGAAATATTAGCCATTTTTTCTTAGATCCAGCCAGTTTTCACCCATCCGCTGGGCTACTCACATAGACTATAACATCCCAAGTTGGCTGCAAGGATATTCTTTCTTCTTTTTTCAGAACTTGGCATTAGAATATATACTTTTTTAATAATTTGTTTCTAATCTTGACTTACTCATTTGGACTAGAGTGGTTCTAATTTATATTTTGAAAACTAGTGTAAAAACGCAATTGCTTGCATAACTTCATCTTTACATCTCGTGTAAAGAAGATTGCTTTTCAGATTGGTTTTCAAAGTGACCAATCACTTGTCTGTATATATATTTATATGTATATAAAGTGTTCTTCATATGAATGCACTTATATTTACAATAAAAACATGAAACTCAACAAATCATTACAAATCTTTGTTTTAGTTTCCATTGCACAATTTTTTATTTGATTCCCTACTCTTCAAATAAAACTAATATCTTTAAATGTCTTTTATACTTCTGTCTTTTGAATCTGAGGTCAGAAGAAATTTATGAGTGGCTAAAGTTCTCTTCTTTCTGTTCCGATTTCTATCTAGATTTGCTTTGATAGCCTTTAAAACTTGACATAACTACCAGATTAAAATATCCCATTATGAACACTGCTGTGCCTTTCTGGTAACAAGGGAGCTACATCTGTGCTTTTTTCTTTTTTAGTATTTTGTGGGCTCTTTTCTCTTTTCTTTTCTTTTCCCAAGGTAGGGAATGATTTCCCAGTTATCGATCACAATGTAGAGTGCACTGTATGCACATGACATATGGAAGGGGAAGTTCAGGGTTAAGCTCACACCTGATCTTGGTATTCCTTCTACAAAGTACAAGTAAAGTTGTCTCTGTCATGTCAAAATAAGAAACATTGTGCACAAGTAATTAATTATCATCAACATTATAATCACTGGGATCAAACCAGTTATATAAGAGCTTCTTGTTATGTTGCTTCAACATATATCCTTTTCCCTCTAAGGGACATCCAGGAAAGGGATTTGATTTGTTCAGCCATGTAAAGAAGCTGTTACTAAACAGTTTATTCCTTTCCTCTGACATTGTCAATTTTTTTTTTCTCATATTTATTTTTTAAATGAACTCATCAATTCTGGTTAGGTGCTGACAAATCTATATGTACAATATAGATTATTTTCCTACATTTTCCTACATTTTCATGTTTTCCCTTCAAGTGCTGTATGAACACCAAAAATATAAAATAAAATAAAATAAAATTAAACTAAATTAAATTAAATTAAATTAAATTAAATTAAATTAAATTAAATTAAATTTTAAAAATACCAACAAAGATTTGCAGCAGAAATGTGAACAGGCTTATTTTTATAACTTGGAGCAGAGGACAATGGGTGCATACAGGAAGGTAAGCTTGACAAGTTCAAGGAATGGATTAGATGCTGCCATATTTGCTGAAGAGTAACTGAGGATTGCAATAGCTGGAAGTTTCTACTTCTGTGTTTCCACAACTAACAATATCTGTTGGAATCTTTCACCATAACATCAGTTAATATAATACTACTAATTTTTGGTGTCATAGTAGCTGATAGAAATGTCTAGTTTCTCTTTGTCTTCTCTCCCTCACTTATTCTTTACACTGCTTAATATTCCTAGGGCAGCAATATTTTTTTTTTCCCATGATGGAAACTGCAGCACAGTGTTGAAGTAGATTTTCTGAGGACCATGATAACTTTCCTCCTGGGACATGCAAGATCTCCCCTGCAGAGCTTTGATTCTTCACAGGGGAAGACAGAATGCACAGGAGTCAGAAAACAACATGCATCCCAGTCTTCTTGTCTCCTTGTAATTTCTGTGGAGAGTTCATGCTGTTAGGAAGGAGCTGGAAAAACATGTGGTCATGAAATTCTCTGGATTAAAATGAAAATAATACAGATAAAGGTGCAATGATAACATTCTTGACAGCATCAATGGCCATTTCTTAAACCAGCCAAGTAGAGACCTCAAGGTCTGAGAGTCTTTGATTACATCTTGAAAAATGTTGAAAGCATTATTCCAGAAAGAACTGACAAATGGAAGTACAATAAAGCAATGCTATTACTAACCCTTATAACAGGGAAAAAAGCCAACAAAATACAATGAAATAAATATCTATTATTAAAATGGGAACAAGCAAAATGAGGAAGAAGGAAATCAAAAGTCATGGTCAAATGGGAAAAGACATGTATGGCACATGAGAATGATCATTGTTGCCATGGAGAATCTTTGGTATAAACCAGAAATTAAGCATGAATTTAAAAGAATTAAAAAAACCCTAATGTGATCAAATGGAAGTATTAGAAAGTTATTAAAACCACAGACATCTCTCAGAAAGAAAAAGCTGTGTCTTAATGGAGAAAACTGAAAGGAACTAAATTTGAAAAGTTAAAAGTAGAAGTATAATAGGGTGCATGAGAAAAGATTTTTATAGGCAGTTTCCTCATCTCAACATACTTTAAAATACCACAGAAGCGTAAGTTGAAAGTATAAAGCACTAGGTTGTGAAGCTTGTAAATTATGATACTATAAAAGGAATTAGACTTTGCAAAACTAATTAACATTTTTCATCAGTTTACACAGAAGGATTTTCGGAGGTTGTCACACTGATGATTTTTTCTTGTACTTACAATGATGAACTGTGTAAAATTGAAATGTTTGTAGAAATGGCTTTGCAACAAATTGTTAAACTTTAAAGTAATAAGTTGCCAAGTATTTTCAAGAAATTCCAATTTAATATTTTAAAAAAAAGCTCTCTATAGATCATAATCTGCTGTTTACCGTGGATTTAACAACAAGGGAATAGGTGTTAGTTTTTAAAAATAAGTTACTTTTACAAAGATTGTCGTACCCAACACAACATATGAGTGAGGTCCCCACAGAGGGAAAGCTGGAAAGATTGAAATCATGACCACAAAATTATTGAGAGTCATAAAAGTATCAAAAAGTGAGCACAAAAATCTACAGGCAGTTGTCAATGGCATGAGAATCCAGCTGGTCTCCTCAGTCCTGCCAGTGAGGGGAAGAGAAGGGCACTAATAGAACAAGTTAATAATTGGTTGCAGAACTGGTGCTGCCTCTGTGCTAATACAGTTAGTATGGGAAACAAACATGGTGAGTTAGAGATCTGAATTGAGTTTCTAGAGCTATTATCTTCTTGGGATCATGGATGAATGGTGGCTCCCAGGAGTGGAGAGTTGCAAGGGAGGGATACAGGCTCTATGGGAGGTACAGGAAGGGAAAACAAGGAGTGACGGTTGTCCTTAATGTGATAATGCACCTGGAGTGCATGGGGCTCTCACTGAGGATAGACAAGGGACAATATGGGTTAGGGTTAAAGAGAGGACAGGCAAAGATGACATAATAATGGGTGTCTGCTAGAGGCCACATGACCAGAAAGAACAAAAGGATAAAGCAAAAATGTAGGAGCAGCATCACATTCGCAGCCCCTGGTTCTGATCAACTATCTGATAACTGTTGGAGAGTTAACACAGCAGAGCATTAGGAATTCTGAAGGTTCTTGGACTGCATTGATGACAAATTCTACCTCTAACTGAAGACTAAGGGGCCAATGAGAAGTGTTCTGTTGGACTCCATACTCACCAAAATGTGAGATGTTGGGGATGTGAACATCAAAGGTGATTTGGCTTCATGACCATGAGTTTGTGGAGTTCAGGATACTGAGGACAGGCATGAGAGTGAAAAGCAAGCTTACAGCCCTGGACTTCAGGAGAGAAGACTTGGTCTCTTCAAAGATTGATTGGAAGATACCCATGAGCTAAGACCCTGGTGGGAAGGGGAGCCCGAGAAAGCTGGTTAATATTCAAATAGCATCTCCTCCAAGCTCAAGAGAGCTCCATCCCAAAGAATGCTGTATCAGTTAAAAATGCTAGGAAGCCTGCATGAATGAACAAAGAACTCCCCAGAGAAACTCAAGCACAAAAAGAAAGCCTACAGAGGATGGAAGCAAGGACAGGTAACCTGGGAGGAATATAGAAGCATCCAGGGATAAAGTTATGAAAACTAAAGTTCAACTAAAGGAATTGAATCTTGGCAGTCATGTCAAAGACTAGAAGAATGGCTTCTCTAAGTACATAAGCAACAAAAGCAGAAATAGGGAATATGTGGGCACATTGGTCAAGACAGGAGACCTGGTTGCACAGATAGTAGAAATGGAGGAAGTACTGTAATGCCTTCTTTGCTTCAGTCTTTACTAGCAGGACTGGTCTTCAGGAATGCTAAGTTTCAGAGGTCAGGGGGAAAGGCTGGAGGAAAGACAACGTACTCCTGGTGGAAGATGAATAAGTTAGGGAACGCTTAAGCAAACCAGGCCCACAATAGTCCATGAACCCTGATGGGATGTGCTATAAGTGCTGAAGAACCAGGCAGCTTTCACTGAGGGTGAGGGAATGGAGAGACAAACTCAATAATCATGGTGACTGGGAGAAGTTCCTGAAGACTGGAGGAATGCTAATGTCACCTCCTTAAGGAAGAATGAAGACACAGGGAACTACATTTTGGTCAGCCTCATCATAGTTCCTGGAAAAGTGATGGAGCAGCTAATCCTGGAAGACATTCTTCAGGTACATGAGTAGCAAGAAAATCATCAAGAGCAGTCAGCATTGCTCCACCGAGCAGAAGTCATGCTCGACTAACTAGATAACTTTCTACAAGGAAATGATCGGCCTGGTATGTGAGAAGAGAGCAGTGGACATTGTCCACCAGCACTTCACTAAGGCCTTTCATGCCCCCATAAGGTCCACAGAGTGAAGCTGTTGATGTATAGTCTGGGTGACCAAACAGTGACATGGATTGAAAACTGGCTGACAGGCCAGGCTCAGAGGGTGGTCATCAGCAGTGCAAAGTCTGGTTGGAGGCGAGTGACTAACACTGTACCCCAGGGGTCAATACTGGATCCAGTCCTGCTTAACATCTTCATTAGTGACCTGGGCAGAATGTGACCTCAAAAATTTGCCACAAAGATAGGATTAGTAGCTGATATGCCAGAGAGCCATGCTGCCATCCAGAGGGACCACAACAGGCTGGAGGAATAAGTCAACAGGAACCTCATTAAGTTCTACAAGGAGTAGAGCAAAGTTATGCCCCTGGGAAAGAACAACCACATGTACCAATATTTGCTTGGAGCTACCCAGCTGGAAAGCAGCTTGGCAGATAGGATCTCAGGGTCCTGGTGGACACCAGGTCAAACATGGGTCAGCAATGTGCCCTTGTGGCCAAAAAGATATTCTGTGCTGCATTAGAAGAAGTGTTGTGAGCAAGTCAAGGGAGGTGATCTTTTCCCTCTGCTCAGTGCTGTTGAGGCCACACCAGGAGTGCTGTGTCCAGTTCTGGGCTTAGTACAAGAGAGTCATGGACGAATGGGATAAAGCGCAATGAAGGACCACAGAAGACTGAGGTATCTTATCTGTGATGAAAAGCTGAGAGAGCTGGGACTGTTCAGTCTGGAGGAGAGAAGGTTCAGAGAAATCTTGTCAAAGTATATAAATACCTGAAGGCAGGATGCAAAAAGAACAGAGTCAGACTCTTTTCAGGGGTGCACAGTGACAGGACCAGAAGCAGTGGACACAGACTGAAACACAGGAGGTTCCATCTGAACATCAGAAAACACTTTTTTACTGGGTGACTGAGCACTGGTACAGGTTGCCATTGGAGATTCCAGAGTTTCTATCCTTTCTATCTGGGACCTAAGGAGGGTTCCAGAGTCTTATCCCTAGTTCTAAACAGCCCTTCTTGAGTAGGGAGGTTGGACAAGATGATCTTGAGTGGTCTCTTCCAGCCTCAACCATTCTGTGATTCTGTCAAAAGGTTCTGAACTAGGACCGATAAAGAAATTCAGAAGTGGTCAGTCACAGGATGACCTGTCATACAAAGTTTATAATAATAGTGAAATATTTAGAGCTCATCTGAAAAAAGAAGGGAAGTTCTTGCAGAAAGATCTCAGAGATACCGTGTGGCTGAATGACATTATGATGAAACAAAAAATATTTATTCCTGTTCACCATGAGGGACAAGAAAGTGAGCTTTGTGGAATTTTCGTTTAGCCCTACACAAACACTAACTTCTTCTGACAGTTTGCTAGGATCCAAATACACAAATAGAATGTATATGGGTTCTTCAGACAGTGCTCTCAGACTCATTTTAGCCACATTAGTGGGACAAATCAGGTAGGAAAATGCCTGCAGCTATTCACACAAACCCCAGTATCTTCAAGCAGGCCAAAAGTCCTGAAAAAATGGAACATTAATTTTTTGAATAGCAGTACCTTTGGGTGAAAGATCCAGTGACTACATAATTGCCTTGTTTATGAACCTGATTTCTACCGAAGTCAAAGCAAACGCAAGAAGATATATCTGTTTGTAAGTTCACTACCTAAATGGCACTAGAGAATGGATCCCGGGTTAACATGCTTTATGAGCAATTGCCCTAAATCTGATTAATTACACAGATAATAAGTCTCATTTTTTCATGACCTAAACGATTGAGTCCTCTCTCCCACTTTAGTTTTGATGAGCAAAATGTTATTTTTTGTGGATGTTTTCACTTCACTTTGTGTATCAAGAGACACCAGCTTTTGGAGTGAAATCTGCTCTAGAAAAACATAATTTTGGAAGAGATTTTGCAGAGGATGCGTGTGTGCTTCATTAATTTTGTGGCTACTGCCAAGAATCTGTTCAGTGTAAAAAATACTAAGAAATAGGCTAAAGGATTTTAAGCACTGTATAGATGGGGGATTGACACCTTCACTTCTGTATGTATACCAGCCTTTTCATATGTACCATATTAACATAGATTACCAGGATTTTTTTTGTTATTATTTTGCTTTCATGGTATCTGCTTAAAAAAACCACACCAAACCAACAAACAAACAAACAAAAATATATCTTACTTTCACAAAGTCAAATTACAAATGCTGGTGTTGCCTGCTCATCTGAATCCCACTTCACAGAAACTGTGTCATCC
This sequence comes from Promerops cafer, assembly GCA_013398275.1. Taxonomy (NCBI): domain Eukaryota; kingdom Metazoa; phylum Chordata; class Aves; order Passeriformes; family Nectariniidae; genus Promerops; species Promerops cafer. Next base: position 738,360 of record VZSE01013513.1, read on the forward strand.
TTCCCTGTTCTGTTGAAGTCAGTAAGTATCCTTACTAAACTGTCTAGGAATTTGCAGCCTCAATTAAATCAGGATGCCAAATGTTTCCCACATGTCATGACTGGATCCTTTCAGCAAATACAAGAGTAGTTGAAGATTCATTGTTGCAGGTAGTATTGTGCTGGACAAGAGAACAGAGATTGATTACATTGCTTGTCAATAGGATGTGTTCTAGAAAAATAAAAAATTCAACTTTTCATTGGAGGCCATTTTAGGTAACATCACTCCACTATTGAATGAAGCAGCCAGTAACACAGACCCAAGACTCTCATTAATGAAATGAAAGCTTAAAAGGAGGTGTAGAGTTGTCTATTGTTCATAAATTGTGCTCACTTATCCAGTTCAGAAGAGGTACTTTATACTTTGACATATCAAGCTAAAAGTAATTTGCCTGTGGGAATCTGCAAACATTTCTTGTAAAGTTCTGGCAGCACAACAATTTTGGTGACAGGTAATATGGTATTCTGGAGCCTTCTCAGGAAAAGAATTTTCACTCAGTGTCAAATGGACACTTGTCAAGCCAAGATGAATGTGCATACTTAAAAGAAAGTCATCCATCTAGCTCGATAACTTCTGTAGGCTGAACAAATTCAATATGATTCAGATATGATAGTTCAAGTAAATGTGTGAAGCACCATATGGAAGAAGTGAACACCTGCTGCAAGGTGTCACCTAGCAATATTGCATGTGTCTGATGGAAGATTGCTGACATAATTCACAGAAGGGACAGAGTTTGTATCCTACAGATAAAGAAATGATGGTAGTGTGACTCACAGGGGACTTGCAAAAAAGAGCAGATCCAAAATCTGTCATTATTAGTAATGTACCTCAACAACTGCAGTTGCCATTTTTTGCAAGGTACTGTTTTAAACTGTTGTCAGCTGTGTGGTCTTCTTTTGCCCTTTTGCTTTATGAGGATGAAGGACATTTCCTGTGGCATATGGTCAGGTACTTTAGAAATTATATTGAAGCCTTCCCAGTACAGTCTTTCTTTTTTTTGCGTGTACAGTTTCACTACATTCACATTGATATGATAAAGAAGTGTTATGATAGAGAATGTAGAATGATGCCCTATTTTATGAACCATTTAGCAAAGGTTCTGTGTTCCTGAAGAGTAACAGAAATTTAAAAAGTTATCTGCACAATATGATAACATTAACTAAAATTAAAGTGTTATCACATAGGAATTAATCACATAGAAGGCATAGAGGTCTCTGGAGAGAGGAAGTAGAGGGAGAATTAACACTGTTCAGTCAGGATACAAGAGAGCAGCCAACACAATAAGCAAGTGGATGATTACTATCCCTGTTTTGTTATAGTGAAGAAGAAGACACATATTTGTTAAAATAAGTGGGGGGAAAAAAGTCTTCTAGCAGTTTTTTTTAGGAAAAACATAAAAAACATTTACTCATCGGGCAAAGCACAGTCCAGAATTTAGAATAACATCTGAGCATTGTTTCCATGTGATAGTTTATGGGGAGGATTTCCCTTTCTTTTAGCTAAGCTTATCAGGTTTGGTAAGAATTTATATGAGAGCAAGTAAAGAAAAAAGCATAGACTGCAGGAAGATGACAAAGGCAAATGGTGCTCCCACTATTCATTCCAGGTTTTGTTCTTTATTTAGTTAGATTTACATAATGAAAAAAAAATTGTACATAAAAGTCTAGGCTCTCCTACTTAATCTTTCAATGGTATTTTACATCCAGTAGGCTTAAAAAACCCAAACATTCAGCATGAACAAATCAGCTCAGGTTAGTCAGCCAGTGAACGTTATAAACCCCAGTATTTTCACTAACAGTTGTCTCCTAAAAAATAGCACATCTCTCTCTGAAAAATCCTTATACACAAATGGCTTTGGCCCTGTTCCTGGATTGTTCCTGAATAAAATCAAGTCGTATAGAAGCAGGAGTACTTACAAAGCATACCATGCTGGCAGCATGTATCCTGGTAGGTGACAGAGAAGCTCTTATATAATCAGGTCTCTGATTTAGGACTAGCAAGACAATGACTAGCAAGTATGAATATTCAGCATAGATCCCCCTAGACAAGCACCCTGCTTGGTCTTTTGTCTTCTATGCATGACTAACTTTAATCTGTAGTGATAAATTATGCATTGTAGTAACCTAATGTTTAAAAGGCTCTGGACAGCAGGGGCCAGATCTAAAAGCAAAGCTGACGTAACTCTGCAGCAATTAAATATCAGTGATACAAAACTGACTCTCATAATTTTCAGTGTGATCATCATCAGCTGGTAACAGAGTACCAACAACCTAACCCATTAAAAGCTGAGTAAACAAACAACCACTAAAGAGCTATTTATGAGGAAAGAGCTGGATTTTGCCTTGCTCTTTCCTGACAATTTCTATGTTGACCACATTTACCTACTATATCATACAACTGTTTTTTTAATTTCCTTTCTTCTTATTGAAAAACTCTAGTTTAATTAATTTTCATACCTTTTCATGCATGATTGTAAGTGTATTTCTATATATGCGGATGTGTCTGTCAGAAGATATTACTGTGAGGTAAATACGCATGACTGCTTAATTCCAAGGAAATAACCTATGCATCATCTGGCAAGGCTGACTGCACACAGGTTATTATGAACCCTGCAGCTACATTAATTTAGTAAAGTTTTCATAGATGTGTGTCTACATTAACAAGGAAACTATTCCCCCTTTGTCTTCCTTTTGTTTTGCAATTTCATCCTTTCTGTGTCTACATAATGAAGAAGGTCCGTTTATACAAAGAATGAAAAGCTGCAATGAGTCACCAAAATAAAGTAATTTTATAAAGAAAAGGTTGTTCTGTAATAATTTGTTTCAGAGTTGAAAATAATTGGAAGCAATGCTCTGAAGACTTTCCATAAATGTGGCATTCTGGGTAAAGGAATTATTGTTATTTTGGAAATTAATCTAATTTTTGTCTGCACGTTGTCATTTATGTGAATAGGACTTGTCAGCTTGATTTGTTACAATGCCTGAATTGCTTGCTTAATCCCCAAAATATAAATAAAACATTTAATTGCTTTAACTGGGAATGTTAACCTCTTCAGTACTGCTCTCTGTGTGTGCATTTCAGAAGAAAGTTATATTATTGTCTTTACAACTTTCAATATATGATCTCAATAAAATTATTAAAAAATATGAAAAGGATACATTAAAAGAATGACACACCAAGGAATTCTAGAGTGTGAAGAACAATAGTGCATAGAAATTGAGTCCCTTTCACACCAGACTCATCTATGAGACATAAAAAGAACATGTGATTTTTGCAAGTCAGCCCCATTAGCTGTAGCAGCCAATAGCAGAGGTCAAACTTATAGATGGGGTAGATAATCAGATAATTCTAGTCAAGGGGCCCGGGAGTTTTACATTAAGCTCCGTGTTTTGTGCTGTCCCTGAAGCTGAAGTACAAAGAGGAATAATTCAGATCAACAGTGATTCCAATTTGAATGTTGTTCAGATAGAAGCACTACAGACTGAGAAAGAATAAGTATTTCATGCATATTTTTGCCAGTACATGAGAAGCATCCAGCATGGTAGCCCTGTCCTTTGAAATAGAAAAACAGGAGCAATCTTCAGAGACTATTCTGCCTTCACGCTCAAACAATTCTGAGAGCAGATAAATAAAAGATGGTGTGGAGCAACCATATTTTGCACTGGTATTCACAGTTGTTCAGCATCAGTAGAGATACTTTATTAGTACACTGACGGCTGTTGCAGGAGAACCAGTAAATGAGAAGCAAAAAACTCAGGAGGGTGATCAGTTGAACTACAGCTTAAGAAAAAAACACAGGTTGTCTAAATACATCAGAGAAAAACACTACAGTGTGAGCACTCAAGTTTAACTTCTCTGAGAAGTAAGGATTGTGTGTACAGCCAGCGTGTTAGAGCTCTCTGAAATTTTGCCTTATGATGTAATATTGAGCAAAACCAATTATCTTATTTGATTAATTTATCTTTAAAGAATTGTCATGCATAATCCAGATGTACAGTGGCATACTAAGAAGTTTAGTACAATTACCCAGCTGCTTTCAACTACTAAAGAGTGACCAAATATTATGTAAGTTTCTTTTTCTTTTTTTTCCTTCTAGATATACTGCTATATCTATATCTACATCTATATATAGTTCAGAACACAGAAAATCAGTGTTAGTTATGTCTCAAGTAGTCTCATTTATGCTACACATGATAGAACAGGGATTATTTTGTTGCAGCAATGGGTAGTAAAAGTAAAGTCTGATTTACTTTATTTCTATACTTTTCTGTTGCTGAATGGCATAAACAGTAATTTAGAATCATTTTTATGCAAGAATTCTCTGCTAAAGCCATGTGAAAAAAAAAATTATAGGGGAATACTGTATACTAACGTTTTATTGCTACCTGGTAGTAACATTTCTGGAAAGACGGAATTTAAGAATACGTAGCTGTAATGCTAGTACATGGCCGTGCAACTTAATCTTATCAAGATTTTATTTTGTTAGAGAAGATGTTTAATCTTTCTATATGCAGACTTGGCTTTCAGAGAAGACTCATATCCCTATACTTTATTCATTTTGCCTCTTTCCTGAATTACTTCCAAAACCAGAAACCTGATTCTACTGGAGTTAGACTGTTGGAAAGATTCTGCGATCAGCAACATTGTGATATTTTAGGCTGGCAAATTGTACCACCAATTAAGTTTTCATATATCTAGTGCAAATTACTTTCTTAAGTTCAAAAAGTTCTGTTTGAAGGTTGTAACTCTGTAAACAGAACATAAACAATCAAGGAAAATATGATACAATTATTCTGTGAAACTCATGCCAGCTTAATTAATTTTATAATTTTATAACATGCATATGACATGGACCATAATGATGTTGAATTATTGGCTAGCAAGATCAATGAACTATTAGTGATGTGTAGAAATAACCCAGATCTCTTCAAACACTGCCTATTAAAACTCTTATTTTAATAAAGTTAAAATAAGAGTTTTAATAAAACTCAGAGAAAACCCTGCTGTATCTTTAGCAGCTAGAAATGCCTTGATATTCCCATGGAACACAGTCAATTTTATTTGTTTTTAGGAGTAGCATTTGTTATGATTGTGAGCCTAAGGAAAGGTTAATTAAAGTCAACAGAGATCTCTTAAAAACAGGAAATATTAAGGCAACTCTTAATATTGGCTCTTTCTATTCCAAAAAACAGTGGAAAAGAGTGAAGTTGTTAATATAGCTGTTCTCAATATACAATGACTGGTACCTGCAGGTGCCTTATTGTCAGGCAGATGGAGTGACCTGGAGCAAGACTCAAAGGATAATAAAAAATGTAGCTCCTGGTTTTCCTCTCCCTAATCTTGAAATTCTTGCCCTTGGAGTGTTAGTAGTACCCTCAGTATTCTGCTTCTTTCCTTCCCCTTCTTGTAGAACAAGTCTGCAGGCAGGTGAGGTTGGCTGGCACCAGTCAGGGTTGAGCTTTCTGAGGAAGACAAGCTAGAGCCAAGGGTGACCACAGGACAAATAGGGCTGATGCTGCCTCCAAAACCAGCAGCACCCTCTGGCACATGAACAGGAGTAGCAGGGCTGGGCTTCTGGCAGTAACAGAGCCCACTGCCAGCCCAGTGACCAGCAAGCAAGAATGCAGCAGCCTGGGACACCACTGGCCCCCACTTGCCCATGTCTTATCTATGCTGAGTCTGTGGGCTCAGGCCTGAGGTACTGTGGGGCTTCTGTACAGGGGCCACAGGGGTGGAGGTACCAGGTGATCAGAAAAAATAAGGACCAGTGGTGCTCTGAGGGCTCTAAGTTCCTGTGATTGAGCTGATTGCTATTTCAAAAAAATTACCTTTTAATAGAAAAAAAATTAAGTTTTTCATTGCTCTGGTGCTTCCTCCTGCAGGCACACTGGCAGATGTGGAAGAAAAGCCTAGAAGAAGTTCGAAGTAAGGAGGCTGGCTACATGCAAATTGCTCCATCACCATTTTACTGACCTGTTGAGCCCTGTGAACAGAGATTTCATCTTTCCTTTAAGCAAACATGTTGGCTTTTCCTTCAGTATATGTGTATGCCTTCCCTTCAATATGGGACTACCTAAAGTAAAATTTGTCAGTACTGGTTGAAATATGGAAGAACTTCTCAAAGCTGGCAAAATCCCAGTCTGCTACTAAAGTAAATTAGGAGAATTGCTTTAATCCTTTTCTGCACTGAGTACATCCAACAATTTAGATTTTACTTCATTGTTTTTGTAATTTCTTTATTAAATAAAATCTAATAGCAACTACATCTGTCATATAGAGACATCTTGAGAAGTCTCATTCTACTAGAAGCTTTCTAAAGAGAAAGAATCAGATATGAACTTCAGGCAGTGCCTCATAATAAAAAAATTTTTTCCCCTTTGGTTATGATTCAGTGCTGCTGCAGCCCTGATCCTCTTCACGAGGTCTCTTCACCTGAACTATTCTCTAGCGACACTGGATATAGTCTCAAAGGAAGTATCACAGTATTATGCTTCACTAAATCAGCTTAAATCACTAGTATAGAAGGGAAATGCAGAGTTAAAGGCTGAAGGTCATTAATTCACTGAATGTTGGTAAGTGAACAGTGTAAGAGTGGGATGATGCATACATGGCAGTAAGGATCTCACATGTTTTCCCTGGTTATTAAAGATTCATGGCTGTCATTATTAACCTGCTGCTTTAATATGTGAAAGTCATTTCACTTCCTCATGAGTCTCTCATTTTCTTGGCTTTACCTTATGTTTGTCTTACTTGGAAAAATTTTAAGCAGCATGGGAAACACCTCTCAGTCCTTGTCCACAAGTAGACTTTGCCCAGCTATAACTACTTCAGGAAGGAGTAAGATTTACATACATAATTGTTTTTGTACAGGATTAAGATAGGTTTGTCTAAGCATTTTACGTCCATTTAATGTTACAATGCCATGCAGCTCATTGGGTTTACATTGTTCAGTTTAAACAACAAAACTTTTGCATGTGTGTTGTTTTTCTACATTTTCTATGGTATTTAATGCACCGGGGACCTCTTCAATGCAGCTACAAGGCAACTAAGAATAATTATTATTAGGAATAAAGGGAATTGCTAAGCACTTTGTATTTGTAATACTGCATAAAAAGCATAAAAAACCGATAGTGCCTACCACAAATAGTAACTTATCCCTAGCCACAAAGAGTATTAGTATAAACCAAGCACATCTATAGTATCACTTTTACAGAGCTATTTTAAAGCATGGTTCCTCTGCTACAGAATTGTAATGGAGACTTATATGAAATAAAAAAACAATAATTCCTCCTAGAAGTTTATGAGAGTTGACTGTTCCATTGGAGCCATTATGGTTTATCATATATTTAAGGACTTCTAAAATATGAATTATTGATAGGCTCCAAGGAGCAATGTTTCTTTATAATTTATAAATAATTATTTGCTGAGTTTCAGAATGGGTATTGAACTCATATAGGTCTTAATGGCTCCAAGTGTTCTATAAAGTGACAGAATATGACATTTTAAAAATCCTATTGCTTATTTGATCTAGTGGACGCATAATTAAGTGCTATTAAAATCCAGTAAAGGGGGAAACTGGTTATGATGAAGCAGGTGTAATTGCAACCTGCCTTGTTTTCAACAGCCTCAAATTTACCTGCTTAACAACATTTTCAGGTATTTCCACCATCAACATGTTCATTTATACTTCCCTAGCTTGCACACATCTCCGAATACTTTTTCACTGTGACCTTTCTGAACACACTCCTTCGTTTTATTGTTGTTATTGTATTTGATGTTGTGTCTATGTGACAATAGCTATATGTAACATAAAAGGTAAATTGTAAGTAAAAAGGTAGTTAAAGTAGCATGACAGTGACTTAAAATTTGAGGGTGAATATTTTGACATGCAGTCTGTATACTGCACTAGGTCAGGAACTTCTCTATTCTATTGATTTTTGATTTTTTTATTTTTGTTGGGAACTGATTGCTTATTCTCTCTCTCTACACTATTGAGTACTGAGTTAAATTCTTTTTTTTAAATGCAACTAACTGTTTCTATGCTAGAAACTCATCTCCTTTCCAGTTTGTCCCAAAATATCCAAAAAGACCTTTTTCCCAGTATGAAGTAATGTTAATAAACTGAAACTTCTGAATAATCTTCAGAAATGTAGATTTTATTATGCTTATTATTTTAACTCCATATGCTGTACATCACATTTCTTCCTACAGGAAGCAAGACTCAGTGTGAAGTTTTCATACATTTTATACTTTGTATGGTTATAATATAAATATTAGGTAAACTATCTGCTAGAGCCATGTAAGTGGAAAGAGGTTCTGGGGTGTATGACGTTTATGTGGTGACAAATAGAAAAGTCTCATTGATTTATTTAGGAGATCAAACTTTTGAGGTTCTTTGAAGCTGGGCACCATTTCCGTAATACAAATACAACAGGGTATTTATAGCAACAATAAAAGATGTCTCTTGCAGTCTGAAAATGTGTTTTTATTCAATTTCAGATTCAGGGTAAAAGCATAGATCATTATCATAGAATCCAAGAAAGTTTATTAAATATCACACCTTCCATGCAAGGTGTTTGAATTACAAAATAGTTCTGCTCAGATGGATTTTCAGTAATATATATAATAATTTATAAACCAGCAGAATTTCTATTGAGGATAAAATGAAATTGAATAATTGGCATGTACAAGATATAAATCTCAGGCTAAAAAGAGCTGGAGTAATAAGTAAGGTAGTTTGATAAATGTTTATCCTTTAGTGAGACAAATATTTTAAACACATAAAGACCAGATTCTGCCATCTTAGTCAGTGGTAGTATGCAGTAGTATTATGCAATTCCAGTATTTTTTTATTCTCTTTGGACTTCTTACTAAGGCTAGCACCATAAAGATGAGCATACATAAACAGATGTACCATAATTAGCACTTAACATCATCTTCTTCAAGAAAAACATTCAGACTAGAGATTATGCTTCCTATCCTGTGCTGTTATTTTGTATTTTCATTAATTGTGCATGCATGATCTAAAGAAGACCAGATGCTTCATGTTCCTTATTATTCCAAAATACAAAGTAGGTATCACTGTCAATATAAAGCAAGAAAGACTTGTAGCATTCACATTATTGGCATTCTGAAGTGTGAAAACTCTGGAATAAAAATTTCTGAATGTGTGTTTATGCAGTGTGTGAGAGCAATGAGCCTATTCCCAACCCCTCTTCTATGGAAAATATGTTTTCTTCTGAAGGAGTAAAAAAGTGTCCTGGAAGGCTCTTTTCAAGCAGTTAAAACTGGAGACATCTGAAATTAAATTCTTTCAGGATCTAATATGGAAAGTATTCTTGAAGAACATTGTTTGAAGTATATGCTTCATTGCTGAGTTATCAAGGTGTTGAGTATGAACACAGCAGTTTTCATCTGATTTGACTGGAAATATAGATACTGGCATAGTTTGCTTATTTCCGTGACTTTGCACTTCAGTACATTAGTTATACAGGGAAGAAGCAATTATGAGATTATAGAAGAGGTCCAGGGGAACAAACAGGAGAAAAGATGTTTGAGCTTTGTCTGTTTACGTGTTTAAATAGGACTGCAGAGGACATCACATGTATTAGACAAGCAAATAGTAAAAATAAAAAAAAATAAATAATAACTTTCTCAAAACCACTGTCAGCAAAAGAGTCAAAAATATCATTTTGAAGGTGGAGTAGAGCATCTTGAGTCCATGTCCTTGGTTTTAATTTCACAGAAAATAATGAAATGCACAATTATTGTAAAAATAAATAGCTTGCCTGTGGCAAAAAAAAAAAAAAATAGAGGAGGCACTACTAGCAGAAACTTAATTGTAAAAGAAAGGTGAAGTTAAATAAACTGAGAGTATTACTTCTTGCATTTATTGTCAATAGGCTTTGAGATCAAATAAAAAATAAAAACCAGAGGAACACAATGTAATGGGAAAGAAGTTTGAATATTTTTAGCTTTCAAAAATACATAATAAAAAGGCTATTTACTTGTCAAGGTTTTACATTCTCTAAGGCAGGATCTTCATTGTCTAGGCTCCTAGTGGTATGTTGTGTAGATACGAGCAGAGTCTCCAAACAGTCACAAAGTGTAAATAAACAAATTTTTCTTACAGTTCAGTGCTGGTGCAGAAAAACTGGTATATTTTGCTAGTTTGCATTAGTTTCACACTATAAATATCTGTATACTTTGGATGTTTAAAGGATCCCTTAAACTGAGCTTATAGCTGCATGGAAGAAGTAATGCACATCAGCCAAAAATTAGCTGGGGAATAAGGCTTAATAAATTTTAGGCAGGTAGTTAACATCTCTCCCCAAAAGGAATTAACCATGTAAAATGAGAAGGGAAAATTCTTTATTCCAGGTTTTGTCAACTTTCCAGAATTTCTATTTAGGAAAGAAAGAAAGTGAGTAGCTAAATGAGTGTGCAAAAGCCCCTAATTCTATCATAGCTGCGTGTAGTTGGGAACTAATTTAAACTGTTTTTATCTGGTTGTCTCTATTTGCTGAGGAAGTAATGACAGATGTTCAGCAAGTCAATTATCTGTAAAACATCATCCAACCAATAGAAAAATCACAGTATTCTGGTTCTGATCAAGTCTTTCATAGGTGATCAAAGAAATATCATAGCTTTCATGCTGAACTTGATTTATCCATTTCAGTGTTTTCAGGACAAAACTGGATCTTTGAATACATACAAACAGATACAAAGCTCAATAACTTTTTGAAATGTAATGTTTTTTTCTTCTGTTCATTTAAAATTTTCAGAGTTTAATTATGGGAGTTATTAAGTCAAACATTATCCACCAGTTTTAACTGCCTTCTTTCCTACTTTTCTTTAATGACTGCTACATGATACATACACATTCTGCAGGGAAGGGAACTCTGTAAATTAGAAGTTGGTAGAATTTTTTTGCCATTTATGGGCTAACTTTTTCATTTCTTTGAAAGTTTTTTTCTACAGATAGATAGAAAAAACTGGGTTTCTCAGACTGACAGTTTCCATATTTATTTATTTCAGCTGGAATTTTATAATGTCTCTTCAACACTGTAATCTACTTTTCTGAAGTTTGAATATACCTGCTTCCTTCAAGTTATATTATAAGGTCTATTTATTTGTTTAAGCTTTTATCTGTTGGGTGGGCAAATGGTTTAGTTTTGCTGATTCAAATCAGTCTGTGCAGAAGGACTGTGCCAAAAAAATGAAATCAAGGAACCCTTAAAGGTCTCTAGATCCTAAATAGATTGAGAACAGAAGAGCTAAAGATAATATTAATAAAACTGTACTAACAAACTGACCTCTCTTAAAAAAAATTAAGTAAAATTTTTACCCTAAATTTCTCTTTCTTGTCAGACAGAAGGTCTGCATAGTCTATGTATTCTCTAATATTACAGGTTTCTTTGGGAAGGATAATTTTAGCTCAGAAAAAAAGTAATACTTTTACAAACTTGATGTTAACAGCCTGCTGAGGGTGAGAACATGGAGTGAAACCAGGACTAGGTTATGTGGGGCAGCAAAGGTACCACATCCAACCAGACGGACAGAAAGACTACTTGTCTCCTGAGGCTTTTTGAAATACTAGCATGACCAATATCTAACCCAGAGAAAATAATAAGGCAAGCTTAACATCCTTGTGGCTTTCTTTTGTTCCCCAAGGCTGTGACGTGGTTTTTTTTTTTTTTTTTTTTTAGCAACACACAATATAGGATCTCAGCTATTGTGTTTAGGAAATAAAAATCCATAATCCATAAGAGGATTTTCAAGTGTAGCCTTCTAGAATCCTGTTTTATTTATTTCCATACTGTCCATCTTAATAGAGTTTCTTCAGAAGTCAAAAGACAATAACAAACACATAGCTGAACAAGTCCAAACAGCATTCAGGGCACTGAATGCAGGGACAGGAACAAAGCATCTGCAAAAATAAGGAACAGCTAAAGAAAAAGAAAAAGCAACTAGTGAAGGAGAAATCTTTACACTGAAATTCATTTTCTGGTAAGGTTTTCAGTGCTCTATGTAATAGCCATTGCTAGGCAGATTCCACTTCTGGATGGTATGTGGAAGTCAGTGCATTCAAACTCGACCTAAACAGGACTGAGGTCAGAACAGATTATTTTGAACTGACCAAAACATCACTGATTCCAGACACGAAGCATTTGTTTTATTTAGGCAGTAGGCAGAAATTCTCTGTGCTTTTCTCGACAGTTGAAGAAATTTTCATACCAGAATATGATTTGAACAAGCAAGAGAGTTAAATGTCCAAGCAGTAAAGAAATTTTCCTTTAACCACACTAACTCTTCCAATAAGAAATGCCCATCATTTTTGGAAGCTGCACCTTGGTTAAAAGATAGGGATAATTCAGAAGCTGTTTCATTTGATTCTGTCTATAAAAAAATCTGGAATAGTTCAAAATTCTAGCACTAGGAAAAAAAAACAGTTATTGTATAGAGTTCAGTTTATCTTTGTATCTCCCTGTCTGTCATGCCAAGAAATCACTGTCATTAGCCATAACAATAAAACATAGCACTATGTATTTCTTATTTATCAAGGAATCTAAGAGCTTTGCAAAAAGTCCTTATAACAGCTCTCAGTAACTAGAACATGCAGCATAAGCTTGTCTTTGTTAGATAGCTTCTTAATGCCAGTACAACACACAGATATTTTCCCAGAAATCTCCAACCTTCACGGACATTGCCTGATCTGAAACCTTAAAGCAGTTTGGGGATTTTCATACACAGTTACAGAGAATTCAAGGAATAACTCTGATAAGTTTTTTGCTGTTGCTGTGGTTATCTCCAATTCTATCTCTGTATCAGTTAACAGAAGAAAATTGAGTCCATTTTGTTATTCTTTCATTTCTCCTCATCTGCCCTTTATGTTGGAGGCATTTTCATCTTCTTCAATAATCTTGAATCAAACCCAAACTTTATATCAAGCATCACAATATTTAGTTAGTATTAGGGAAAAAAAATTCCTTATTGGTAGTTTCTAAGATCTGGATAAGCAAAAGAGTTTGTATTTTGCATTAACTAGAGGCAGTCTCTGCAAGAAAGCTCTGGAGAAATTCTGTCTATATGAATTAAAATGACATTTTTCCTGATACCAAAAAACCTTTACAGTATAGAATTTTAAAAACAATCCTTCTGTATATTTTAAGTGTTCATAAATGTCTAATAGAAAATACAAAACTCTTTTATGGAACCCGTTTTAATTACTTTAATAGAAAAAGTTCCATTATTTTAAATACAGTTATACTATTTTAAAATGGTCATTCATCTTCTCCTGTTAGATTTCTGAGTATACTTAATAAATCTGAACTATAAACTTGAGTTTTGATTCTTCAGTTCATTGAGTCACTTCTAAGGAAGGAGATAACTTCAGAGTCAAGTTAGTTACACTGGTCTAAAAATGCCATATATTAATTAAATAATCCTGGTTTGACCACTCAAATTAGCATTTGGTAAAAACAATCATATAAACTGCTCTCTGTTTTATATGTCTTTTAAATAAATTGGGTCTATGTCTATTGTTACTCAAGCATAAACCACGAGCAACTCCATTAATGTTAGTATAGTTATACCAGCCTAGAACAGTCATGACAGCAGAATCCTTTGTGGAAATCATAAAGACAGCAGAATGCCACCTAATATCAGACAGCAGATGTGATTTTTAAAGGAAGGTGGGTTCTTACCTAAAAAGATTCATCATTTTTTCAAAAGGTGACCTGATAGACCTTGTGAGTCAGAAGAGGTGAGAAACCACCAGTAATCTGACAAGAAAGGAGAGGATTGATTCATACTTCATACAAGGAAGGGTGAACACATGGAGGCTGAGAGCAAAGGAGTGTTTATGGCTCCTACATATGTCTAGGATATTTTTTAGCTCAAATATGTGTCTATGCCTCTTAGTGCTCAAAATAAGCTGTATTCAAAAAGCACAAGTATCATTTCAAAGGATAGAACTAAGGTTGATATTATCATAAAGACACCAGCTGCCCTTTTTTTGTTTTTTTTAAAGTGGTAAAACACACACACACAAACACAGACACAAACACCGACACACACACAGGACTATGACCTCTTGGGACACATACAAAAGTCTGAGAAGGAAGTAACTTTTCTTTTGAGGAGAGGCTTGTGGATATGTTTATGAAACATCAAACAGCATTTCTTTGTCCAGTTGAGAAATGATTAATTAAAATTCTTGAATGGGGCAGGTTTAAAAACTGTGTTCTTTAGATGAAATGAGCACCATTCCTCAAATAAAACCATCTTTTAAGAAAACATATAACCCCTACACTGTGGCTAATACATGGTAATCACCTACAGCTTTGTTCTTCACTGAGCAGTGAGACAGTGAAAGGATGAACAAGGGGCAAAGACCTTTGAGTAGAGGTACACAGAGGGCCCCGTTCTTTAAGTTACAGCCCCCTTCTTTGGCAGTCCCTCACCTCTATGCAGCAAGTGCCCAATTCTCTAAATAACATTACATTTAATACATCTACATTTAGGTAGAGATTTTTCTGTCCCATAGATCTGCCTGTTTTCCAGGTACTTGTGATATTTCTTTTATATCTGTCTTGTTCCTTCAAATGTCTCATGAAGGAAGCATCCCTTGAAAATGCCTCAAGCTGAACTTCTCAGTCTTCCTTGGATATTTCAGCCTTCATTGCTGAAATTATGTAATGTTTATTGCTAAAACGCAAAATGTAATGGCGGCATAAAGAAAACAGTATCAATCCATAAAACAATTGTGTCTTATTTGTCTGATTTACTGTAGAATGCCTACTGTGAACAGAAAGATCTACAGCTATTGCATACAAGTAGATTTGAAATTAAAGTTACAGTAAAATTGAATTTATCTAAATTTTTAAATAATTTACTGAAAAAATAATTTTGATACACAGAGACATCAGTACTATTGAAACAAATGAAATTCCTAGGAGAACAAATATTATGTAGTTTTTGATAATGATATGCAAAAGAATGTTGTGGTTCAGATTGTCTTAACCATGAAAATTATGGCTTATCATCAGCTGTGCAGATAAATACTCTCAACAGCGAACGACAGGCATCCAATCTCCTGTGTCTCTAAAGACAAAGGACACACAAAGATAGGTGAGGTCTGAGGATGCTTGCCAACATTTCCTAAATTCAATTCTGCACTCTATTCCTATTCACTGAGTTTGATTACATAAACATTACTGTCCTGAGCCTGTTCAACTTTCAATGTATATAATAGGATGTGAAATATGATGGGAGTAATTTCAAACCGTGCATGTGTTCATTGTAATCACTGATACTAGAGGTCATCTATTTTCATGCCACTCCAAGCTGAGGTTATCATCACTGTGTTGCTGGTAGAGGTTCAATTCTGCAGAGCATTCCTAATGAAGATGGGGATCATTGCAAAAGGAGGGCATGAAGTAATAGTAGCATGTAAATGGTTCTGATGTTTTAAAAGAGCCTGAAAGGCACTCCTCTCAGCCAGCAGTGATGGCAGAAGTCTGTAAAAGGGCCTGAAGGCCAAGTCACATGTTTTAGTAAAGATCTCCCCAGTTCACCCTCTTATGTTGACTAAGTTCTTTCTGATTAGTTATTAATATTAATGTCATTCATCTGTTTCTGCTTTTAATTAATTAACTCAAGACCACCAAAGTCCAAAATCAATCTTATTTAAACTTTTATTCCTTAACCTTTCTTCAAGAGTGATCAATGTTTTTTCGCTTCTACAGCTGATTTTTATGCTCTTATCTGAAATCTTCAATGCAGAGATAACAGCAAGCCCTACCCCTATATACTTCAGGTTCAGAAAAATTATTTTCTGAAGCTGTGTTTGATTAGAACTCATTACCCTGTAGTAAGGGAAGGAGGTTCCTGTTCCCAGAGGAACTTCCTTCACCTGGGAGTAGAATGAGTGACAGACAGCATACCATTGTGAGGTAATCTGCATTGTGTTGTATGATAAGGTAGTAAATACTTATGAAGAAGATAAATGAACATTTATGCTTCTAACTTTTGCACATTATAATCACAATCACAAATGTACCGTATTTAGTTTCTAACACCTTTCTACATAATAACTAATGCGGTTAAATTTTGAGAAAAATCTTCCATCTTTTTAAACCAAAGAAAAAGCATTTCTTTCCCTCTGCTCCCAGTCTTAATTCAACATGATATTCGTGTGTGAAATGTTCTGTCAATTTTTCAGGCAAAGAAATAACAAGACACAAAATAGAAGTAAAAGCTGCACAAATTGAGAATTAGAAAAAGGGTTGGTTTGACTGAAAACATAGTATTGCTTGAAATAATTTGCAAATGTCTACGTTGATTCTCTGTAATGTGAGCTTTTAAACTGAGGGTGGAACACATTCTGAATTTCTTTTAATTTCCTTTCACTTTCTTATCTCTAAGAAAAACTTGGAGCAGTTCTACAGCCTCCAATGCTCAAGGGGCAGGCCATAATGGTGTCTTTGGGCCAAAGATCTATAAATAAAACTAAAATACTTTCAAGAGTATCTAGTTATCTGTGAGTAGTTACTCAACAGCTAACTTACCTGTTCGTGCCAAACCCTTGCTGCTAGATATTTCTTAACCACATACACACACAAACACATGCATAAAAATTCTAAAATAGCATGTTGATATGCCAGAGGATGTACAGAAATAATTTTTGAAGTTCCTTCAGTATCAGTACTGAGACAAGAGTTGAACTCAATGTGGTTGTGTATGATTTTATCAGTTATCCATATAATGCTAAACAGAGACATTCAGGGTGATTTCAAATCTCTTCTTGTTTCTTGTGCTTAGTCATCTTAGTCCAATTTTTCTATGGAACATGAGTCTTAGTCAATTTCTCTGTGCCCAACTGGCTGATATTTATAACATGGACATTTCTGCAATGACTGTTTATTTACATACAAATAGCAAATACAAAGTAAGGGATTTGACTCAAGTAAACTTTCAATACACTAACTTTCAATATAAATGCCTTGCAGCTTTCCAAAGGAGTAGTCTGGTACCAGTAAAGGACTAGTGAAGAAGATACTACTTTTTTTGCTAAAGATTATAAATTCAGTTATAGTTGCAGAAGCATTTACTAAATTTCCTGACAGAAGGCAGGCAAAATAAAGTTCCTTAAACAGGTTGCTACAGCTGCTATGATATAGCTGCTAGTTTAGAGATCTGTAAAGATGGTAAAAAACCTCTCTTATTTCTCTCTTCTGGTTTAGATGTTTTGAGAGACAGTTAATATTTTGTCTTTTTATTCCATTATGAACATGGAAATAACACATACCAGATCTATGGAACCCTACACCAAAAGATACTACAGGTGTTAAAAAATGTGGCTTAGAGAGGAAACTGGACAAATACATGGCAGAGAATCTATTGAGAATTACCAAATACTGCCATATGTGACACAGGAAGATACTTAAGATGAAATTTCTGGAGACTGTGAGAACATGATGGAAAGTATCATGTAGACTTAACCTAATTTTTCTCTGCCTTAGATATTTCCTCTCAGGAGCAGGATTATAGGGCAGAGTCCCAGGATCCATCTGGACCTTTTTCATGGTCTTATGCACAGAAGCATAACCATCTTTCAAAAATACTAAGCAAGACACTGAGGAATTATTGATATCTGTTTCTGTCATAACTAACCCTAATTCTCTTATATAATTACAGCATGTCACTGAAGCAGCTATTCAGTTTTAATATTTTCTTAGCATTCTTGCCTTTGAAATTTACAGAAGGAAGGCACATCACACTTTTCTTTCAGATTCTTTATATCCAGAAATTCTAGGAGACGAAAACATCTCTACACTTCAAATTACGAAGCCTTCTTGGAAAAGCAAGTGGCCTTTTGGAGAGTACATTATTCATTCTCAAGGGGACTGGGTAAGGCCATTTTTCATTTTGCAGCTAAAGCAGTCCCTACTGACAATCCTGTCTACACAAAAGTATATTTTTTGTGGCAAAGAAATTCAGGCACAGAAGGCAGCATTCTGACAAAATGATAGAAATATAATATCTGGGACCTAACCTAATTAAAAACAGGCAAATTTGGTCTTGGAATTATTCCACGTGGCTCTCCAGAGAGAAAACTAGTTTATGAGATCTGACAGCTTCAAAACCCACATGTTTTTCTCCTCATTGACTTGAATGATAGTGAAGTAAAGATTCAGTTTTGATAAGAACCCTTTGATATGTGCTGACAAAAATAATGCAGAATAACCTAGACAGATGCAAGTTCCTATTTTCTCAGTGGCGAGAAAAAAACATTCTTACTACACAGGAAAACATTTTGCCCTACTGTGTGATTCTTAAATGAATTTGCCAAATGAAAGGATGGTGTAGAGAAAATCGTGAATTTGCACATGTTGCTGTATGTGTCAGAAAGCTTAAAAAAAGAAAAGGCTAAGAGGCATGGTTAGACTATCACTACACTGCAACATATTTAGGCATGAAGAAGCAAGTTCTGGAAGCATCAACATTTTACTGCCAAGTAGAATCTTCTCTTGATTACACTACTGAAGGAAGTCCAAAGATTAAAAAAAAAATAAAAAAGGAGAAAAAAAGTGGCAACAAAGTTCAGATTTGGTGAAATAAGCAATGGCCTCTATTATGTTAAAGGAACTATCACAATATTGTCTTTTTGTAGATCCTTCAGCACTGAAAAGGCTAAAGGAGGTTTACTGATATTGGCAGTGGAGACATCCTAAGTCTCTTTGCTATTTACAGAAGATTCCTAACACAGACATTTCTTATCAGGCTTGTTTACATGAAGAACACTTACCTACAGCAATTCCCTGTCTCTTTGAACAAATATTTACACTTGCCAGTAGCTTTACATGTGTGAGTAGTCTCATGTGTGATTTCAGTAGGGCTATTGACATGCTTGCAAAATTAGACCAAGCTTTTGCAGGCTGTGAAAAATCTGCTTCTTTTCTACCTACTTCTGAACGTGCTAAAATCCTTCCTATGCACTCTAGTGTCCAAGAAAACCCTGGAACCATTCAATATTCATTTATATCCATTACAGCAACCTAGAAAATATAGACTGAGTATGTATTGTTTAGAAAATCTGTGTTTGCATTTTTTTCTGTTGTGTAGCTGATTGCTTATTATTACAAATGTCAGCAGTAAACCAATATTCAAATATGTTATTTCATGGTATTCATCATATGAAAGAAATCTCTTATTTTTTCATGTTGTTACATACTTAGAACAAGAATACAATTTGTGGTAACTGCACTGCTATTCCATGGAATAATGCTCTCTGCCTCTGTGTGTTCCTGAATATGCTAGCAATCAGATGGATTTTTGAACAAAAGATTAAACAGTCACTGCCATTCCACAGAAAATTTAAACAATATTTTAGTATTGCTTAAATGCTTGAAAAGAATCCATTAAAAATGTAAAGTGTAAAATATAGCCAACAAATGATTTCAGCTTTCATAGAGAAACTTGAGGTCTGGCTGCTACAGGTACATGATGCATTTTCTCACTCAGAAAAAAAAAAATCTTTAAAAATAAAACAACAGAAGAAAAGTTATTGTGTTGCATCCACATGCATATAAAATTTAAGAGTGTCAAATCATTGAGTTTCATGTAATTTTAGTTTCTTTTTCTTTAAGTAATTTTAGGAAATACTAAATCTATATTTCTCCCATTTATAGAAAAAATTGATATATCTTAACCTTTTAATGTCAGACTATACACCTTATGGCCTTGGAAGTTTCACTAGTTCTTTGAGCAATAAAAAGAAGGAATTCAAACCTCCCTCTGCTGGACCTGCAGAAAACAGCTACCTAGTTACTTCAGCTGAATCTTCAGATTTGGTCATGTATTAAACTAGACACAGTAAGGTCCTACTTATTAATGGAAATTATTCATAATACTTTAGTAAGTTAAATAAGCTTGGTTAACCCTAATGTTCATTTACTAATACAAAATATACCATTTCTGTGACACTGGGTAAGTCTGACAAAGTTTTGCTTTGATCGTTGTTGGCCAGTATTTACTAAATAATTTTTCTGTGGGCAACTGAAAAGAAAGAACTTAAATGAAGTACTCATAAGGTTTGTATTGGCTAAATTCTTTACATAGGAAATCATAAAATAATCGGTCTGAATAGATCCTCAGTATGTCACTCAGCTTGTTCCTTTGTCTTGAAGTAGAATCAACTATGTGCTTGCCATTTCTGTCATCAGTTATCTCTAAATCCCAGATATTCTTAAAGCTCTGTAGTTTTCACACACCACCCAATCACTAAAAATATTCACAGAACTTTTTCTTTTTTTGAATGGCTTTTAATAGCATTCTATTTTGTCCTCGCACACTTTGTTGGGTTTTTCCTCCAAAATCACACCTTACAAAGATGCCAGTTATTATTTAAGACAAATTCCTACCAGTTTCCGTGACTACCTGCTATGATAGCATCATTCTGTGAACATTAATTTTGCACTCTTCTCATATACTGCCTTCATGATTTTGTGCACTTTGCATTCACACTCTCCAAACTGATGCTTACCAACATTTTTGCCGTTCATGGGTGTGTGCTCCTTCCCTTTAGTCAATTTTATCTCATTTTCTCTGTGCAGTCACTAACTCTGTTATAGCCTTCATGAAATACAGGCACAAGAACAGCACCCAGTACTCGAGATGTAGAAGATGCTTCTTTTATTGCTGTTAGTAGTCTTCCTGAGGCTGTCCAACATTTGATTGGTTATTTTGGCTACCGTTGAATATTGAGATGTGGTTTTGGACAACTGCCAATGACAACTGTATGTTGTCCTTCCTAAAGTGCTACTGCCTGTTGATAAGAAGAGATTGATCATGTAAACCATATCTTCTGAGGGATGTTCATGTTTCTAGCTACTCAGATATGGTCAGGGTGGTACTAAAATAAAGTAGCTAGTGTCTACTAATTCAATTTTCTGTATATTCCAAAAAGTTTTTGTAAACAGAAGTTCTAGACCTCCAAAGCAAATGAAAACTGGGTTCATTTTTAAACAGCCAAATGAATGAACATGATATTAAAAAAAAAAGCTTCTGAAGCTAAAGTGTTGTGCTCCTACTAAAAAAAATGACTATCATAAAGGCGAGTACTGAAGCTCAAGAAGGAAATTAAAATGTCATGTTTTGTTCAGTCAGCTTCTTTGAGATGCTATTTCTCATATAAATGAGATTCAACACTCCTGCTAACGCTCACAACGAGTCTGTATTTTACTTCTTAGGAACTTTATGGTCTATTTTTTAAGAAAATTAAGGGTCTCAAGTGTGTCTTGTCTTTGAATGGGAAGAAAGCCAAGAAATCTAGCAGTATTTGGCATATTTGCAGGCGTACCTTGTATGATGTAGGTGTGGATAGCGCATCTGTTAGCCAGTGAATCATGCAATGGCATATTCCTTGGTTTTGATTTTGAAGATGATTATTGTGCCAAGACATATTTAAAAAAATGAATATATCTATAAGAAAAACAGTTCTCACTGTAATGAAATTTACTCGGTGACTGAGTAGCAATTGAAAGGAAAGAGCATGAGATGGGATGCCATTTGTCATGGGACTACCTCCATGGCATAGAGGTGACATGCAGCTCTTCAGGATGCATAAAAGCAAGAGTTGAAATAAACAATATTCAGAAGTATGAGTGTTCTCAAAGGAGATCTCTGTTAAAATTTAGTGCCTCTACAGGTCTGATATAATGTTTCTAATGGTTATTGCAAGTTGTCCATCCCTCTCAGTGCCATTGATCAAGTTACTTTCACTCTTATTTGCAGGGAAATTTGAGGTAGTGGTGACCAGGTTTCCTGGAAGATCCACAGCATATTTGCCACATTTCGGGAAATTATCAAAGTTCTTTCATCTAAAACTATTGGTCTATCACTGATATTTTACTATAATTCTTCAGAGGTTATGCCACCGGATTCCTTTTAAGAGGAGTTGCAGGATTCCTTGCATCTGCCACTAGTTCTTCAAGTCACAGCCAAAGGATAGAAAATGCATGAATTTTATGATTGTATTAGTTTTATTGAACTAATTTAATAAAATGCAACATGCTAGGAGCACTAAGAAAAGGAAACATACTTTTCAGATTTGCTGCCTTGAATAACCTTTCCCACAAAATCCAAAATACACACTGCATTAATGTGACCCAATTATTGCATCTAAATAAGTACATAATACACCATGGTACATTTTTGATGACATAAATCAGTGCCATTTTGCCCAAGACAATGGCTAATGTTGATTCACAGTAAGTTGCAATTAGAAGGCTTTAATATACCATGACTTTTGTGGAATGTCTTATCTATGGATGCAAGAAACGAGCAGTGAACCATGTACTCTACAGCCCTCCATTTTTTTTTGGTACAGAGTCAGACAAGCCACATAGTTTTCCTAGAGGAATTTTGCAAGTGAAAAGAAAATTGTGCTGTATTTTACGTATTTTTACATTTATGTTAAGATACCGGTGACCAAAACTGGAAGAGAGTTTTGTTAAAAGCAAGTATAACACCTGACAAAAACACATTTAGTCTAAAAAGGAGCACATCAAATATAAAAAAGTTCAAGAATTATTCCCAAAAAAGATTTGCATGCTTTCAAATCCAAGAATACAGCACGGTTAGTGAGGTTCAGACTAGGTATAAAATTAACATTTAAAAATAAATAATTTGAACAGCTTACTAAAAATTCTGATGCACCCTTTTTCAGCAGCAGACTTTAATGACATCTGGATAGCTTTCTTTAAAAATAATCACAAGGCTCAACAAAAAGTCAGGAAGTGACAAAGAAGTATTCTATTACTGAACGTATAATAGACATCCCACTTGCATATGGATTATCTGCATTTTTGAGGGTGGTGGAGGGGAGAAAAAGGAAAAAAAAAGGTTGATCTACATTTAAATAGATATTTTTGTGGGTTCAGTCTCAGAAACTGAAAACTGTAAAAATTATAGATTATGTAAAATCAACCTTTTTGAAGATCTTAATAGAGGAAGCAAGTAAGGAAATATTAAGTATCTGTTAAATTTTTCAAGAAAAATACGGTCTGCATTTTGCCAACTATTTTTCAATAGAAGACCTTAAGATTGCTCTGGCATATAGTTATAGTCAGAAGAGTCTCGTTCCCCAATTCAGTTCTATGCCAGAATAATTCCATCACTTCCAACAGCTGCTCCCAAAATATAATAATAGAAATGAGCACACTAGTGAATTGCTAGAATGATGTTAGTAAAATTTTTTTACTATCTTATCAAATTATTATTTTATTTATAAGTTACTCCAAAAAGGAAAAAACAGCCAGTCATTACTCAGGAAAGGAAAAAAAAAAAAAAAAACACCACACAACAGTTTATACTGTGTTCTGTCAAAGGAGTCCATTAATAAAATGAAGATTCCTTCTTTATAGTCTAAATTCTAAGTAGCCATTTCTCATTTAGGACACAAAAGGCTCTGAGCTTGAAGCATTGTTTGTGTTCTAACCAGAGTAGATGTAAAGGGCCAAATCTACTTTTAATGTAAAGCTCTTATTTGAAGATTGATGCAAAGATACTTTTATTGAGGAAAAGCTTTGATGCAGAAAAGTTGTGTTTTATATTTTTATGCCTTACAAAGCAAAATTTCTGTTGTATATTAGAGCTAAATATTTCTTGGGTGTCTACTACTGCTACACTTAGGAAGTCCTGGAGCTGCAAGCAGGTGGAACCAAGCCAACATGACTGCTCAACAGGTATTGGCTTCTCAGAAACAGGAGGAAAGGTTTTTTAAAAAAGAAAAGCAACAGTTGATTTCATCCTGAGACCTTTTAGCAGCAGTTTTCTAACTGAATCCAGAGGTCGAAATCATGAATGCCTCTTATTGTCTTCCACAATTAACAGTGGAAAGGTGGTTAAGAGCAGAACTTGGACGGTCTTTCAGCTGTTATTTTTTTTCTGCTCTGAGAGTTCCAGAGTGATTGCCATGGCCAGTGTGTTTTTCTGTGACTTGTTGCCTTGTTAAACCTGAGCTAGTTGTGTAGAAGTTATCTAGTATAGGATGGAGGTTTAACAGCTAAAAGAGGCAGGCAGCGAAGTTTCTATCTCTGATAGGGAAGTAGATCTTGTTTTGCACAGCTCCTCTTTTAATCCTCTGAAGATTGTGAATATCATTTCAGTTCAGGCAACTTTGAGTCACCCTCAGGCAGAAACCACCTGTCTCCCTTGACTTTCGGTAGTGTTCAGCCTCATCTTTTTAGATGCTCTGGCTTGCATCTAAGCTACCTCACAAAGGTAAAAGGAAGATACAGTCACTCAGCATGCCTGAGGGGCACACACCCAGTGCCAGGACTGGGACTGATGGTTAGCTGTGTAGGCTCTCAGCTTGACATTATAGTAATCACAACCACTGTGCTTTTAAGATTCCAATTCCTACCCCTCTACCCACCCACACCCCCAAAAAAGGGTGGGAGTTGAAATTTTGCATTAATCATACCTTGTCTGCAAAACAATAAAGATTATTGAAGAAGAATTTACAGATTTATAGGGGCTTGGGATGAGAGAAATTATTCAGTGTTTTGTTCTAAGTAATGTTTCTCAAACTTGAGAAAACTGTGTATGCATCTAATCAAA
Source organism: Promerops cafer (assembly GCA_013398275.1). Lineage (NCBI taxonomy): Eukaryota > Metazoa > Chordata > Aves > Passeriformes > Nectariniidae > Promerops > Promerops cafer. The sequence continues at coordinate 763,026 of VZSE01013513.1, forward strand.
GGTTCTGGTGAGAGGGTAAGGGGTTAAGAGATTTACCTGGCATTTTATTAAGAAGGACAAAGAATACTACAGTTCACCCTGATACTTTGCATAAGACTTTAATTTAATGCTGTTAAGAGAAACTACTGACAACATGCACACTATGTTGCTTATAGACACACAGCAATAAGATCAGCAGGGAGTGAGTCTTTTTAAAATATTGTTGTTCAAGACAGTGTGAGTGCAATGGAATTGATGATAAAACCTTTACACAAGTAAATACACCATCATGAACACTTGCTCTTAAAAGCCATTATTTATTTTGCATGAAGCGTACACTTCAAATTTCTCAAAATAGGAGACCTTCATTGCCAAACTTTGGGCTTTATCTGTCATGTTATTGACTTGCAACCCTTAATGCTTCAACAGATTTTTTATTTATACTGAAATGTTTCTCTGTCTGTTTAAGATTAAAGGGTTGGCTTAGGGAGAAGTGGATTTCAACACCAAGAGGAAGAAGATTAAGTTACTCTCATATTAGTGATTTTGTTTGGTTGGTTTTGGGGTCTTGGGGGAAGGGAGGTATGGTGGGGTTTTGCTTCTTGGTGTTTTTTTGTTGCTCTTGTTGGAATAGGTTTGGTTTTGGTTTGGTTTCTTTTGCTGTGTGGTGGTCAATTTGTATTTGTTCTTCGTTTTCTTGGGTATTTTTTTGGTTTGTTGTTTTGTTTTATAATTAGAGCTTAATTCTTGATATTGTGGACACTGAACTACCAATGATGGTAGACTTCAAAACATTTAGTTATATAATTATAGATATATTTGTACATAACCTTTTTTATCTCCTTGCTTGATGGGGAATAGTATGTATTTTGCAGTACAGAATTATTTCTAGAAAAATTAAATTACTGTTTCCTTTTTTCATACCAGTATGGTATTCTGGCTCCAGTTTGCCATCTATAGTGGTTTCAGTGTCAGGAACCTCCACCACAAAACACTGTCTTATTTTTTTTGTCATCACAATTTGCCAGCTCTGGAACTGGTAATCCCTTCTTTCAGAAATCTCAGCCCACACAGCAACATCCAGGGAGAATCTCTGCCTCAAGAGTTGAATCTAATCAGAGACCAAGCCAGGGAACAAATTCTCCTGCTGCTCACACAGCTATTTCTAAATGCAAAAGTTTACATGACAAAACCATCTACAAAACAACAGTTTTTCAAATTCTGATCACATGCTAAGAAAATTAACTTGGGGGAATATGTAGAAAATCCTTGTTATTGTACTGTAAGCACTGAATCTTATGGAAGGATTACATACTGTAAGAAGAATCAAACTGTGAAAAAGCCAAGGAACCAAATGAGAGAACACACAGTATAAGGGGCATCACAATAGCAAAAATAGTATTGTCTCTATTTTCCAGGCTGATGAAATTGTCTTTACATTTCATAGATATTTTTTTTGTGTTTTCTTGGTCTCTCATAGAGTTTCTGTAGCAGCATTTTGTGCATGGTATGGTTGTTTCAAGGACTTCAAGCTTTGGTCAACCTATGTCATTGTGACATCTTTATTGCATTTTAGCACTGGTGGGAATCACCAGCCACTGGAGTACAAACCAGTACAAACACTGGTGTACAAACAAAACTGTAATGAATATCTTTTTTTCTCTATAATCACTCCATGTGAGTTTATGTCATCCTCATCTTTCTGCTGAAGATGGATTGCTCTAAAAATGGCATCTTCTGTTGAGTAAAGACCTGCTGCATTCATGTTTAAAATTTAGAATCAAAATTAATGTCTAGCATGCTGTTACCAGTGTCCAAGTTTACAGGTTTTTTTCCTGGAAATCTTCTTCTGATACTCAAGGACACCCCAACTGTCTGCTCATTAAATTTTAAAGAGCAGAAAAATATGAAGAAACCCCAGTTACATAGATATACATGTAGTTACACATCCCTATTTTATGTATACACACATATATGTGTAAAAATAGGTAAGTGATTATGCTTATATATTATGTCGATTTCTTAATATAAACTCTCATCTGTTTGCTCAACTTGTCATTGATAATGTAAAATTAATTTTAGCCTTCTGGGCTATATAGATAATGATTCAACTTTTCTATCAAACCCCTTGGAACAGAAGGTATTTTCAGACTTCTTAAATTATTTTACCTTAGCCAAAATAATTGTATTAGAAGTTATTTAACTAAAAACCCAGAATGTGAGCTTTATAATTTAGAGACTTATTTGAAATTTAGATAACAATTCAAAGGAAAAGAGAAGCCACCACCCGTGAGTTCTAAAATTCTTTTTATTCAAGAGAGGATTTTCTGTCCTGGAGGGTAAATTCTAAAGGACACTTTGAAAACCTGTAAGAAAAGAGCATTATGGAATTTCATATATCTTGTAACATTCTTAAAAATGAGTAAAGAAGAAAAGCATCGCAAGAGATTTCAAATCCTCCAAAGAAAATTTTTGCTTTCTAATTTCTTATATTTTTTCCATTTAGTATGCTCTAACAGTTATTTTTTAAACTTTGTGGCAATCTCACACTTAATGTATCTGAAGAATTAAAAGATTCTGAAGTGAACAAAAGCCAAAATACACAGATTCAAATTTTATATCAAATTTAATTAATTTTCTCTCTATTCTAATAGCATATCAGGATAGATAAGCAGATGATTGACACCATTCATGAAATTAAAATTTTTATGTAAGACTCAGTTATTAATCAAAGAGAAACACATGTTAATGAAATAAAAAAAATCATAGTCTTGATGAAGTATGTTATTTCAGAGCACAATAACTATCCTGATGTGGTAAAAATATTGTATACAAGTATGTGTTCAGAAAATGCAGATTAATATTGGTAGGAGCAGTAATAGTAGCAGTACTGATAGCAGCAATGGCAGGAGGAGTAGGAGTAGTTTTAAATGATAATTTGATTAGCCAACAGTTCTGCCTTTGAAAAAAAAAAAGAAGAAAATCCCTCCTGGTTGCCATTGGGCAAACAGTTGCCTGTCAGCTCTAAGACAGTGAAGGTATCAGTACAACAGCTCCACTCTCACTTTGCCCATCTGCCAAGCTCTGCTCTCCCTTCTTCGCTGTGCTGCACTGAGATATTGCTTACTTGGGCACGCTGCATGCCAGGCATCCTTTGACTGGGTCCAACTGAAACCTAGGTCATTTAATGGAAGAGAAATGGGGGGTTGCAGCTAGGGGTCTGCTCCTTAATGGGAAGGTTTAGTCCAAAGATCCTTGGAGAGGGCCAAGACAGCAGGATTCCAGGCCTACCATGTAACCTGCTTGAGTTTCAACACTTGTCCCATGGTCCAGTACTGAGGTGTCACAGGTTGAGAGAAGAGAAATTAAGATATCTTTCTAGTATGTGCTGCAAGTGATTTCTCTGAGAATATTGAGGTGAGAGAGAAGTCAGCATACTCCTGTAACTTTAGAAGCAGTTTGTTTAAATATTTCCATGAAGCAACTTTCAGATTGCCAATTTAATAATTTCCAATGCAACTTTTTAAAATTGATAATGCTTCTTATTTTGTGATGTTAGTCCCACATCTTTTCTGTACAATGTTATAATGTGATTTTGTTTGCTTTTGCTTTTTATATTGTGCCTGAGCGTCTCTAAAGTACATTATGGAATCCCAGCGTGTGTTTTCACAATGATCACAAGCTATAAAACAGTGCATTTGCAAACACTTGGAGGCAGGCCTTGAGTTCTAATCCAGTCTCATCAGCGAATGTCTGTGAAATTTATTCATGGGTATTCACATATATGAGGTAGTGTTATTCTTGTCAGTATTGTCTGTTTACTACGGACACTCTCTAGAAGAATGATTATATCTCTGATTCAAATCTCCTTGAGTCTAATGGATTCCATCTGGAGAGCCTACATGCTTGTAAAACCTCTAGTACAATTGGGAGGACCCTTTGTGTGGTATTCTAATGTAGTCTTCTGAAATCTTTAAGTGTTTCCAAGACAGGTTTCTATTCCATTCACTTTCAAATGAGTTATTCATTTCAGTGAGATTACTTCAAGCCTTGCAGCATCTTTTGCATGACAAAAACTAAGCTAGAAATCCAGATAGGATCCACATCACAAAACAGCATGTTTGGTCTAATGATTAAGCTAAGAGCCAGAAGGAGCTGGTTATGCAAGCCCAGAGACAATGAGCTCTCACTATTCAGCATCCCACTTCTTCCACTGATTTATAGCAATAATTATGTGATTTTGTAGCCATTGGTTTTGAGCATTGACATCAAATTTCTCTTTAAAGTTGGACAACAATTCCTTTGAGTTTACTGCAGATGAGGTTATTGCATGTGTAGATCCTGAATAAAGTATTGACTTCATAACCTCACTGTTCTCATATACATTGTGTCTCTGTAATAGAAAGCTTCTTATCTTAGGACACCAAATAACTTTACAGATACGTAACCCTCCTCAGTTTCTTGAGGGTTTGATTACTCTATGCACCACAGAAATGACAAAAAGCAGGGCAATCATATAAAGACAGTATTGTAACAAAATAAAGATACTAAAAAATATTTTTTTCTCTCTGAAATAAACCCTGAGCACTTTCCTGGGATACATGAATAAATTAAATAAATGGCTGCTGTCTAAAATAGCTGAAGACCCTTACTGAGACATGTATTTTTTTAGTTTACATATTTGACAATTACTTTTAAAGAGTTCTTTACTTAATTTTTGTTGCGGTACTCAAAAGGACTTTTGATTAAGTACTTCCCACCTGATTGTATTTTTCTCTGATAGCTAGGAGTTTGTATTCTATCTGTAGCTCAAGTGAGTTCTTCAGATTTAAAAGTGTCAGAATTTAAATGAAATCATTCAATCCCGTTCCCTTTTCTCCAACATCACAAATGGATATCCAGTGTCAGTGTACGTGGATAAAAAGACCTTCATAGGTAGCAGTGAACTCTTGCTGTGTTGGAAGAGTGGAGAGTCACAGACAAAATCATACCAGCTCAGAACACCTAGAGTCTGCAAAGTACAGCCAGTCACTACATACCTCTGGAATTCTGATCTTCCAAGCCAGGAAACTTGCAGCGTACTGTGACTTTAGTCCAACTCTCTTCTGCAGAGAGAAGCGGGGGTGGGTATGTGAATTGGCACGCACAGGTAACCAGGGCCACCAGCACAAAGCCACTGGTGAAATGCAAAGCACAGATTTATTTCATTGCCTTGCTAACGACAGGCCGCAGAGACAAGCGGCAGCACAGGCCCAGTAAGGATCAGCTCATCCCAGCGGACAGAGGCACATGGGCACATGGCCTCCAGCAGGCTCAGTCCATCCCAGTTAAAAGAGACACATGAGAACACTGGCTCCATTAGCATCATCCCTGTGGACAGAGGCACAAGGGCACAGGCTCTGTCAGGCTCACTTCACCCTAGAGCACAGCAGGGTAGGAGCGGCCGCTGCCTGCCCCAATACAGCAAAAGGCTTCACACACACGGTTTATCACAAGGCTGGGCTTTTACACCCTCACTCTCTCCCAGCAGGAGGCTCCAGCCTATCTGTGAGAGTGTCCTGTCTCTACACAGGAATTCTACTTCCCACAACAGGCAGAAGATGAACAACACTAGGTGCAATAAATGGAGTTTTCCAACACCAATACTTTTAGCATTCCCAGCTGCAAGGTCACTTGGAGTGAAACTACTCCCTCCTCTTTGCCAAGTCTTCCAGTTTTAACCCTTTCCTTCCGACAGTGTGTGAGCAGAAGGCCTAGCAAGCATACTGCATTAAACAGATAAGGATCTGCATCCTGTCTAGAGTGTATACCCAGATTATGCTCTCAGCCTCTTGGAGACTGACAACGCCTAGTGATGAAATCACCTCTGTTGCTTGTTCCTGACATGCTTAGATGGTCCCAAGCATCTGCTAAGGACTGCTTCTGTCATGGCATCCCCCTTCAAGGGAAGGGGTTTGTCAGAATACGAGTCTGAATGCAAGATTACTAACACTGGAGATTACAGCCAGGTATAGTATAAATTGTCATGAAATGCTCAATCACTCTTTAGCTGTGTTTTACCTGTCAAGTTTGCTCTGTGACATTACAATTATTAGATTTAAAAATGCATATTTATGTATGGTATGAAGTATGTGCTTTGATCTTCAATTGATAATGCTGAAAAACAATGATACTGCCACCTCACTGACTCTATGTTAGTGTTACCTTTGTCTGTAAGGCAACAATAATTCTGTCTACTGTTAAAGTATAGTTCCACTGTTGTCCTCTCGTAACTACATTTCAGAAACCAATTTTATGTAGCATTAAAACAATTTTTGAAACTATTGCTTGATTTTTTGTCCTGACAATGAGAACCATGTCTTTCTAACTTATGAACAAGTCACCAAAATCCTAACTGTAAATTATTTCTAAACTAATGAGAATTCAAGGAATTGTCCTTGATAGAAGTCTTTTGTATGACTACAGGAATAAATGTGGTCATTACTGCACTAATGAACAGTGCTAGTGCAACAGTGAACAGGGGAAAGTGTTCAAGTAACATCTACACATACAGATAGACATGCACATAAATACACATATATAAATCCATATTTCTACCATGTACATATATATGTGTAGTATGTATACACACATACACACACACACACACACACACATACACACACACACACGCACAATCAGGCTTTGCAGAAAACATCTGTTAGTGATTGTGGTTTGACTTGCTTCCATGAGGCATTAAGTTCCTTTATCATAACCATCTGTCATTTTTGCCGTGTTTACCGAATTAATTACAGAATTTTAAACAGCTCATTTAAAACAAACCACAAACAAAAATACGATCTGGTGAGAGCAGTTTATGAATAATATTCTTACTTTGAGGACAGTAGCCACTATGAAGATTAAGTCATTCAGCTAGTCTCTGAAGTTTTAGGGATATAATATTAAGTTCTGTAATGTAAAAAAGCTCATGCTGTTATGAACAAACCCCAAATCCTTCAGAATTACTGAGCTACACAAAAATCAGTGTGAAGGGAAAATAAATTTAATCCTTAAATTCCATTTCTTCATTCAACAGTGGGAGATCAAACCTTTGAATTGTACTTTGAAGACAAATTAACTTTTGGCATAAGTAGGAACAGTTCTCTGAGTCAATAGAAGTACAGCATTTCCATTTGCTGATGTAGAGCCCTGGATTTACTTTAAACCTCCTTTTTTCAGCACAGGTGTGGAAGGCTTGCTTTTAGAAATCTTTCCTGGCTTAAACCTCTGTACATTTTAGGATGGATTTGCATCTTTTTATTATCACCATCACAGCTATAATGCTGTGGGGGAGAGAGAATTGCTGGCCCTTTTATTACATTTTCTTCTTCCAGTTTCATGTGGGACAAACTGGGAACAAATGCAAAAACTGACCTTCTCTTGTATGTATAGGCATTCTTGACTAAGTTGTGCAATAAATATCAGAAATGATCAAACTGTGTCATTAAAAAGGAAGTCATTCTATTATGCTTTAATTATTTCTGAGAGAGTACGCAGTGGAAATATTTGGGTAAGCTCTTGCCAAGTGTCAGGGTTGAACAGTCTATCTCATTATACAAACTGTGCTCTTTATCCCTTTATTTTTACAGTCTTTACTAATTATGAGGACATTATGAGATTAGATGTCCCCAGTTGTGCCAGTTATGCAACAGTACATCCTTATTTTTGATACGAGTATGGTTTCAGTTGAACCATATATCTAGTGGCTGTTACCCTTCCACATTCCAAGATATAACCTCTGACAGACTCTAAACATGTGGTTGGGCTTCACGTTATGTCTTCATTTACTCTCTCACAAAAGCTCTCCACCTTCCCACAAATTGCTAAACAATTACTTTGCTTATCACCTGCAATATGCATTATAATTTCATCACGTTCAATCTGAATTCTTGCTGAAGAGTCTGGGTTCCTTTGATCTTTGAGATGAAAGTAAAATTCTCAGTATGTTTTTATTGGCACCTTTCCAGCTTTCCTTTCTTGTTCTCTATAACCAAATAACTGCATACTAACATTTTAAAATACAGAGCTGTCACTATTTTAGATACTCAGTCCCATTTGCTCTTAATTATTGCACATTTAAACTGAAAATTTTCCATTTCTAAAGATGCTATAGGCTTGTATGTATTCTAATTAGGCAAACGAAATTCATTTTGACTACATAATAAAGTGAACCAAACAAAATGAAAGCTAAAGTGGGAAATAAGTGCACAGAAAAAGCTACTTTATAAGTACATTAGGAACTTTTAATTTAATAATAGAAAGTTAAGAAATGTCATAATTGAAGTTGCCTTTTCAACAAATGTTTTATGACAATCTTTAATGTGTGAGGGACTGGAGAAAATGATTACTGGCTCAAGAAGAGAGGGTGTGTGGGGGTGTGTGTGTGTGTGGGCAAGGCAAGTTCTGTAAAAGTGGGATGGTGTTCTTGCCCACACCCTGTCCACTTTGGAGCCTCTAGAGCAGCTCTCAGTCACTGGCAAACCTGAAGCAATCCCCCACAGCCAACCTCTGGAGCTTCAGTCCAGCCCCAGAGTGGCCAGATAATCAGAAGCCCCATCTGCAGGGAAGCGGTGGCCACAGGAGACCAGAGCAGGTAAAAACCATTGCACAAAGATGCATGTGGTTTGTTCCTAGTTTCCTTGGATTTTATGGCAGCTGAGACAATGCTGGATCCAGGGGTGGTGCCTATATCCATCCCTCTTTTTCTCTCTTTCTCTCCTTTTCTTCTCCTAATTTCCTCTTGAAATCTGAGAAATTTAAGGTTGGATGGGTTGAGTTTGCTAAGTCAATGTTATTTATTTTGATTGAATATTTGCTTTACATTTTGCTAAGTTCCTGATCTTTTAAAGCTTGCCATTATAGTTTGGTCCTCTGAGAACTTTTTTCAAGTTCTTCTTTGCACCACCTCAAGTAAAAGAGGTACCTTAAGTCCCTTTGAAATAAACTCACTGAGCGGGGCTTTACAGCATGACCTTACTGTATTTTTTTTCCAACTGTAGGGAAAAAATGCCTTGAATATATTACTCTGATTCATCTCTAAAAAAGGCCTCTTTATTCAGTGATACAATCATATTTTGGAAAAAAAATAGTGTGACAAAGGAACTAAAAATTATATCATATGGTTTACAACAAAAGTACAACCCTAATTTAAACATTTCATTTTTTCAGTGATTTCATAACCTTGAGAGCTGCAACTAACAACCTTATTCTGGTATGTAATTTCTTTATTTTACTCACCTTTCAAGACTGATTTCAAATGCTGTCATATAAAGTTTTGTATGGATTACAGGAATAGTATGGACTTTCAGAACTGATAGCATATAAGGGAAGTTGTGTAGATCGTGATCAGATTTTAACAGAGATGCCAGAAATAAAGAAGAATTTCACTGGATTTTCTTGCACTTTTTTCTTGGAGTAGTTATATCATCACATAGAAGCCAAGTTTTCTCATTGGCTTAGTGAGTCTAGGTTTGAAGGTTTACCTAGTGGTGTAACAAAAATGACTTAGATGCTCCCCGTGACCCTCCTGTGCAGGCCCACAGACTTCATGGGTGCATTCAAGCTAGGACTGAGAGTCATAGGAGTTTTCCTTGGCAGTCCATACTTATTCCAAGAAGCAAGTTTTTGAGGTTTACAACAGCTCATCTTCACATTTCAGCTTCTTTTAGTACATGATCCTGGTTTATCTACCAACAGGCCAGCTTTCAATGCCATCAAAAGCTTCCCAGTACAAAGTGTGTATGCCCAGAAATTTCCATTTTCTACACTGCCTCTGCTATCACAACAATTACAGGTTTCTGTTCTCCAAAACTCTTCTGTGAGACCCACTAAAGATGATATACATACCCTCAGCAGAAGTCATAATATTTTCAATCCCTCTCCCAGTGTTTTGGCTTCTGGGCGGTGCTTTCAACTGGAGCCTATGATCTGACATCACACTTCAGCACTCGTAACCACAAGTACTAAGAGATTCAAATTTGCCAGACAACTCTAGTCAAGCACACTATACTGGCTAGCCAGCCTCATAGACAAACGCTGTGGTTCGTGTGCCATGTACCACTGAGACCCGTGGCAGCCACCTTACAGTCCCTGTTGATGCCTGAACAAGCCCAGGCTCTCCCTGCTGGGATGTATTGAACAGCCCAGATGTAATAAATTTTAACAAGAAACAGCCCCCACTTCAATAGGGATCTCCTCTCCTTCACCAGAAATACAAGAAGAAAATGATCTGGTGAAAAGGAAGAGGAAAACTCCTTCCAGACTGTACAGTCACTGCTGCCAAAGCCCCAGTCCTGTGCTAACAAAGCTGATGCTGGTAAACCTGTGCTTACAGTGCTGCTAACACAAGGAGTCAGGCAGTGTCCTGAGGGGGCTTCCATACGATAGGTCAGGGGACAGCCCCTGAGGCGTGGAGACAGCACAATGATTTGTGTGCCAGTACTGTAGCTGAGGACACTCCCTGTGTGCTGCAGCCAGAGTGTGCACGGGCACACTGGGGCACTGCTGCTGCAGCCAGGTCACAAAGGACATTGTGGGGTCTCGCTGATGAGTGGCTATGGGGAGCCCAGATTTTCATGCCTGTATCATCCCTCCATCCTCCCTTCTCCAACCTTCTCATCATGTAGTGCTGGCACAGTTGTAGCTGGGTGAACACTGAGCACCATAAGGTGCTCAGGCAGGTTCAGGAAGGCTGAAAATTCCACAGATTTTAGCACATAAAAGACAACCAAAAATATAGACCAAACATTTTCTGAAATGCAAAACTCTCCTGTCTGACTATTACAGATGAAAGTGACTCTAGCTTGAAAGAGGGGACCTCTGACAAAGTCAAAAAACCTGGCTGACTCCATCCCACTGTGTTGTGCAAGAATGTTCTTTCAGACAAAGAAAACCATGGTACATACAGTCTTGTGCATGTGGTCACATATATATAGTCAACTATAAAAGCCAAGGGGAATAGATCCTTTCAACCAACAGGTTAAATATCTGTGCACATAATTAATGTAATCTGCATTAACTCCATATTAATATAACCACCATGTGAGTGGCTTATTGTTACAGAAGAAATATTTGCATTTTTAACTGAGAGATACGTAGTGGAAGGTGACCTTATGAACTTCAAGTTAACCTTGAACTTATTTTATTTTCTGTGTTCTATTTATTTACAATTCTGCTGAGAAATATACTGCATAACTTTGCTCTCACAGAAATGTATTGTGAGTCTGCACACTGACACTTGTACAATTTTATACCAAATGGCACATACAGAATAGACTAGGGAAATTAGTCTCAGATTTATAAACAAAACTTCTTACACAAGTGACTCATTTTAGTTAAATGTGGACGGCCCTTAATGGGAACACATATGTTTATACTAAATAACCTGCAATACCAACTAAGGTGGCACAATTCTCTCCACCATTAGGAAGATTGATTTTGCCTTGGAGTTCCTCTACTCAGCAGAAGTACCCTTCAGGTGAGTTGAAAAGTTATCAGGCCTGTAGTATAAATGAGCAGTGGAGATTCTGGAGATGAAGGAAAACTCTACTATGCCATTAAAACCATTCTCTCTTCACTAAGATGCTAACATTCACCCATTAAAAAAATATTAAAAACCCCAGTATATAACTGGTTATATTCACCCATAATATAATATGTAAATGTTTCTTATAAATAGCCTAACAATTAAGACATGGAAAAGAGTTCTAAAGCTGAATTTAAAAAACCCAAACAAACTACAAACCAACCTCCAGAAATTTGACCTTTGAAATTGTAAAGAACATAAAGCATTTAATGACAAGTACAGGCCAAGATTAGGACAAAATTAATTCTGCGGAATTGCTAGCAGTACTCCACTGTAAATCTGCTCAGAGATCAGATTAAGTTTAGGTTAAGTATAGGGTGGCTACCAATATGAACAAGCTTAGAAGGTGATTCTGGGTTGATAAAATGCCTAAATGAACACGATAAAGTTGGCATCATCATTATTTTGGAGTGGTTTTAAAAACTTTAGTCTAGATACAGACAAAACACCTAATAATTATGCAAGGCAAAAAAATGCTAATGAAAACCACAGGACTGGATGGTAGAAAGAAAAGAAATAATATTTTACTATTTGGTTTGACATTTATAGATCTAAATTAAGTTATTGGATTTTAGTTCTTGTAACCAGTTCCTCAGAATTATGGCTCCTATGTCCAATCTTGTCTCTTTGTGACCTTTCACGATTTCAGAGAAGGATGAAGTCTAGATACCCAGATGGACTAGGTATATATATACATACACATACATACAAACCTCAGCTTTACTGTATAAACATATTGCACAGAGCTGACTTATGCACTTCAGTATGGTATTATCAGCACTTTGATTTCTAAGGAAATCTATGTTAAGAGAATATCTGAAGTTTTATTTATTTAGTTATTTATTTCATTTTATTCTCTAATGCATGCATAAATAGAAATTCAAATGTTATCTCCCTACACTGTTTAATTTGGGTTGATGAGGGGCTGGGAAAGGAGAATGGAGGAGGACTTAAAAGGGTAACAACCGTGCTTCAGTATCAGGTTTTTCAGACCAAAGCTGTCAGAAAACAGTCAATTCTTTTAAGAGGTAAAACTAGATTAATTTGTTTTTTACTCTGGTATAATTTTTTGAAGTTGTTTTACTCATGTTTAAAATAGGTGCTAAGATAATAAAGTATTCCTACATTCTGTCATATTCCAAGAGAGGAATTCACTTCTACGTAGTAATTTTTTGATTTTCTTGAGACACACAAACCCTATATTTATCTTATTGCCAAAAAAAAAAAAAAAATCCCTTTCCTTTGCTTGTTTTTCCAATTATTCCCATGGAATAGAAAGAAAATGGAGTGGGAATGGGAGTAAAGAACATGAAACTTGATGTAATCATACAATCATTTACCAGAAAGTAAGCATGTACTGTCCCAGAGCAGTTAACTCCCAAACCTATTGATTTTTGAAGATGGACTGAAACAGGTACTGGGTATCAGACAAATCTCAAAACTGAATCTAAGACATGATAATCTCTATAAACTATTTATCACAAGCTGAGAGGATGATTATTAGTTCAAACACAAATGCCGAATTACTTATTGTCTTGAAATGTGAAGAGTAGTAGAAAAAAGGTCCTCTAGGCAATCAGAAAGAAAACAGATCAGATGTTGAAGCTCAGTTGTCAAACCCTTGGAGCAATAATAATCATAATGATAATAACAATTATAATAATGATAATAAAAATAATAAACTTCATTTTGTGTCAGTGTAGTCTTTGAATAGTGGTATAATGAATTCCTTATCCTAAAGCCTGTAAAATGTTGACTGTTGGTATAACTCCTAACACGACCTCAAAATACTGGCTGTTTTGCAGATAACTTGAGTACCAGTAACTTGCTAACCTGAGTCTTTGAAGTTTTCTAATCATGGAGCTCTTTAAATTACCCTTTCTAAGCAGGGGAAATAAGCTTGGGAGGATTGAGGTGTTTCTGCCTTTTGAGCTGTGCTGGCTCTGTAGCCGTACCACAGGGACTGGTGCATTTCCTCAGCACAGCAGGTTGCAGTGCAGAGGTTCCCAAGCTAACAAAAGAGACTTAAACTCCAGAGCTGGAAGATGTATAAATGCACAGATGACTGTGATTGCTCTGAGCTAATAAGCCCTGCTAAAAGGCAGATCTATTTAGCTGAGACACAGCACTGTGCTGATCCTGCCTGCTGTTTAGGAAAGCATTGTATGTTCAACACCCCAGTTCACTGTGCGGTTGCACCAAGTTGCTCAAAGGTCTCTAATGCAATGCTCCATGAGGCTCTGAAGACTAACTTGTTACTGGGATATGCTAAAGAAATGTGCAAGATGAAGCTTGTTTGTTGAAAGGATTATATACCTACCAACAGATTCTATCATGTTCTGTGTAAAAATGGAAGTAACTGCCTCAGAAAATGAGAGGCAATATCTGCCTGAGAAATAAGAGATGCATTTTATGTTATTCCCTCACTGAATATTCAGGCAGCTACTTATAGGAATAGCTGTGGTTACCTGTAAATTCAATTCTGTGAAAAGTTCCTTGAGTAGTTTCGAAAGGGCAGACTTTTAATTTAATAAATAAATAATTTATTTATCAGCAGTATCATTTGAAGTCCTCCATTTCTAAAAAAGATTGTTCTCCTTTAATACAAATACACAAGATTAAAAAAAAAAAAAAATCTGTCATTCTCTGATGTTTATTTTTTACTCTATATGGAGAGTCCCCATTTGTGACTTGGGAGGTCTTGCCCATGTCCTGTGTGTCTGTGTCCTAAATGGGTGTTAATGACACCCATGTGGGGGTGTTAGATCTAGACATAAGATAGTAATCAGCTAGACTGTTAAAATTCTCTCCCTGTTAGACATAATTTCTCTGTACACTGAGAAAATATTAGATAAATTTGTGTTGCTATCTACAATAAAGAGCTCTACAATGTTTGTGTCAAGACAAAATTCTGCATTTAATAATTATTCTGTACATAAATGCCAGTTCTAATGCTCTGCTCAGCATCTGAGAGGACCTTGGGTTCTCCCACAATTTTTCTTCTACATCCAAAAAATATAGATCTAATATAAAATGCATTAGAAAAGTCATATCTCCTGACTCTATATGGCTGGATTTTACAAATAAGTTAAAACTTTTCTACCCTTAGCTCTTCTGGTTCAGCTTTTGAAAGATAGGATGATGTACTTACTATTATCATTACTTAGCGTGAAAAACTTACTCTGCAATTTTAGAATAGAAGTTGCTATTGAAATATCAATTAATGAGCAGTTTTTATGTCTGTATATTTCTGGGTCCTTCTAGCTGGTTTATTCAGACTGCACTTTGCATATCTGCAGGGAAAATATTTTTCAGCAAAGTCATGCACCCTGATTCTTTAAAAAAACTGCAGTACAAAGGATTTGGGTTAACAATCAAGGAGTTTTCATACATCATTGCCAGATGTGCAGGTATTTTCAAACACAACTGCTGCACCTTCACTTCTTGTTAGAAGGTTATCTGAGAAATCTGCACTAGTACATATGAAAGAAATGTAGCACCTTTCATTCAGTAGGTTTTTTTCCTGTATCCATGGAGTAGAACTAGACAGATACTGAAATATTCAACTTCTCATTCTGCCTGAGTAGTTTTACAAATACATAACCCAGACACAAGAACAGTACACTATTTTTCTTCCAGAGAGCACTGCCTGTAAAAGATATCATTTACAGGAATAATGTAGAGAGAATGGGGAAATGTGTTCTGCTTCAACTACCAGCTCTAATTCAACTTTTTAGAGCTATTGCTTTGATACTGCATTAGGAAGACACTGAAGTGCTGAGCCCAGTTCTCTTACTGCTTACAGCAGGCATTACTGTGACAAGCTGGTGTTCAGTTTTGCTCAAAAACAGCATAATGAAATTGAACTGTTGATAGGCAATATGGACAATGAGCAGTAAAGGATAAAAGCTAGATATTTCTCAGCAAAGGATGAATCTACAGGACTGCATTTACACTTCTTCCAAAACTAGAAAGGAACAAATAAATGTATTTCCTAAAAGTTAATTCCAAAAACATAAATCTAGAGTTCATCTGTTTTGACAGAAGATATAACAGAAAGACCAACCATTAAAATTATCATCTTTAATTTCAACAGCATATATTCTAAAGAGAAGTAAGTAGGGGAAGGTATTTTCAGTGGTTGAAAATAAAAAATATTCTGAAGCTATGACAGTATTTTTACTTCTTTAACTCTGTCTTGCTTAAAACTCTTCTCATCTTCATTTACTGCCATAGCCCTTTGGGCCTTTGTGAAACTACTGATTTAAGTGACAGGCACAGAAGCCCAAGCTAGCAGATCCAGAGGCAAGATCAGGGCACAAGGTGGTTCATAAATAAATGTAAGAAAAGCAGATACCTCTTGGGCCTGTGAGATTTGCAGCTACCAGTTTCTCATTTGGGAAAAAAAGGTAAGTCTTAAGCTTTCAGTAAATAAAGCTGACAAAATGGGTCCTTGCAAAATGTCTGTATAGAGCATAATTATGAAAACTGGCCTTCATCAGAAGGAGCAAACTATTTATCCCAGATATGCTGCAGTTGAATGTGAGTACTGGACATTATGGCTATGATCCTTCAGCAGCCACTGTGCTCTGAGCTGCACAAGCCCACCCTCATTCCCCAGGTTTCCCAGCTGCAGGAGCCCCTGCTCAGTGCTGACACAAGTGTTTATACAACTACAGAATGGATTGGATTGATGAACTAATTTATCCTAAATTATCTCTGAAAAAAAAATGTTTGAGCTCTTTTACAGCTGGATCAATTCCCCAGTTCACCATATAAACAGCTGGATGCAACTGTGGGTAGCAGCAAACACAGAAGGCAGATTGATGTTGGGAAAAATTGCTTGGAAATAGGGTGGATATATGCTGATGCAGCCGTGTCACCAAATGTGAATCTCAACCTAGAAAAGAGAAATGCAGCCTAGGAAATACAAGACAGATAAAGGCAATGTTGTGATAGAAAATCTGATATATCATGCATTTTATAAATTTGGTTATCCTGACTAACCTCTAAGGTTGCAACCTTTTCTGCAAAATTTAAAGCAATTAAGGGTTAAGTTGGATTCAGTCATCAACCATGACTACTACTGTGCTGTTGATGAGGAAATAATAGCTACTCAACGTCATTCAGTAAATGCAAATTTAAACATATAAAAGAAAATGTCATTTAAATTAAGGAACATTAAGACATAAATATTTATCTTACTATTTTTGTTTGATAAATAATGCTACATACAGACACAGTGCTTTTGAAAAAGGGAAAAAAAGGACAAAAAATCTTCAATGAGGGAGTTTATGGTACTTAAGTAGTAATGTGATAATTACCCATGCATAACCACTCAATTATAAATATGGAAATGCTTAATTAATTAATAGATTAAATTAATCATGACACAGAAAGATATCAAAAACTACATTGCAGCATTTAGCTAGAACTTTGTGGTTTGTGTACAGCTGCTGTGATCCTAGAAAAGTTTAAGGTCAAATTATAACTACTAACACTAGAGCTTCTTATCAGAATCCTCTGATTTAGAAGTACAGTACTGAGGGATTTCTCCTCTCACACACACTCTTGAGATGC
This sequence comes from Promerops cafer, assembly GCA_013398275.1. Taxonomy (NCBI): domain Eukaryota; kingdom Metazoa; phylum Chordata; class Aves; order Passeriformes; family Nectariniidae; genus Promerops; species Promerops cafer. Next base: position 780,208 of record VZSE01013513.1, read on the forward strand.
TTTATGCTGGTTTTGAAGGGAGATGAGACCTTGGCTTTTTCAGATTAGTTAAGCCCGTATGAAATGTTTTTTGTCTTTTTCCATGCTCCTAACAGTGGGAATACTGTATTCATCAAGGTCCTCAAGAAGAGAGAAGTTTGAGTAAAAACACTGCATATCATCTATACCTTGTGATGTTTCTGCAGGCAAAAGAGGAGTATGCTAGGTATATGATATATAAATATTATTTAAATTTTTCTTACAATTAAAGTGAAACTGAATTCTGCTCTCAAAAAATATGCAAATAAACATTTACATCTTGAAACTAATCCCTGTGGCTCTACATTACCCTCATTTGTATCTCTGCCACTGTTCCAACTCATGATTTTGTTGGAATGAATATTTGTGGAAGCTAGGAGTTTTAAACAAACATTAGGGAAACTGATAAAATTTAACCTTGTATCTGTACTTCCGTGCTTATCCTGACCATCTGATTCTGGGCACGTTATTGATCCATACCATGTGACGTGTCTAAACTGATTAAGAGTTTTCCTATCAAGAGCTAACAGAAAACCAAAGCAGAAGCTGCAGTAACAGATGTCACTGCAGCCTTTTCTGGTGAAAGGCACTAGATGAGGGTTGTATGTTGTGTTTGGTTTGGGCAGTGGTGCTCAAGCAGAAGTTATGTAAGATAGGTTCTCTAAGGTGAACAGGTTTCCTGAAGCTCAGTAAAGGCAAGACTGAGGCCAGAAAATTGAGGCTGGAGAAACATATTTGGAGGGAGCAATATTGCTTTCATTGATTTAATAGTTAACTATCATGCTGTAGTTACCATCAGGATCTATTGGCACTTACAACAGAGGCATGATTTGAGACTTCCAGCTGGCATTTGAATTGTCATACAAGTACTCCAGTCAGCTTTTTACCTTCTGCAGTTAGTTTGTGAAACAGATCCATTGTTTTACATGAGGGTTCTTTTTCCATGCATTGTACAAATCATACCATGCATTTAACATGGTTTGTCATATAGTCTGTCATGTATGTTATGTGTAACACATAACGCAAATCAATAACAGAACACCAGAGTTTGAAATATGTCAATATCTTTCACTAAAACTCACACAGAACTGTACCATATTTTAGAACTACTCAAAAAGTGCAGATGTCAAAAGAAGAAACAGATATTCAGAGTCTGACAGTGCCCAGTTATATTTTCGTGGAATTTATAGATTTGCCTATGAGGTATAGAAAGTTGAAATTACCTATGAGAAAAAAAATTCCTTCATTCTTTGTATTCCGTATTACCCATTGGGTCAGCAGAAATGTTTTAAATTATATTCTTTCTTAATAAAATAAAAAGAAGCTCGGTAGCTGGAGCTTTATGATGCACACTGTGGAATTTTGAAACGGCCATCCTTTTTTAACCATATTCCAATGCTGTGATTCTTCAGGAAAAAATATGTAAAAAAATAGAAATTATCTGTTTATAAATAATGAATTAAGGAAAATTAAGTTCATATAAATCAGGTCATATTTGTATTACTGAGATTTATATTAATTGCATTTATTCCATACTGACTAACTAGTCTTCACTATTACAGTAAGTAAACAACTCAAAGACATAAATATTTAAACTTAATTTTTAAAAAGCTTGAGATTTGATGTACTTTTTTAAGCTGTCAAAAATTCCAGAAGCCTAAATCTTGGGTTTGAGACTTCTTTTCCACAATCTACAGCAAGATTTATGACAGTAATTTAGTAATTAATATGTCAAAATAAGTCACATAATTTCATTGCTTATCATAACAATATATGAATTTCAGAAAAAGTGACACTGCTTGTTAAAGTCAGAAAATGTTTGTAGTAGGAGTAGTTGCAGCAATGTTTGTTATGACAGCAATATTTTCAACTAGCTAATTTAATATCACTTAAAGGCTTGCTAACACTGAAATTTTTCAATTAGTTTCATGCTAATAGTCTGCTGCTCTCACTTCAAACCCTACTGGGCCACTAAGACAAGGCCAGAATATGCATAGTTGTGAATCTGCCAAAAGAGTCCTCTCTCCAAAGAAGGGTAAATGTGTTTGAGTAAATGTACACCTATAAAACTGGAAAGGAGAGGAAAAGGGTAACAATCGTGACATCATTGTGGCTTTTTTTTTTCTACATGCAACTTCAATGTCAGTTTCCAGGCATTAATACTTCAGTACTTGATAAATAGGCTTGAAATATTCAATGGCCTCAATATGGGATACCTGCAGGTCCCAGCTCCATTTTAACTACTTACAAAATGAAAAAGTCACAAAAATATACACATTGCCATGCCTTGCTGTAAGTGGATGCCAGTTATTAAAAAAGAAACCCTTCCTATCTCTACCTTCAAATAATTTCTCTAAATAAGCTCTACCAAGAGGAAAGTTTTTAAGTAAAAATCACACTACTTTTGCAGCATGCCCTTGTATATGCATCTTGTATTGCTTGAAATTAACTGAATCTGTGTTTAAAAGCTATGTTCAGAGCAGCATTCAGAGAAATTAGAATATTACATGAGAAGATGTAAACTATGCATGCAGTGAAAACAAAAAAACAACCAGACTGTGGATATTGACTTGAAATTCTCTATTGCTAATGTATACTCTAGAAATTATAGCAAAAATGAGGACTAATATCTGATATTTAAAGAAGACAGCAATATGAAAAAATCCAATTAATACAGAACAAAAGAAAGTGGAATTTTTTAAATTTCTTTTCAAATATTTTCAAAATTTTAATTCTTGAAAATTGTATAAATTATCGGACTACAAACTTGTATGCAAAATAGACTTTTATTTATTCATATTCATGAGAAATAACTAAAGAAATGAAAGTTAATATTTGTTCTTGTATTGAGTTTCCATGTCATCTCAAAGCTGGAAAGAAATCATCATTTTCTTTATCAGGAAGGATAAGAGTATCAAACAAATACATTTTCTTTGGTTCTTCTCTTATCTGGATTGTACTGGATACTCTTAATGGCATAACTGGATATGACTTATATGAGATGCTTGCCATTCTACAGTTATTTAAGTGTGCCATTAAATCTCTGAAATTAGTTGAAGCAATCATATAAATCATACAGAATATAACATTGTGGTATGCATGTTATGCTATATGGTGATTAGCTTGGAAGCAGGGCCAATGACCATTTGCATGGTAATGAAGCATTCTTTCATAAAGGTGTCAAAAACAATCTAAGAGGCTAATGAAATTTTATGCAAACCACCTGCTGGTCACCTTCACTTCAATTAAATGCCTTTTGGGGAAATGGAAGGATCTTTCTTATTAAACACAAATTAGAATGCAGATAAACACAGGGTAAGCAATAAGTAATGTACAGAATGCAGTGTGAAGAAATAAGACCACGTGTGCTGTATAGAAGGTTAACCGTGATTGCTCTGTAACAAGGACCACGTTTTGTTATTTTTGAATATTCAAGGGAAAGTAGAGGCAATCCTGTGTAACTGCTGCAGTAGTATTGCTATGAAAGTGCCTATGTTCAGAAAAATAATTCCTTCATCCTTCTGGATTCTGCACTTTAGACAGGAATTTGGGTTTCTGTAAATGGGTCAGTTCCAGATCACAAAAAACTTTAAAGGACAGAAAAAAAAAAGAACAACAGAACAAAAATACGAGCAAACAGCCCAAAAATATTAAGAATTCAAGTTCTACCCTATAAAGAAGAGAGTGTGTCCTTTGGCTAGAGCATTCTCAAGGAGACAGACACTCAGGACTGCAGCATTTCAACAAACCCCACAGGCAAAGAAAAAATATTGTGTACTTACTGTTGTTTTTTAGACATATTTATATTTTAGGTAGGCAGAAACATTAATAACTCTCACTGTCATATAGTATTATCATGAGTCAATTTTCACATAATGAAATTTCATACAGGTATCTATAAGGATTTCATATGTTAACAGTGGAAAAACTGGGCAACACCACACAGTAAGGGTTCTTAAGAATGTGCAGGTTAAAAGATAAAGCACTTGGGAAGAAAGGAGTAAATAAATGATCACTTTTCAGACACATCTCACAAGGATTTTTGCCTGGACTTTTGCTGTTCACCATATTGAAAAATAATACGTAGAAGGGGGTAATTTGTAAGATGACAAAGTTTCCTGGTGATTCAAAATTCCTGAGGACAATAAAACAGCTGGCTCTAAAGAGCTACAGAGACTATCATGGTACCAAGAGATTAAGTGATAAAGTGGTAGATGATACTCAGGACTGAAAACTTAAAAGTTACACACATGATGAAAAACAGTTCTAAACATATGCACTGGGCGATATCCTTTAAGCTACCTAATTTAAATAGGAAAGAGATGTGAGAATCATTGTGAACAGCATTAACCCCAAAAATAGACAAAATGAAGGAATTATTTAAAAAGTGTAGAGAATTAAATGCTACATATCATTACAAAACTGCATAAATCTATGTTGTGTCTTGACTGCTGAGCAAGAACTTGGACCCCACAACTCAAAAAAGTTGCAGAGGAAACAGCTGCATTTTTCATGAGTAAAGAAAAATAGACCTCAACTTTTAAAAGAAACAGTGAAGGGAAAACAAATACACACGAGGTGTGCAGAAACCAAGTGATTATGTAATATTTCTGATAATGAAAGCCCTAAAATTAAAGCAAAGAACTATGTAGAACTTTAAAACAAAAATAAATGCTTGTTCCACAGGGCAGTCAGACTGTGGAAGAGACTTGTAGCTAAAGGAAGTAGTTAATGTCAAATTATAAATAGATACAAAAAGCAATTAAACACGGTAATGAAGTAGAAACTGCTTAAAGTTTTAAACAAAAGCTAATATCCATATCTTGAGAAGCTTCTAAGCCACAGTGCTGAAAGATGGGTAAGCATTACTGTATGTTTCATATTTCTTGCTTGAGGAATGCTATCAGCTACTGTCATAAAGTAGATAATAGTCTTTCCTGACCTAGAATTACTTAGGATTATTTAAACTAGCGAGTCATATACCCTTGAGAAGGGAATTTATATATTCTCACAGTGAAGCAATTGTGAAAAAAAAAAAGACAAACAAAAGGTCCCAATGTTACAGGATCATGTAAAAACATTTTTCTCCTTTTTGTCACTTACCTTAAGGTGTTGGTCATTTCAAAGTTGTATCCTGTAATAGTCTAAGTACCTTTGAAGGTTAGCATCTACTACTACTATATTATTGTTTATTTATATTTAGAGGAAAAACCCAGATATTTTAAGTCTTAAATAGTAAAGTACTATAACATTTAGAGAAGCATTTGAATAGAACATTTTCCATGTTCTCGCTACATGTTTATGAATGCAAAATAGGTTATTTGGTTGGCATACTTGTGTGCTTAAATTCCTATCTTATAAATAGTTTTACTTTTAGTGAACAGATGTGTATCTGAAATGTGCGTGTGATTTGGCAATCTAGAACATTTTCATATTTGTTCTTCACATCTTTTTATGTAGTTTGAAAATTTCTTGCTATGAATTTGGAAGACTTTACTGTAAACTTTTCAAGTTATTTTATTTTCTGTCCAGTTTGAATACATGAAAAAATACAAAACATCCCTTAGGATTTAAGGGGCAGTTTAATAAATGTGTACTTTTACCTAGGGATTCTAGTAATAATATCAGGCATGAAAAAATATTAAAATAAATAACAATTTACGAATATAACATATATAAAGACAAAATCAATATTTTCATGTTTTAAGACATAATTAGGACTATCATAGAATCAAAAAGTGTCAGCTTATAAAACAAAATTATTTTTACCTGGAAGCACATTCAGTGCTCCTTGAAGGGGAAGAGAAAGGAGTAGAGGATCTCTTCTTATAAGAGTTTTAAAGGTTGGAACCTACATGAAAAAAATATTTGGTTTTGCAAGCTGTAACTAGAAGTTTAGGTCTACTGGATTTAGCAAGTAAACATAACTTGAGATTTTGCACAGAGCTCAAGGTAAGGTTATCCTCGACTGAAAAAGTGTGTTATAGTTTATGGTAGAAAAAAATAAAGAAGACAATTTTTCTTTCTAGCCTTCTTACAGCTAACTTCAGAAGCATGTAAAGACAAGTGCTTAAATCCCCTTTTTCCTATTTCTTAAAGAAGTGGTGTCACAATAATGAAGAGATTACACAAAAAACTAAGTGGTTTATTTACTGAGATAAAAAATTATCTAATTCATTCAAATATAATTTCCACCATGTATGTATTTATCTATTTATTTAAGTTACTTCCAAGTAAGCATTTAATATGATCAAATGGGATGTCCAGACAACAGGTTTTGGATCATTCCCTAAATTCAGGTCTTATCCTGGGACTGAAATATTGATAGTAAATAAAAAGTATTTTCTCCACAATTTTCCTTATCCTGTTTACCTCTGCTCAGCAGACGCTCATTCACGTTGCTGGTGGCTCCTTCCATGGATGACTGATGTGCACACAGACCAGCTAAGGCACCAGAATCTAGATTCCTTTTTATCAAATATTCTCTCACAGGCTTCTAAAAGTTTCATGTCTTTGTGACCTTACATCCAAATCATTGCAAATCAAACTCCATTGATGCCAAGACCACCAATTTAATTCACTCTATCTGCCCACTATGAAAATGTCACCCCAATCATATTGTGATAGTGGAAATATTTTCAGAATATCTATCTAAGCTACACCCTAAAACAGAATGGAAAGTTTCCTCTCAAGTGTGAATAACATTGACCAGAAATTAGAGAAATTTGTGTTCTCATGGTATTATAGGTAGTATGCTTGCTCTGTAGAATAAATGATGATGTTCCTGTCTACGTTTTTCCAGGCATTACAAATGCTGTTCAAAGCAAAGCAGAAAGCACACTCACTGGATTTTCTGTTAAAAAAAAAACCCCAAACTACTACATTTATATTCACCAGATGCACAGCAGCACATCTCTCCATTTCATCTACAAAAATATGTAAATTCCAGGCAATAGAAAGTGATTAGGAGATGTTGGGATCCCCACCATTATGAACCTACTGAAAATTACATTAACATAGAAAGAGAAGTGGTGAGGAATATTAATGGATTTACAAAAGAATAATGCCCCCAGTAGTTATTAGTTAGTTTAACAGCTCTGAAAGGAGTGAAACACAGGCACAATCCATTAAAAAACTGATCACAAATATAAAAGAATGTTTATCTATAAGCCTCTATATATCACAAATTTTATTGAAAACAAGCCTAATTACCACTGGAAAAGTTTTATTCCCTAGAGGTTACTTTCATTAATAGAAAAATAAACAGAGGTGTGTGTTTATTGAACACAGGCATGCTCCAGAAATCCTGCTCTTATCAAAAGAGAAACAAAATCAAATTATGTTGTGGTTCAGTGAGTGCAGAAACTTGAGTAATCTTTTAACATCTGTTTACCACTTGTCTTTTCCAAGACAAGTTTCAGAGCTTGTTGGGTTTGTTCTGAAAACTCCTCTGAAAACAATATGAAAGACTAAGTCTTGAGTTTATCAACTGGACTCTCTTCTCTTTTTTTTTATTTTTTTTTTTTTTTTCATCAGTGTAACTCCTGTGATTATAAGGGGGTTGGGTAGGAATTGAAAATACTTGCAGACCAAACCTACCCTGCACAATTTTCCATTTTTGTTCCCTTTCTTCTTCATATTTCTTGCATTACCCTAGGTGAGATGTCAGATTCCCTTCTCCTATATGTAAAGATGGGGAAGAAACAGAGTATTCTACAGATTTTACTGTCTGAGTGCAAAAAATCCCTCCCTGAAAATACATTATCAATACTTAACATTTTTCTATCCAAAGTAGAGATAAGAAGCTAAGTGATTTATCAGTGGCTATTTAGATGCTTACCTCCCACTGTCATTTAAATATTGGTATAATTTTAAATTTGAAATTAGAAGGGAACTCAGATTACCTAAGGTCCAGAACAGTCCCTTCGCTCAATATTTTAGTCACCAGAAGTTTCATCATCTAGAATGATGAGTGCAGAAAGTATCTTTGATGGTGGAAATAATTAAGGAAGGAAATAGAAACATGTCAACTTCTTCATAAACATAAGCTTTTTAAAAATTAGGGCTAAGCTACTAAAATACTTTTTAGAATACAGAGATCATAGAAATATACAGAAAAACATTTAAAACTGGTTCTAAAACTTTTTTTTTCTCCACTGGATTCACCTCATAAATAGTATCTTAGATATCTTAAATATCTTAGCCATTTAAGAAACGGCAATAAATCTCAGGCTTAGTTGAGTCAGATTTGTGTCCTGTGATCCTACCTATGTAATGTTGTTCCTCTCAGTACCAAGCACTAACCAATGCTTTAAGCCTAAAACATTGCTGCTGATGATATCATCATTAATCAGGAATGATTCACTAATCCTGGCTCCTCCACCCACACACCACCGTCGATCAAACCGAGAAGGTTAGACATGCACAAATGAAAAGAAGTATTGTTCCTACTGCATTAGACACACATTATTGCAGTAGCAATAGGCAGTATCACTGACACCTTCACAAGGTAGCACTCTGTGCTCTCACAAAAGCATGGGAGTTTAATGTTGCTGGTAGTCATTGTTTCCAAGGAAAATAATTGACATCCAGTTACTACAAGCTGGTGTGACCCCTGCTTGTGAAACCACATGCTGCTTATTGTCTGGGAGGATGATGCATGTCACTACTAAGCACTCAATTTCTGGTTCACAAAGGAAGGATCTTAGAGTGTATTCACATACTAGAAAATTACATGTTAAAAGCTTGGCTGGCAGCACTGCCCTTTTTGATCATTAATTAATTGCAGTGGCTTTCTTTAATGAAGGCTTCCCACCTGCTTTTTGTTTGTTTCTTCCTTTTATTTTTTTTTTTTTTAACTGCAGAGCAAAAAAATCCGCTTTTTTTTTTGCTTTCAAGAAGAAAAACCTAATCTGCAAGTTAATGTTAAACTAGGCTTCTCTATTTGTACTTGTACAGGGAATGAGAAGGGAATGACTTTTATCTGCCTGGCAGTTTAAGCAGTTCATGAAGTTTAATGCCTGATTATGCCACACTGAAAATCTCAAATTGCATGTAAGTAGTGACATACATGTGGGCTGCTACCTTCGTATGGAATCAGTGGCGCTGTGTAGAAGGACCATGTCTTACCATGTAGATAAAAAACAGATACTCTGTATTACTGCTGCTCAAAGGGCAGCATTTTGTTAAATACAACAGACCCAATCCTGCAATTACTATGACCAAAAAAAAAAAAAAAAAAAAAAAAAAANAAAAAAAAAAAAAAAATTATTTAGGAAGCACACCTTCAATGATAGAGGTCCTCAAGGAGCAGATAACTCTTCCACCTCAACACTTACAGTTTCCTGCAGTTCATGCAGGTATAACCATGCTATGCTGTACTGAAACCATCCTACACAGTGCAAGAGATATTAGGACACTTTTAAAATGCTGTTAAACTTGGAGGTCAATGTAGCTGATCTGATTTGCACTGATGAACAAATCCTGAAAATTTAGAGGTTCAGTCCATGTGGAAAAATGTTGGTTTGTGCTCATGTATTTAAAAACTGCATGTATGTAAAGGATAATAATTTCAATTTGACAGGCAGATTTAATTCTGTAATTTTCTAATTTTGTTTTTCAACCTATATGTTAATTTTCTGTGCATATATTTTTCATAAATTCTCACCACAGCAAGAAATATTATAGACATATATATGATGACATGTGAAAAGCTTCAGTATTGAAAAAAATCCTGCTCTGAACCACAGTATAGACTACTGGGAGAAAACAATAAATGTTCATTAAGTTCTTAGTTATTTGTAACAATATTTTAAAGATGAGAAAAAAAACCATGCACACTACTAAATGAGTCATGAGATCAAAATTGGCCTGTTCATGAAAAATAATCAAGGCATTCTCCTACTCTTTGTTTCTGTGAGGACATCAGAAACAAAACTAAAAACAAACCAAAAAAACAAAACAAAACAAAACAAAAAAAAAAAAAAAAAGAAAAGAGATATAATGTATAACAGCTTAAGAGGGATTTTGTTGCCACAGAGGCACACTCCAGACTCTGTGGCACCTTCATAAAATGTGGCAAAAACATTTGAATGGAACCTTTAACATGAAAGGACCATACCCTGTTAACTGGAGCACGGAAGACAGAAACACATACATAGACCTGTGTTCAGAGAAAATGTTATCTGGAAAATTCCTTCAGCCACAAGAAAGTCAGTCCAGTCCAGTGATTCAGTCACTCACTCTGCCAAATTACTGGAACTACTTTTCTGCTGTTCCTTTTGAAGTCTTTGTTCACTGTCACTGTCCAAACATCTAAGGATTAAGGAGACCACGAAAATGAGTTAATGTCTCTGCAATTGATTGATGACTTTTTGACATTTAGGTCTGTGATACACACTAGTATTCTTTTCTCTTTCAACAATGCTAGTAAATGAAAATACAGTATTTCTTTAAAATTTCATTGTCATCTTTCTGGCATATATATATTTTTTTAAATGATTAATTTTTTAAACATTAAGCTTCGTTTCTAGGGCTATATTAAACTATTGGAAACAATTCTGTAATTAAATAGGCTTTTAAAATGGTTTCAAGATATCCTGCATCAAATTTTGATGCCACTAGACACACAGCAGCATGACATTTCCCAAGAAAGGAGAAAAAAAAATTCTTATTAAGTCAGTTTGCATTTGGAGATTATTTTTTGGAGGAGAAGTTGCTTATGTTTCCATGATGTGCAGAAAAGGAGAAGAGAGAGTTGAGTGGAGAAATGTCTGCATCTTTTAGATCCCCATATGGGCTTCTACTGTAGATGATAAATCTGGAAGATCCGTAAATATTGTGAAGTGCATTTTTTTTTCCTTTTTTTTATCTCTATGAGGTAGCTAAATCTTTAACATATAGAAATTATATGCATTTTCCCACAAGGAAAAAAGCATTAGGCTTTAAATACTCACAGCAAAAAAATTCAAAAGCCATGACACAGAAGAAGAACAATTTTCATGTTAATGATAATGGAATAGGAAGTTTATCACGTGTCTGTGAGTGGTGGAATTTTAGGACTGACAAAAATCAAATTATCTCTGTGAGACAAGCCTTTAAGCCAAATAAATTCCTTTTCTGATTTTACTAATATTTCTGGACTCATATCAACAGTGAATGTGATCCTCTCTGTGTAGGTATCAAGATAGGCATCCTTATCATGTAACAGACAAAAACACACCATACTATCCTTACTTTTGAAATTTGCTGTTCACTTTTTATCTGTATTTTAATCCCCTTGCAGTCTTTGGATACAGCTCCTCATATCTGCAATCTAGGTTTCCCAGGAACTACAGTAAATTTTCTCCAGCTGAATCATATGGATCAGTGGAAGTTCAGGCTGAAATTCAGTAGAACATGCCAGGGTAAATCAAATAAATACAGTTTTCTAATTGCTAGCAAAAGGCTTTTACTACTGTAGCAGGCTTATCTCGAGCTGAGCCTTTTCTATTTTTCTTTTGACAACAACTGTGTAGTGGTGAGATACTACGACCTGAATTTTTTTAACTTTGGGCAGTTGCGTGTTGTAATATCTTGCTACTTATTGGATAGGAATAAAAAGTGCTTAGTCAGTGGGGAGCAAGCTATTTATGAACCTAGAACAAAACACAATGAGGGAGTGCAAAGATGCTGGAGGATACCAGGGACCCCCCACTGTAAGCCCAACACACAGTGGCCAGTTACTGGTCAATAAAGTACAGCCTTGTAAGCCAGTGGCCATACATGGACCCTATTGTGAGGGAGAAGAAATCCCTGTCATATTCCTTCCAACAAACGACTTGGGATGTTTATAACTTGCTGTAGCTCAAATCCTACCCTTCCTTGAAGCTGCTTACTTTGAGATTGAGAGACATTTAAAGGGTGAATTTACACTGGAGGAAAAGATTAGATGACAGATGCTTGTGTGTAGAAATCTTGAGTGTATTATTAGCTGTAAGAGTTAGTATCATTGTAAGTACACTAATAATAAATGGTAGGCAATTTGGTTAGACTGTTCAGACCGTATTAGACTAACAATAATGTCTTGGATGTGTTCCCTTTTCCCCACACAAGATTAATAGCAACTTCTAAACTCTGATATGCAATACCTATCATAAAAGAACAACTCTGGATCATATCAGAAGATACAGTTGAAGATAGAGATAATGCAGTGCACCACCGGTTGTTATTTTGTATAGCAATGGTGACAGCAAAAGTGACAATTTATTGTCACTCTCTGTTTCCACCTTGTCCTCCTCGTACTTTCTCAATTACTCCAGTGCTTATCTTTTTAAGGTTAGTCACTCACTTCCCTAGTTTTACTTAGTTTTAGTTAAAACAATATTTTGTCAGCTGTTCTCTGGATTATTCTAGGTAATGTCAGAAGACACAGGGCTTGAAGATTATTATGTTCTGTGCTTTCTGAGTTTAAATTGCATGCTTTATTTTTTTGCCTGTGCAACTATCTTTATCAATTTTGGCTTGAGAAAAAGCACAAAACCTCAAAAATCTATAGAGATGGCCAAATAGGTTTATATTTATACTCCCCTTGAGACAAAGGAGGATTGAAAGAATCAGAGGTATATGAACTCTGGTTGTACCTCCACAAGGGATCCATATCAAATTTGGAACTCCGTAAATTGCACCCCCGGTGGCCTTAACCAAGACAGCAAGGAAAGCAGAGATATCAAAGTGACATGAGCGCAAAGACAGCTTTTAAGAAAAAAGGATTTTATTTTAAGAAACAATGGTGACAGCAAAAATATCTGCCAGACTTTGCTGGTAGTGATGGTTATTGCTGCTGTCTGTTATAGCTACAAGTTGGCTGCTTCTCCCTAGGTTTCACACAGTGAAAATAGCATCACTTATTTTTATGCGGTATGCAGTGCAAATACAGTAAGGGCATAAACACAGACACCTTAAAACTCTTTGTGTCTACAGTGCTCACAAAAGAGCCAGGTGAGCCAAGTTTTTTTGAAGAGCACTTTATTTTGAATCTCAAGAATTCTTGGAAAGGAAGCGACTGGTCCATTAAATGCACCTTGTCAGGCTCTATACACTCAATCGTTTTGTCATTCAGAATTCTCCTGTTTTCAGTATCCATGCTTTAATTGTGGACAAGACACTGTTCCCAATGATAGTTTATTTTGCAACAGCCATGTTATCCCACCTCTATTATTGTATGATAGTGTCAAATAAGTACATCATGTCAAAAAATCCATTTTCAAATTGCAAGCAAATTGCTGTCTTTTGGACAGCATCACAAGCTCTGTGGGCTGCAGAGATTGCAACTGTGGAAACAACAGAAGACATGGCTGCATTACAGACTGCTCTGCTCTTGTTTTTGATTCTGTGAGCACTGCTGACATGGCAGCTGGAGTCAAGCAAGCTGGGAATGCCAGCGTTGAAGTTCAACCAGTGCTTTGATTCCATGCCTGTTCCACATGGCGTATAAAACAAACATACAACATTAGCTCTCTTTCAAGCATTTCAAAGGATTGTTAAACGGCCAAGAAATGATTGCTAAACAGATTCCAAATATACACCACAAAAGCAAATGGAAGAGCTGGGATGAGAATTACTTCAATTTATTCCATTGAGAAAAATGATGTTGGAATAATGTTAAGACCTCTGAGAAGTAAAAAGAAACATAGATAGAATAAAGTTTGGTATGCCTGCCTGAACAATTACAAGTTTAGAAAGCATAAAAAAATGCAGTGTAGCCCAGTGCACTCTGATTCTTCATATTCTTGGTTAAGAATTAGGTGGTTTTGAAAGTTTCCAGACTGGAGAAACTTTCTTTTCAAAAAGTAGTTCACACCATCTTGTAGTTGACCTTCTTTTTCTAAACACATTCAGGTCTGTTAACAACTCTTGCTTTACATACCTACACTACTACCTTGGTTGCAGTATAGAAATACTCTAGCTAAGTTTCCTCTAAATATTTTTGATACAATATGCAAGCTGGAATTACAGCAAAGATGTGAGTTCATGATACTTTAACATAAATATTTTGAGTCAAGATTCTTTCATTCTTGTAGACAGTATCAGTGCTGAGAGAAGTCATTGCATACAGCAGTAGTACAAAAAATAGAATTTAATATTTAGTTCGTACTCTTGTGTGGGCACTAAGACTTTTATTTTGCTCTCTTCTAACCTGACTTCTGTGTTGCTGAAACTTACAGAAACTCTACAGCTTTAAAACTATTAACCTGCTGTGAAATTCAGTTAAAGTTATGAATTCAGTTTTAAAATTAGGAAATACAATTAACAGAATGGCAAAAAAACCCCAAAACCAAACCTGAGAAGATAAAGAGCACATCTGAGACTTGGCTAGAGCTCCACAGAATCTGAGGAAGCCAGCTAGTTAAAACCAGGAAAGGGAGGAAAATGCTGTGATAACAGATCCTTCAACTAAAAGCCCTTGATCTGCTGAGCTGAACACACTAATTAGTAAGATGTCAGACAAAGAGCATTAGCAGGAACAGGACATGTAGTTTAATCTACCTCCATGTGTTCTGTGATTTTCAAAAATGTGTCTTTCTGGTGTATGTGCAATGAAATATGCTTGTATTTGCATTGTAGAAGAAGAGAACAAGGGTTTGCTAAAGATTTGGCTTCTGAATGGCAAGCATTCATGTAAAAAGAGGTCTCAAATGCACTATATTTGGAATATTAATTATTTAGATTTGTAAACTTTAATAGCCATGAAAGGTTTTGAAGATGAATGCTGCTTGGCAAGTGAAACTTTCTATATATGTTACAGAGCTAAGAGAAAAATAGTAATTCACTTTCTTAGAAGACTTCAGAATTCTAGAAAGAAATCTTCACACTAAATCTGAACAAAACTTTTCCAAGTTTTTCTGGAAATGAATGTCCATTCAGATTCCTTACCACAGGACAATTACACCAAACCAAAAAACACACACATCATACACGCATGTGTACGCCCTCCAACCCCTGCTTCAATTTTGATTGCCATTTCATAATTTAGCAGAATGGGGAGGAGGGAGGGGGGAAGTTTCAGAAAATTTTCCACAAGAAGCCTGTAAACCGTGTCATTCTTAATATGTCACTAAAGGACACTTAGCTATATATTTTGGAAAGTTTGGCATACTTTTGTGGAACTTTTCACCCTTGATGAAAGGTTCCATCAACACCTTCACAAGCAATTCTAACATGGACTTTTCATAAGAAACTACAAGAGATTTTTGCCTTAGAAATGAAGAGAGATAACCAAATTTAACCATTTCAATTCAGAACTTTCCCTGTAGGTTTAGGACATTTTCTGAATAAGTTCATATCCTACAGTTTTGCCAGTCCCTGTCAGTGGGGTCAGTTGAAGGGATTATTGCGTGATAGCACAGACCTGAGATTATTCTTATGTTCACCTCAGTAGGTGAGTGCTGAAGTAAATGACACATTTCATTTAACATGACCTGAAAGAAATAGGACTAAGCTCACTTTCTCTTTTAAATGTGACAGCAAGATTAGAGTTAAAAAGGAAGAAAGACTGAAGGTCATTGTTTGTTAAGGCAAATGAAGGTTTCTTGGAATGCAAGTAGGAAAAAAGGCATGATTTTAAAGATGACATTTTCTGTTGCTAGCAGAACAAAATGCTATTTTAAAGTGGAAATACCAATCTATCTGCAAAGAAGCTTATCATGCATATCATCATTTTACATGCTGGTGTGGTCCCTATAGGATTGTAGCAAGATCCTTGGGGTGCCATCATATCACTTTGGAACCAGTAATGGAACCATCCCACTCTCTCTATGGATTTCTTGTGGAAGTATTTTGCTTTTGCAGCTTCATATTGTAATGCCTTCATAATGGAATCCCTTCAGAGTGATATCGAAGTCATCTTGCCATCATTAGTGCACATCGTAAATGGTACCATTATAGGGTCTCCATTAAAGACTTGCATTAAAATCTTATTGAAATTGTTACTATGTTATTGTCCCACCAAACTGACTGGGCATGTAGCTTGGAAAATGGCTGGTAATGTTCTCTAGTTACTTTTCAAATTGACCTTTAGTATTTTTAATACAACATATTTTGTTTATATTTTTTACTGTTTCTATTACCACTGAAATGTTATTGTTCTCTGGTGTACTATAAACACTTTGTCTTTTTGCTAAAATATCAGTGGCTGTTTTTTTTAAAAAAAATATTTGTATTTTTTAAGCCTTCCGACTGGAAGATATTTCTTTTAAGAAGCATTGATAACAGTACTTAAGAAGCATAAAGGAGGTTTTAAGAGTACTGTCAGAAGAGCAAAGCTCTGTGTAATTCTTTCTTCTCACTCATGTGACTGAAAAATGTGACAGTCCAAATACATTTCATCTGAAAGAGAAGAAAAAAAGGAAAATACTTCAACAAAGACAATCTCTCAAATCCCAAAATACGGAGTTATTTGGGTTTATAATATCATAGCTGCAATCCTACTGTTATGTTCAAGAGACAATAAAATCTCTCAGAACTTTGGAATATTTGAAACACCCTCTGAAAAGAATGTAGCAGCCCTGTTAGGTTCAATGGTGTGATCAGCTGAGTAATAAAGCTAGAAAGAAACATCATCATAGATTTACCTGGCTAAGACACACCTCTGCAGAGAGAGAGCTCCAGTTACACTACCACCACGTAAATACAGATCTACTAGAGGTTAAAACGAGGCATTTGCCCTCATGCCTGACACACAGAACGTGGATAGATAGATATGCTAGCAGATTCAGGTCTGGGATCAAAGTGTGCCACACGGGGATCGCTGTGTGCAGCCCATGTTCCAAACCTTTCAGAGCTGTTCTGCTGCCCGCCTGGGAGGCCAGGCTCGGGGCATTCCCCCGGCTGTGTCACAGGGGACAAACCTGATACAGCTCCCATGGCACTGGCAAACAGGCATCCCGGGTTTCAGCACTGAAGAGGCCTAATAACAGAACCCCACTGGTGTATTTTTTCAAGACGTGCATTCACAGTTCATATTAATCAGAAATGAGGAATATCCCAGAGGATCCAGCATTAGACCTGCTTGTGAGGATTAGTTGTGGCAAATTACTCAAGGGATAAATAATGCATTCAAATTACTTTGGGTCTGAGTGGTAGTAGGGAGATCTTAGTTCTGTGTATTGATGTCTAAAAATACATTGAATAACCTTCTGACTATTAGAGGTAAAAGGAGAAAGACACTGGAAAAAATCAGAGATGTTAGCAAGAAAGGCAATAAGCTCTACATTATTCAAGATTAAGGAATGCTTTGTTGTAGGTGGAAATTAATTAATGCGAAATTACAACAGAATTCCTAAGGGATTACATATTGCAACCCCATGAATACTGAAAGAATTCATCATAATTAATGGTATATTTCCAGAGGAATGTTGCCCATTACATAGCTTTATAATATTTCTTTCACTACTTCAGGGGCTTTATTTACGAAACATACACAGGCATTGCACACAAAAAGGAGTGTGTGTGTATGTAATATTTCTACATGAGTGCATAAATATATACATTATGTATATGAAGGAGGGTTCTTATTTTTATTTATATTTAGTTTTCACATTTTTCGAAATGACAACTGTATCTCCAAAAAGAATGCATCTCATCATACACACATTTCCTGGTCCTATCACACAGTCCAAAAGGGACTCTAGCGAAAGAAAGTGTTACTAACACTTTTAGTTCTGTGTTAAAAAAGGGCCTGCTGGCAGTGTGAAATGACTGATCTTGAATATGACAGGGTGAGAGAGCTTCTGAAACTTTTTGTCACACAGCCAGTCCTGCAGTTTTGGGACTATAGAGAAGAAGAATTTGCAGCTTGGAAAGAAATGCCTGGAATCTGCACCTCAACAACCTGGAGATTTGAAACAAGAAAACAAGGTTCATATTTGGATCTGTATAGCTTTAAAATATTTGCAAATCCCTTCTGTCTAAAACATGAGTCTTAGTTCTGCTTTTATGAATCTCTTGAGAGCTGTTCTTAAAAACAAAATAATAGAACCGAGAACCTATTTACCTTAATGACTGAAACTACTTATGTAATCTGATATTTTCTTAGAGCTACTTTCTGAAATTTCTTTTTATGGACAGAATTTTTCATTAGCCTTTAAAAAAAAAAAAATCAGAAAATTCTCAATTTTATTTCCCAATAACAACCTCTCTTTAATTTTTATCTCACTTGTCCCCACTTTGTCAAAGTAATTCATAGCTTAAACTTCAAGGAACCCCCACTGAGCTAGTTCCCATTTCCTGTCTTCTTTTGGGCTTGTTTTTTGTGGGATTTTTGTTTGTTTGTGTGTTTGGTTGGTTAGTTTTTACTGCTTCATGATAGTAAGTCTGGTCTGAAGCAAATGGAGTGATTACAATAATGCTTATTGCAATTATTTCAACAGTGAAAAATGAGTTGCAGGAATTTATCAGATTTGTAACATTACATGAATAATTTCACCTGACCCATAAACTGAATTAAAACACAAATCATATAGTTTTGACATACTTATCAGGCATGATATCAAGTCTGGTTTTAGCTTCTGTAATCATTTTTCATTTTTGTTCTTCACAGAGCACTGGGTTCAATAGATAATTTTCAAGAAAGAGGCCCAGTTGTCTGATACTTGGGCAAAATACAAGGAGTCAAAATGAGGCAGAAGTTGAGACTCTCTTGAGGTCCTTAGATCATAGGCTAATAAAGAGGTAAAGGAGATTAAAAAGCTCACTTGTTACTTTTGTAGGCTAATTATAATTTAGAAAAATTTTATTCCCAAAGGCAGATACAGTAATGATTAATTATCATATTTTGATTAAGTCAATGATATGATGTATTTTCTCATTATATATGCTAATATCTAGTCAGGCTTCACAGCTAGCCCCAGGATAAGGTCAGAAACAGTAATCTCAGCGTGGATAATACTTGTAACCTGTATTCAATCTAACACATTCAGATCACCATCCTCAAGGTTTCATTAAAGGTGGCAAGTTTTTTTCAAGAAATATTTAATTTTTGTATTCTAATTTTGATTTTAAATCATCCAAGTTTCCCTTGCAGTGTACATGGTTTCTTAATTGAGCACTGACAAGATTATAAGATGATTTTTTGTTTATTTTTAATGAAATGAGACATGGCTCTGTAATTTCTGAATTGTCTGCGATCATTTGAACACCCTCTTTCTTAGCAATCAGAGTTGAAAAGTGCACTGTTACAAGAGATGCTTGCCCTTTTGAGTCTTCTTGCTTTAGAGCCCCAGGCTGGTCACAACTGCCACTATCTCATCAACCATGAGACTATTTTCAATATTTCAGCTGGTAGGACCAGCAGTGGATTTTCTCAGAAAGACTTTAATTCAGCTGAGCACAGCTACAACTACTACTTCTAGCCACGGTTTCTTTAGCCTTAAGGAAGTTTTTTTGAATGTTAAATATCCAATATAAGTGCCAAGGTCTTGATTTTTTTCCCTGTTTACTGCAGTGCAATGTGTCGCTCCTTACAAAGCAACTTAAGTACAGCTATGAATGGTGTCTAGTCAAATTCATTAACTTTCATCGTGAAAATGAGAACACCTAATTAAGAGCCAATGGTCGAAATTTCCATAATTATAGAGCCAGATGAAATGTGTTTCAGGTTCCCACAGGAATCTAGATAGTTTTTCTTGCATTAATGTTGATTACACAAAAGCACTATGTATGAAGATATTCCTTTATAACACTAGGTCTAAGAAGACTTTTTAGGTATTTTTTTTAATTTTACCAAGTAAAACTTTTAAAAGTTAGTTGAGTTCTCTCCCTGAGTTCTACAGCAATCCTGAAGTTAATAAAATGTTGACATCATAATACAATAAGAACGACTAAATGGATTCATCAAAGCTGTTTATGCATTATGTAACATTTTACAATTGTGTAATTTGGGAATTGGAACAGCATATTTTTATGCCTTTTTAAATTATATATTATTCCTCAGAGTGAACTATTTTGGATATTGCATCCAACAAAGGTTATCAAAACAAACTCTAAAAGAGGCAGCTTAAAAATAATATGTTAAAATTGAAAGATTTGTGCCAGTGAGATAACACAATTATTTAGTGAACAGAACAAATGACTATGACCATATCCAATATGAAATCTTTTCCAGATCTACCACCCCTCATTAATTCTAATGAACTGAATCATTTGAAGCTGTGATGTAGACCATTAAGTGATTTTATGGAGCTCCTCCAGGTCAGTGTCACAGTGAGCATTTTTTATTATCTCACACTTAAAAGCATGTGCCTGAAATCATACACACAAAAATAATTTTGACTACCTATTAGAGCTCTGTATTGCCATGGTTCATTCATACAAACATAAATTTTATAGAACACCACCCACCTACTCATTCAACCACCCCCAAAACTCATAGAATGAGAGAACGCTTTTGATTGGAAAGGACCTTTAAAGATCACCTAGTTCCAACTCCCTGTCATGAGCAGGGACACTTCCCAACTAGACCAGGTTGCTCAAAGCTCCATTCAGACTGGCCTTGAACTCTTACAGGCATGGGGCACCCACAGGTTCTCTGGGAAACCTATTCCAGTGCCTCACCTACCTCACAGTAAAGAATTTCTTCCTTATATCTACTCTAAACGAACCCTCTTTTAGTTGAAATCCATTGTCCTTTGTCCTGTCACTACAGCTCTCGGCAAAACGCCTCTCTGCATGTTTCTAACAAATCTCTGTTATATACTGAAAGGCTCCAATACATTCTCCCCAGAGATTTCTGTTCTCCAGGCCAAACAATCTCATCTTTCTCAGCCTTTCTTCAAAGCAGAAGTGCTCCAGACCTCTCAATATTTTTGTGGCTCTCCTCTGGACCTGTTCCAACACGTCCAGGTCTTCCAGAGCTGGACATAGTACTGAGGGTGATGTCTCACAACAGAGGAGTAGGGTGATCATGATTACTGCTCTTGACTTGCTGGTCACACTTTTTTGTTTCGCCCAGGATATGACTCTCTTTCTCGGCTGCCAGTGCACATCTCCAGGTCATGAAAATTTTTTTGCCCACCAGTATCTCCAAGTCTTTCTCCAGAGGGCTACTCTCAATCCAATCATCTTACAACCTGTATGGATGCTGGTGGGTGTCCTGACTCAGGTGCAGGACCTTGCAAGTGACTTCATTGAACTTCATGAAGTTTACATGACAAGTATTACAGATTTTCTTTCTCAGCATATGTTCTGTGGGTGTTTGCATGAAGGATCACTGAACTCCATTCATATGGCATTCTCAGTCCTTTAAGGTAAATTTTGGAAATACTAGAAATAAATTAATGTGTTTTGCAAAGATGTCTCCATCACAGCATAGAATACAGACCTTGTTTCCAAAGCCTACAAAACTTCTGTTTAAATTCCCTGTGACCAGAGTCCAGGCTAGCCACATACATAATGTCACATGATGCTATAAACTTTCATCTTCAAATAATTTATCCTCTATTCTAATTCTTAACAAAGAAAATGTTTGATTATAAATAGAAATCAAATCATTTAGAATCATAGTATTTTTACAATTAGAGAAGAAAATAGAATTTTCCCTCTCTAAAATGTATATCAATTTATCACTATATATTATCAGTATTGCTATTGATGTTTATAGAGGCAGTCACAAGCTATGGCTTCTCTAAGCCAGAAAATATAAAACACATCAGAAAAACAAAACAAATAGTAAGTATTTGGTGAGCTGCTAAACTTATGTGCATAAAGTAGCTCATGCTGATCCCTATTTACTCCCAGCCAGGTTTCTTCATGTACTTAAGATGGCTGTGTTTTTGCAGGCATGTTTGAAACATGAGCAAGAGGCAATGTGGTACAGAGAAGAACATGAGATGCTCAGAAGACCACGATAAGCAGTAGTCACTCCCACCAATACCACAATGTATGCTGAATTTTATTTGGGTCATCTCTACAAAAGTGTCCCATAGGAGAATTGAAAGAGAGCAATGAAGTAGCTTTCATGATGTTCATGAACAGTGAACATGACATGTCCTGGGAAAATATTCTAGACATACATTTGACAACCCTGCTGGACTGAAGCTGGAAGAATGGGCTAAACATTGGTCTCCCAGCATGTGTATGTGCAAATAAGGAGGTACCAAGCCATACTTTGAAAAGACTTTGAAAATGAAAGCAGAAAAATCATTTTCACACTGAAAATATTTCCATCCCTTCCCTGGCGCTAAGAGCTTCCATAGAGGAAAAAATAATTTGGCCATTCAGATCAGGCATGGAAAATTCAGATATCAGAAAGTAACAAATATGCTCACAGTGAAACCTTAGAGCAACTATTTAGTGTTCCAGATTTCTCTTTTCCTCCTAATCATGTGGTTATATACAAGGAAAAGAAATACTGATGATAAATACAGAAGGGTTTTTCTATATCACATGAAGGCAGAAGAACATTAACTCTGGTAAAAAATAGAACAAAATTAAACCCACAGGTATATCTAGCAGGGAAGATACACTTCTACTTACATTGATAACAAAAAAGGTAAAGTTTCTTATTTTTTTCCTCAATCTCTTTTGATTTAGAATGCATTTTTATAAGGTATTTCAATGACTGACTTGTAAAGTTTATGTCCAAATAGGCTGCACTTGAACTGGATATTTTTAGCATAAGGAAGGGGTATTTTAGCAAGGGAAATAAATACATTTCTATGTATTTATGCTGAA
Source organism: Promerops cafer (assembly GCA_013398275.1). Classification (NCBI taxonomy): domain Eukaryota; kingdom Metazoa; phylum Chordata; class Aves; order Passeriformes; family Nectariniidae; genus Promerops; species Promerops cafer. The sequence goes on from VZSE01013513.1 coordinate 802,933, forward strand.
ACAGCAGATTTCTAACAATACACATCTTAATTTTACCACTGTGCTTGCCAAGGCTTTCTCTGTCATTGGCTGCATCACTAATTCAGTGTTTACTAATAGCTCTATAGAGGAACAGTATTTCCATAGTAACAAATGAACAATACTAGAGATATTAATCATTTCTACATCATCTGTGTACAGTTTGCTGTAAAGCAACATTTTGTAGTTTGATAATTGCTAGACTGAAGTGATTGTACATTATGAGATTATTAGCATAAACACTTAAGAAGATGAAGAATGCCTGTTGAAAAGGGGAAAAAATTGAAGAAAAAGTGATATTGTACTGCAAATATTACCATAAGAAGCAGCAGGAAGAGCTAATTTTAATATTAGTCACTGTCCCTAATATCATTCATCTCCTATGGATTAATCCATGAAAGATCTCTCCAAACTTTACCAACACAGAGACATGTATGTCATTCAGCTACCCAGTTTCTCACTGAAAATACCTTTTGCAGTAGTAAAAAAAGTCTGATTGCTGGCCACTTTGGAGACATCTCTATGGTATTAGGGCACTTGGTGGCACAGGGTCATCAATCAGATAATATATGAAAATATATTAAAAAGCCAGAGGATGTAGGAAGGAAGGAAGGAAGGAAGGAAGGAAGGTTTACAAATTTGGCAAAGTGACAGTGACCAATATTAAGAAAGAAGATGCTGAAGATTTGTAAGGCAGGTCTCATTTAATTTATGATGTAAGACCATAGCTACACTTCCTTGATCAAGACTCTGTCCTTATTCACAACAGAATTTGAAAAATATATTTTGTTTTTATTCTGATCAGGACTGTTTTTAATAAATAGGGTATCAGGTTAAAATACAGAAGAATAGAATGTTCTTCAAATGTAGCTGCTAAGTAATCAGGGCCTCATTGTCTGAACCATGCTGATGGTTACATATGAACATAGAAAACAAGTGTGACATGTTTAACATTTAATAGTGTTGTGATAAATATTCTGCCTGTTATTTTAAGTTCATTAAAACCCAGACCAGGATTGGTTCAAAGATGAGAATTTAATAACAAGAATGGTTTAAGTCTATAGAAACTTCCATAATTGTATTGAACCCTGCCAGTGACCAGAATAAATCTCATACAGCAGAATTAGAGCAGCCTTCCAGGTGCAAGATAACCCCACTAAACCTTGCTCCTCAGCAAATCGACTTTTTCTTTTATCATTATTACCTAATATTATCTAACATAGCTTTTTAAAGGTAAAATAAATAAAATGGGCTGTGTTATTTTAAAATTAATTTACATATTCTCTATTTACTGCCTTCAGGCTGTTTTTCTAGGTTGCTTCTGTTCTCCCTTCTCCTGCTCTCATTGTGTTTTGAATAAAAGGACTGCATTTTTAGTTGTGTTCTCCTGCATTTCACAAAACTTCAGAGCTTGGAATTTTCTTGGGCCTCCTTCATGTGTGTCCCTGGTTTCCATTACAATAGCTGGACACCATTTAAGAGTTACTATAGCAGATATTAGAATCTTTTCAGTGTTCAAGCACTAAACAACCCACTTCAGTCACTTAACACACGCAATTTGCTGTGAGAACATGTTGTGGTACCTACACTGAATTAAAGCTGATGTATCAGAATACCATACATTCATTGTTGTCTTTTCAAAAGTTTCATAAATCATCTTTGGTATGTGTTTTAGATGTCATTTCTTCAACTCTTAATGGTGCAATGTTGCCAATACCAAACAAGAAGCAAATTGTTTTGCACTATTATCCCATTAATTGATAGCAGTTTCTTCTTTCACTTATAAGCATTTCAAAAATCCCTGAGGTTTAAGCAGTTCTCAAAGTTATATTACATAAAGTTTCCCGTACCAGACAGCTTTCAAATTCACTGACATATTTTGATATGAAACATTCATACAAACTAGTTGCAGCTCAGAAAGGGGCATCACTTCAAAATATTTCTAATTGTTTTATGATTTGGAACTGAAAAGCTTTACAAACGATCCATAGTTTATTATATTATTATATTTTTTTTCTCAGGAGTTCCACTCTATCTCAGCAAAAATGTCTTTCTCTGCCATTTTAGAAAAATAATATTTCAGTGAATAAGAACAGACATCAAACAGCTGTAGACAGACCTGAACTCTGTATTTCGTATTCATTTCCATGGCTTTCCAAAAAGGGTTAATTTTACTTTACTGGTTGGTAGGCTGATAGACTTGCACTGTAGAGACTCAAAATCAGCGGAAACATTTTGAAGGACTTTGGCAAAGTAGACTCATTACCACTAAAGCTAATTAGCAAGAAACGCTTAAACAACCTTGATAAAACTGCTTATGGAGTTGAATCACCAAGCAATTATTTATTGTCTGTTAGCAGAAATGCATGCTATTACAAACCTACAGGAGTTTCAGTCTGTATACATACATTGCACTAAATGTTATACCATATGGTTCTGGCTGATGCCAAGACAAATGAAGAAAAAACAGTATTTCCAGTCCATTTATCTTTCCCTACTTATGTATTTTCTACCTGCAGCTCCTAGTTTCCATTGTTGTCCCTGCAAAAAGGTACTTGGAAGTCCATCAGCAGCTTTCACAGATATGTCTTCAACTTTGAGTTTATCAACACCATGTAGTCCCTTTTTTCTACACCATTATAAAGATTCAGACTGTTTGTTATAAGCATTCACATAAGAGTAAGTGCTATTGCTGACTCAGTCTAGCTAGCATTTTACTTCTGCCTCTCTCTGAAAACACTAATAAGTTCCATAATCACTTGCTGCTTCGTCAGCGCATAGAATAATTCTAAAATCTCATCTATTCATCTTTTACAAATCCTATTGAGTACTTCCTCATGTGCTTTATACCCTTCTGAATCCAAATATTTTTTATTTTTATCATTACTCTTTAGAGAAATTGCTGCTGGGTTTTGTTGTTGTTATTGTCTCTGGTTTATAGTGACACTGAATTTAAAATGAAAATAGATTTCATTATTTATTCATAGGACTTGATTCACCCTCATTGTGACATTGTTTTTGATGTTGGCAGTTGTTGGCGAATAGTGTGGAAAGCTATAGGGCATTTATTTGACCATAAAATGCCATAAACAGTAAACCGATATTGTCTTGCTTTCATTTGGGGCTTTTTCATCTTCAAAACAAGAAATTAAAGTAAAAAAAATCAAATTAATTCTGTGAGTTTTATACACGTGAACTTCATGTCTTGCTATGAAGGCTGCAGAGTGCAAATATTAAATATTACTATGAGAGTTTTGATAATCCCTGTCAAGATACAAAAATATCAAAAAGAAGCTTGATATCAAGATTTACCTTTATTAAAAAAAAAATAAAACTTGATTAGATAAAAAGACCTCCTTTCTTTTTTACCTTTTTTTGTGTCATTTTTAAAATTTTATTTTAATTTTGCATGGACAGAAGCCTTGGATAGTGAATGCAGAAAATAAATTTAGAGAATAAAAAACAAAAAATTCTTAAGTCAGGAAAAATAACAGTATATTAAAATTTACTGTTAATCAAAAGGAAGGTTTATATAAATAAAATGGTATTTGAAATTACTATTTTTTTATTTTAATTGGTATGCAAACAATACATATAAGCTGCAGAACATAATCTTGAACTTTAGTCAAGGAATAAGATGTTCAACAATACAGCCACATACTAATATAGTTAAATTCAAGAGTTGTATCAATCATTGGTGGTTTTGAGGATAAATGAAAGTACAGGAAATTTTAAACTGTGTCTCAAAGCTGCTGTCTAGATTGAAACTATCCAATTTATATCTGTCACAGGCAAAAACTGCTCAAGTAATCTAAACCAAAGCAATTTTTTGAATTATTAATGGCACGTACTTAACAAGCAATCAGTACACTGCACATTCAGGATCAATGTAATTCAGCAAATAAACCACAATGCTAGACATGCAAACCATTAATAAACACTTATGAATTTCTAAACCCATCTTCAGCTAGTCCCAGGCGGTACTGGTCGCACACACACGCACCCATGCACACCCACACACCTCTCTGAAGGGCAGCCTGTGCCCCCAGCAGCCCTGCAGCATCCTTCCTCCCCAGGCAGTGCATGTTCCCTGCCTTGCAGAACCCACCAGGGGCCACACTCAGGACCACAGCACCACGCCCTGCACTGCCCCTTGGCCAGTCGGGTGCACGTCCCATCCCAGCAGCCACCCTGGTGCCACACGGTGATGGATGGTGGTGCCAAACCATATCTGGGCTACAGCTTCTCCTGTTGCTAGGGTTGGTCATCCTTAACATGGGCACAGCTTTCTTTATTTGATCCACATACTTTCTTCATGTTTACTTTTGTAGCTTACAAGTGTGATTTTTGTCTGACTTAGGACATAAAGTCATTCCTGCAATGTCTTTCATATCTCGGTGGGGTTATATTTGGAAAATGGTATCCTTTTGCATTGCAATGCAAACTAAGTGCCACAGTAAGAACCACCACCAGTGATCATTCATACTATGAAATTAAATTGGTAATAAATCACAAAACAGTAGTCTTTGATGTTTGGTTTTACCAGATAAATGCTCTAGTAAAGCTGTTAGGAAATGCCATGTCTGCCAAATTCTCAGTTTGGGTGATATGCTCAGGCACATTTGATGCCCAAATACCTCCTGGAGGAAAAATTCCTAATACTGATATCATTCTACGTTGGCGGGATATTTGTGCTAGTTCTGTGTGGGAGCCTTGTTAGTGGAGGACACATATCAAAATATTCCATGCTGTGGTCTGACCCTGTCTTGTCACAGTCTGACTCTGGCTTCAGATGAAGTTGCATAATTCATGAACAGTTTCCAAAGTAAATGGTGGATTTAACATGCCTGGTAGCCTTCATCTGACTGAAAGGTAAGTTTACAAACAGAGACACACACACACACACACACACACACAGAGGCTCCACCTACAGCTGCTCAAAAATGTTTTAGCAGAACACTGTACAGCTCCAAAAATACAGTTTTGTTGAAACCAAGTTGTTCTACATGAACAGTAAAATTTTGAAGAAGTTTTCCACAGGAAAGTGTCAAAATTAATAATTTCATCCTTCTTGTTTCAGTCTGATAATGCCAAAACATTTCATTTCAAATGTATCACCCTATTTCATGTTATTTGACATTTAGATTAAATGTTAATATTAATTTTAAGAGACAGATTAAATGTTAATATTAATTTTAAGACACTGTATTTATACACTAGTATATGTATAAACACATTACATATTTTTTAATCTGATTCTATCTGAATTGTTGATATCATAGGATTTTTGTATTATCAAAACAAAGAGTTGGGATGTTGTCTACCAGAATTTATATGCTGGAGATTAAAAGACTTAAAGAGAAGAAAAAAAATATTGTTAGCTCCTCCTTGGAATAGTACAATTTCCTCAAAACTGTAAATTGTGAAACTGGCCAGGGGAGCCAGAGAAGTCCATTTTTTAATGCAGTGGATGCTGGCAAAATCCTTGCAGCAAAGTAAAGAGCAAGGCAGTTATATCTGCAAAACATAGCACAAAGATTCAATGCTTTGAGTCAGTATGCCTCACTTTAAAATAATCTGCCTGGTTACCAGTCACTTTTAAATCATGGGGAAATCTCTATGTTTCATCAAATCTCAGAGCTTTGTAGATCCAGAGAAGGGATGAATTCTTGGACATCTTGTTTGTTTACCTTTCTCATTAGCTTAGCTAATTGGGTTCAGATGTTAATATACATTAAATCATCCTTTTTCTTTTAAATGCCTGTGAAGAATGCTCAAGAGACAGGTTTAGAGTATGAAAGCCTTTATGCACAAAATGTCTGTGGTCATGACCACAGCCATTCAAGCTCACACATATCAGCCATCCAGGGAATCTCACAGCTGCCTGACAGATATCAGGCAAGAGGAAATATTAGGTAATAAAATCTCAGCGGCGTACTCAGTCCTTGGCTCCTCTCCATCTGCCGACAAGAGTGAAAAATGAGCACTGGTTCTCCTGTGATATACATCTGCCCACTGGTCTCATGAAAAAAAACAAAAGGCCAGTGAATAGCCATTACTACATTTGGAGGATTTTACCCACTACCCACTCTGAGCCCCTTCGTTCCCTGATACACATCATGTCAATCAAGATCATAATTAGGATTTTTTTTAAGGTAAATATGTTACTGTTAATTAATCAACTGCCTGGGTGATGGTTTCAGGTAGTTGCTGGAGTGCTTTGGTGTCTCACACACAAGATGTGAGACATTTAAGCTCAAACCGATGAAAGCGCTGAGGAAAGTTCAGACCACCCTGGGTCTTACTTTTGCAAGTGTGACTGTTGTGACAAAATAGGAGTGACTTGCACATAGATGTAAGATGCCACCAATCCCCATCTCATCCTGATAAGTTAAACTCTAGCTAGTATTTTCAGAGGCCATAACAAAACACCTCCACTTTATTTCCATCTCTCCTAAGCTACTGACTAATTCTTCAGGTACTGCGACAACATTTGGCTACTCACTTTTCTTAGGCATGCAAAGAAACCCCATTCATTTTAAAGTTTGGTCAGTCACCTTTGCTTATGTAATTGCTAAAATGCTTCTCCAAATAGCCACAAGGCCAATTCATGGAGCAGGTTAGCCTCGGCAGCAAATCATGTTTAATTTCTTCCACTACCACTCCTAACATTATTATGGAAGCTATTAAATTAACAGATTCCCGTGACAGTGTTTCATTTCTCATTATAACAAAAAGGCAAGCAGCTAACACTGCAGAATTTTCATGAGCTAATGCCTTGTAATAAATCCATTAGAAAGCCATTGGTATCTAATTGTCTAATCACAATGAAGGCCTAGGAGTGACGTGGCTGTAATGGGATTAAAGTAGATTGTAGTGCAATGCCTACATTCTCTGATCCAGTCTGGAGATAGCAACAACCTTGCAGGTCATTTCAGTTAATTTCGCCAGACTCGGAAGAAAAGAAGGAAAAACTGCTTTGATTAAATAAGCAAAAGAACAGACACTGTTTTGTTTACACTTGAAAGAGATAAAGTAGATGTTATGGCTGGAAAAAATACAGCATTAACTTGAAAGTAATCTAAGGTATCAGTGAAGAGCTATTCCCAGGACTGAATTTGGTTGTATATGAGGAATGGCTGCATGTGGTGTGGTGAAGCAGGCAAAGTTCTGAGTGTTCTGGAGGCACTGAGTGATCAAGCTTATGCCTCTGCTCCCCATAACAATTTGGCCTCAAAATTTGCAGCTCCAAGGCGAGAAGCAGCCTTCTGCCTGATAAAACCCTTTCTCTAATGCAAACAGAACTTAAGGGAATGGACTTGCAAACATTGATTCAGTGACTCTGTGAGCTATTAGGCTTCCTTGCTCTGAGTGATGTAGAAAAACAGAAGTCTTTGTTTTTCTGAAACCATTTCAGGCACCTTGGAACATTGCTTTGAAATTTTTACTGCCAAACATGGAAAGATGCTCTACCCTAGACTTCACTTTAACAAGATAAATGATTTTTACAAAACTGCTGAAGACTTTCAGGAAATAAGTTTATCCCTTTCCATTAGAAATCTCTTTTCTCTTTAGCTTCCAATGTAAGGTAATTACACCATAGTAACCAAAACAGGGCAAGTACATGTGAGCAAGGGATAAGAGCTGGGCTGAAAAATCACAACAAATGTGTATGTATTTAATCATAGTAGGTTCAGATTCTTGGTTCAGCTTCCTAGAGCGGACATATCCAAACTAATCTGTCAATGAGGCATGGTTATTCTAGGAACTGGGAACAGGACTAGTCTTAAAATAAAGTACGCTGTTATCATATGGTGATTTTCAAAATATTTCAATTTATCTAAGTGACACTACAGTGTTTAAAACAATTACTGAAATAATTACTCTTTCAGAAGAGGAACACACTACAAATCTGACATGAAATCTGAGCAACTTTGTTTAGACCGCTACTTATTCCTTTGGCACAATAAAGGCTTCTGTGTCTTGAATACTACTAGTTTGAGAGTGTTAAATATTTTGTAAAATAAGGAAGTAAATAAACACAGGCCTTCACCTACTGTTGTGATCAAACCTCAGCCAGAAACTAAGCAGCACACATTGTGCTGCTCATTTTCCCCCCGGCCCTGCTCGGAGGGAATAAAATTAGAAAGAAAAAAAATTAAACCTTGAGAGTTGAGATAAGAACAATTTAAGAATTGAAACCAGGCAAAATAAAATCAAACTAAAAACACTAATGATGATAATAATAATAATTATAATAGTGACAAAAATTTTAGTAGTTGCAAAGAAAAGGAGAGAGAGAGATAGAGGAACAAAACCCAAGACACATAAGCGATTCACAGTTGCTCGCCAGCTCCTGACCGCTGCCCAGTCCACCCACCAGCAATGATTGGCCCCATTATGGGTAACTGTCCCAGTTTGTATACTGAACATGGTGCCCTGTGGTATGGAATATCCCTTTGGCCAGTTTGGGCCAGCTGTCCTGGATGTCTCTATCCTGGCTTCTTGTGCACCTGCCTGCTGGCAGAGCATGGGTAATTTAAAAGTCCTTGGCTTAGAGTCAGCACTGTTGAGCATCGACTAAAACATCAGTGTGTTATCAGCATTATTCTCATACTAAATTCAAGCCACAACACTGTACCAGCTACTCAGAAGAAAATTTATTTTATCCCAGTTGAAACCAGGACATGGACCATGTTCACACCTTTGAGATAAACGTCACTTGTTTCCAGCGCATGTTGTACAAACACCCAAACTGAGTGTTTCGCTGAGTATATTTTTCCTTTTCATACTGTACTAATTGTGTAAACTCAGAAAATCACAAAATAGTTCAACCAGACCATTTTGACCTGATGAAACATGTCTCAAAATTTAAAAGTATTTTTTAAAGGAAAAAAATCAATGATGTCTGAATTTTTGGCAGGCCATTTTTCTTTATGTGGTATCTTTAAGCAAAATGTTCAGTGCAAGACTTGTGATTCTCCACTAGGAGGCTTCTTTAAAATATTAAACACTGTGTGTATTTTGTCAACAATGTTAATCTGTGATGAAAAGAGTAGGGATATATAATGTTTTAGAAACAAGAAAATTAAGGCATGCATTGGGACAGACAGCACAGTGAGTCACACACAGAATATTGGCTTTGACAGGCTCTGTGCTGAGTATGTCACTCCTGAAGTTACTGGGACCTCATAAGATTGTGTCTTAGCGTTAACTCCCTCTTCTAAAGGCTGTTGACCTATTGGATCTATCCTGATTCCATATTAGTGTAAGTGACTCTAAGGATTTACTCCTCAAGCAAGCAACAGGCAAACCAAAATTGCACCTAAATCAATAAACCTTGGCCAAGTTGCACTTGTTGAAAATCTGCTTCTGGAGTTTTAAATTACTTGTTTACTTCAGCAACTGATAGCCCAAAACAGGCACTCTGGTAAGGAACATGAAAGGTTTAACTGTACATTTATGTGTTCATCTCCAGTCTTCAGAAGCTTGAAACTGAAAATCTCTGTGCAAGACTCAGAGCTCTTCTTCCAAGTAATTGGTTGTACTAGATCTAAAGAGTCCAGGTGTCACATAGTGTAATTTGTGTCTGTGGGTAATATTATTGACTAAGCTTATGCTCTGCATAAAAACTGAAGCGCTGTCTAATGCATTTAGTGTGACATTTATCTTCTTAAATGACCTCATTCTTTCTTTTCTGCTTTTAAATATACAGAAGCAACATCCTTAGTGTGCTTAGCCAGTAATAGAGGTGATTCTCCTCTCTATGGAAGGATGAGACTGTTTTCCACAATTTATATAATTTTGCTTAATAATCACTAATTTAAAAAATAAAGATTTTACATTGTAGCATATATTAAGATGCTAAAAACGGTGATAAAGCCATCTCTATAACTTTGCTACTTTTCAGAATAAAACATTTCAAACGCCTTTAAACTTAATTTGATAGTCTGGCAGTGCCTCTGTGATATTAGAGATATAGCTCTGTGCACTGTCAAAGACACACCTCAAAATTAATCTGAATAGACATCAAATTATATTAGGAGTTCTTTGTATCTGAGATGTATCCAGAAACCAAGATTAATCTTACAGCTCTACAGCTCACTAGCAAACTCCTCCTCACCAAGCAGAGAGTAGTGCTATCCAATGTAGGAAAAGATAAAACAGGGCAGCTGGACTTGGCTTTTCTCCCAGTGACAGGAGAACATAGAAAAAGCATTAACAATTTTTTGCTTCAAAGTCATTTGGGTCACAAAATAATAATAATAATTTAAAAATGTTATTGGCAAGAAAATAATTGGACTGATTTCAGCCTTCAGAAAGAGAGTTTTGAAGATGCTATTTCAGTAAGCTGGGGTTAGCAGAGGATGATACAGTCTGATAGCACAGCTGAAAATAAATATATGAATTTTATTCAAAAGTGGGATAGGAGAGGGAAGGGGAGGGCTGGGAAGGGAAGTAAGGGAAAGAAAGGGGAGAGGATCTATCCATTACTTATGTCCAGGTTTTTCCAAGTAGCTTGACTCCAAACTTTATGACTGAAAGATGAACTCACTGAATAATTTATCCTTCTGTTTTCTAGCCTTTTAACACAATGAAGTAATTACTTAGCAAGTATTGCATGAGGAAGACAGATATCTTGTTGCAATTTATGTTTATCTATAAAAGATGTGCAGTTACATCTGAATATAGGAGGAACCTTACCAAAGTGTCCCCCTACAATGAAATTTAAAGCAGTTTCTGCCTGAAACATTAGGTTCTTCCTCTCAAATTCAGCACAGCAACTTCTGATTGTCTGTACAACACCTGCCAACAACTGCTTTCACAGTTTCTGTCTTTTTTCTTACTCGCAGCTTTGAAAACTGCACTGGGTAAAGTTACTCCATCTAGGAGTTGCATCAAATTACAGCATGGATTCACAAATTCCCTTTGTTTTGGCTGGTGGCATATGCCTGCAGTTTGCACCTGCATTTAACAGCAACTGTGACAACATCCACCAATGTGATTTAACCTCCACAAAAGTACTTCTTTCCTCCTATACACTTTTTTCTAAAATTCTGACTGAAATCATGTGGTTTGCAGCATGCTGGGGAGGTCACTAGCTTCAGTCATAATTACCCTGGAGAGAAGGTAAAAATTAAAAGACTATGATGTCTTGCTGAGAGTGCTTATTGTTAGCATTGCCATTAGTGCAGAGAGTAGCAGGGGAGATCATATCCTTCTGAGTAAAGTTATATAACTGACAAAGGGCCCTCAGCCTCCTCAAACTGTCCTTACTATATCACTGTGCTGTTAATTCAGCACTTCACAGCTGGTCTCTGCCTAATATCAGTTAGGAACTAACCAAAGAAGGCAAGAAGAAATCCCCATACTGTATCTCAGAGTTTTAAAGGTTAAGCACCACCGTGTGACAAACAACACAGAGCTAGTGTGAAGGTGCACTGGAAGTGTGCTCTCCAGCTGATGAACTACTGTATTTTTCACTAGCTGGACTTTTAAAAGGTCATTCAGGTAGAATCTCAGATAGAAATACAAAGTGTGAAAATGAAGAAGTTACAGAGAGCAACCATGAGAATTGATGTTGCAAAGACACAGATTAAATGTATGTTATTTAGTCAGAATAATATCCCAGCTGGCCTTTGGGAGGTTCTTCCATGTCCAGTCTGTATTGGAGCTTTTAGTGATGATGACTCTTAATTATGACAAGAGATAGATTTAAAATTATTGGGAGAATTATCTTTTAAAGAAGAGGGCAGAAGAATTTTGTTTCCCTTGGGTACCATGGAAAAAAGAGGTTGCACAAACTTTTCCCCTACTGCTTTTGTTTTGTTTTTTTCTTCCCTTTTTTGGGGGGTGGTGGGGCAAAAGGACAGGGGGAGTTACTTTATGTGTTCTGATCTATTTAGAGCAAGATGAGCAAAACAAAGTGCACTATGACCAGCTAAGGAACCATTTTAGGATCATTGACAGTGGGACTTCTGAGTCTTGCTTAACGAGGCATTTATGTTGCACAAGCAAAGAATCAAGAGACATTTCTCCAACACATAGTTTGCAGGGAGCCAGTATTGGTCCAAAAGCCAAACACCTGGCTGTTTGTTAGTCACTGCTCAGTGCCTGAAGCTAACCTAGATACCTTATACCTCAATGCTTGCTTTAAGAACTGGTTTCTCAGAAGTAAAATTCCTCTGAAAGGCACAGACAAAAGGTTTACATACAAAGGAAGTCATCAGCCTATGTGAGGCTTAAATTGCCAATAAGCCTAGGAGAAAAGCTAAAATGTAGGAGGTGGATTCACAAAGATATAATTTGTTCTTTCTTGTTTTGTGATAAATAGCTAGACAGGAGTTAAAATACAGGACAGAATTCAAGTTTTCACTTGTGGTCAGACTTCATATTAGGTAGGTGTAAAAATAGAGATTTTAACTGCCCAAGAGTAACAAAAAATTCAGTAAATCTTTTATCAGATAACAGATTTTCTAGATTGTTTATAATTACTATGACTCTGAAACAAGCTATTTGTGTCTGGAAGATAACATTGGTTTATTAGCTCTGGAACCTTAGCAGGACTGGTGATCTTCCTTGCTAAACATATATAGCATTACTTTAAAAGGAGTTTCGAATTACTATAGTCATTACCAAGTAAACTACAATTAAACATCTCCAAGAAAAGCTTGTCAATGTCAAAGCTTGTCAAAGCTTGTCTTTGTTTTAAAATGAGGAGAAAATTGTAAATATACTCTTAAAAGCTTCATCTTTTCCCCATCAGAAGACTCAGAAGTAAAACAATTCCTCCCACTCACACCCACAATGCCCCTTGTTTAAAAAAAAAAACAAAAACAAAAACAAAAACAACCTCTATGAAAAACCACTCTTTTCATATCTCATGGAAGAGGAAAAAGGTCTAAGAAAATTTAATAGCTGGCAAAATTGTTGGAACATTTTTGCATCTAGGGTGGAGGGAAAAATAACCCCAACACAAAAAAAACCCCATGCACTTTTATTACCAATGCCAGAAGACTTTCACAGTAATGCTTTTGGGTCTTGAGAATTACTCCCTCTTTTAAGACATTTGTTTTACATGCTTCCATGAAGCCATCTCTCCATCCTAGCCTCATTTTAACAGAATAAGTTAATATACCACACTGAAACTGCAGTTTATCATGCTGAGAATAGGGTGCAAATGAATTTATGTATCTTGAATGTGTTTTCAAACAAAAACAGTAAGACCAATTTGCCTAAACATAATTTTCTCTAGGTTATACATTCAGAATTCTGGAGAATTATAAAATTAGTAGAGAAGATTCAGTGAGAAGATATTTATTATAAAAGTAAAAAAAAAAACCAACAACAAAAAACAAATTAAAAAACTAAACCAAACCACATGAATTTTTAAAGTACTCTTATGGAAATACATTCATCTGAAAAACAGATTAGGAATTAAGGGCTTTGGGAAACAGGAAAAGTGTTATATGAGAATGTTTTAGAAATGTACCTGTAAGTGAAATTAGGAATATTACTGGAAATAGAATATTGAATCTGCAGCTGCAGTGGTTGGGACATTGTTACCTCTGGTTTTCTACCTCAGAAATTATGAACAAAAGGTGCCAAAAAAATATTTTTTAGTTCTCAGGAACCATTATTCTGCCTTTGGAAGAAAACTTATATAGAGTCTACATCTCAAAAAGGGCATATGCTGAGGCTGAATGAAAATTTCCTCCACCCTGTTATATCTTCATTAATTTCTGGTTCACTTCCATATTTATATTTCAAATAAACTGAATACATATTTCCTTAAATATAATCTCTGGATTTAGATTGGAAATAAATTTATAAGTATGGACATGTTTTTCTGGAAAATTGTTCTACAATTATGATTATGTGGAAGATTCCTTGGTTCTATGTAACCTTGGAAATATTTCTGGGTCAGTTATAAACAAATAAGGATCTACCAACAGATACTCCAAATGTCGCACCGTGTCTTAATTCTGACTGGAGGAACAATTTGATTAATTTTTTGTCACATATTTTTGGTGAGTAGCAATCAACAACTGCTGATGGAAAAGCTGGCTGAGCCTTTTTAACCTTATAAAGCCCTTCCAGTTCCTTCTGGGAAAGAAACAGCAAAGGAAGAAAATGAGAAATGTTAGAGCAATTTTGTTTCATTTCTGAACTCTTCAAGCAAATGATAGCACCTCTTTTCTCCTCTTCCTATTTTCCAAGTCCTTCTGTTTGTGTGCCAGGGAGAGTGAAGATGAAATACCTGCAGTATTTGCTCCAAAGGTCTGGTGGAAGATTTGAGGAAGTTTGAGGAAGAAGATTAGAAGATGATTGGAGTGGGTTGGTGGAGTTTGATGTGCTTGCTGAGATACAGAACTGGAATACATAATGCCCAGGCAGGAACTGCAACTATTATTTTCAGCTATTAACCCAACTGAGTCTTGTTCTTTGTAAAGCAATGACTGATCCTATGTAAGACTTTAATTTCCAAGACTGATGAAGTACTGGACCGTAGACTGTCTCCTGTTGAGGATGTTCTTATACTGTTAGATCTTGAGAGTCATAATCCAGACATTTCTAAAAATATTAACACTTTCATGTTTCTTTTAAATTTATTCATTTTTCTGCTTTCTCGCTTATTCATGCCACACTGCTGTCTCCAAGAACTCCCCAGGTTGCATTTTTCACCACTTATCCTTAGTTTAATTCATATTTTGAAATTGCACAAACATTGTAGGAATTCTCACTGTTCTTCTGACCCCTTTGAGTTGAGAATGTATTCACATTTTACTTCAGGACTAAAACATTCTTGTATTAGACCTCAGGAGAGTATCATATGAGGAGGAGCTCAGTAATATAACGTTTGACTATACACAACATTTGAGAAATATTGTAATGATTTCTTTTACCTTTTGTTTTTATTTAATGAGAAAACTTACCAAATGAAGAGTGTCTCAGAGGTCATGATGCCTGCAGCTGAATATGAGAGGTTTCCTGGATTTCTCTCTAAAATAATACACTCTAATCTGAAAATTATAGTTGAAGGGATACCAAGTATGAATACGGTCCAGAGAAATCTTATACACATTCTACTATCGATGTTGTTGTTTCTCAGTTACACTGCAGCTTTATGAAATTTGAAAATTTTCTGCTCTCATAATGTCTCATCATGGCAATGGCAATCATACATATTATTTTGTCGATCCACAAAAGGCAATTTTCATAGATTTATATCACTCAGGCAAAACATACAATTGCACTGGTCAGAAGTAGATGTTAAAGGATGAACTTGTTTACTAGAAAACATTGAGATCTCCTAATTAAAGTGCTCTTTTAAAAGATTAGAAAAGTAAGGACTTGAGCAGGGTCACAAAGCAAAAAAGACTGAAAAAGCCTTTATTTTAACAAGTCATTATGCTCTAATATACAGAAGGAAATTGCCAAAGCATAAATATAACTCCTGGACCATGTAGTGAATGTGTTTTTTAAGGTCACGTAAAGAATCACTGGCAAAGGTATCAGCAAAAGCAGGTTTAATATAAAAGTGAAAGCACAACAAAATTTGTTGTCCAGGTTCACTCTACTACTTGTTAGATGGTAAAGCACATAGAGAAAAGGCAAACAAAATCCAAAATCCAAAAAAATGAAATAAACTCAAAACTATCTACTTGGGGGCTGGGGTAGTGGTGAGAAATTCCTCTCAAGTTCCATGAAGTAATAACTTTGGATGCCTTTACATCTTCTTAATGGGTGAATTGTTGAGTCTGGAGGAGTGGGGGTATCAGCCCAGGATCCATCATCAACGTTGTGATCATCTAAGTGCAGCAGACTTGAGACCTCATTAGCTCTCAGAGACATCCTGCTTAGAGGGGGGTTTTTGGTTGCATCCTGCTCTGGAGAGCTCAAAGGATCTCACTTAGGACTGCTGCTTATAGGGTCACAAGAGATTTAGTTTCAGTCAAAGTGATTTTCCATCCTGGCCTCAATGTGGGTCAATAACTTTCTTTGAAAGTTTGATAACGAAAATGTTATTCCATTTGGGTTGTTATTCAGGCAAGAAAAATAAGTTTCCAAGGCTGTTAGTTAAAAACCAGGAGCTGGTTAGACAGCACCAGTCCTTGGGAACAGACTGCGTTTCTGATAAGCTCTAGAGGAACTCAGCCCAGGTGCAGTTCGTAAAGGCCGAGGAACAACGAGAGATTCTCAGATCAGAGAGCAGCTTGAGGCAGGGGAGGGAAGCACCACCACACTCCAGTAGCTACTCTCCACATCCAGCATCTAGTGAGTCCACAGGCTTTATCCTACTCACATTATTTGGCTCAGTCATTTCCTTTTTTTTCCTTTCGGTTAATTTTGCCTATTTTATTATTTTTCTTAAGATTTTATCTTCAAGTCTAGTGTCACTACAGGAAGTCAGAGAGCAGCAAACTTCAAAAGCAACAGTAATCCTTTCTCTCTTGAGGATTCAAAATTTCTGCTAATGGAAGCAGAATAATTTCTGAGGGAATATTTTGAAGTGTTTAACAAGAGTAACGGATGAGCTGATATTCACTAACTTTGAGATTTTTCATTTGAAAGTAAAGAATACGAATCACTTAAAGAAGACAGATGTGAGAAAAGTACTACACAGAAAGGTACTTAAGCTCAGAAAATTATTCCTAAATGACTATGCAAATTATTAAAAAAAAAAAGAGCCACCTTTATTGCAGCATGCCCAAAGGGAATATAATATACATTAAAAAAATTATTTGCCTTTATATAGGTTAGATGACTCACGTACAGATGTTATAAAGTGTATGTAATGTAATATTCAGCAAAATAAATAACCCAATACTCTTTGAGCATCAAGGAATGCAAATGCCCAGATAACTGTATAAAAGATTAAAGATCTTTTGTCTTTTGTGTTCCACAAACTAAAGAATTTTATGAAGGTGCAAGACACATACAGAAGTGAGCGATTATTTGTTTGGATTGAGGGAAAACTGAAGAAAGAAAAAACAGGAATTCATATGCAATGTTTTTTATAAATCACAGATCTCTAAATAAAAATTTGGAAGACAAGTAAGATTGCAATGGTTTGTTTTAGCAATTACAGTCAACACATTTAAGACAGCTAGATGCATTTTTGATGATGTTTATGATAATTCTTGTTTGTTTAAATGGTATTTGTTGGTGAGATTTGTTTATTTGTTCATGAAAAAAGTCATTTTTTCTAGGATCTGCTGATCCAAAAGACTCAGCAGCCTGTACTATCTGCAGAATGATGGAAGTCCTCAGCCCCTATATATACACTTTTGCTCCATCACACAACAAAATTGCCTGTTTCCTCTGATTGATTTTTGGATTCAAAATATGATGAGCTATTTTAAAAGGACACCATGGACTCACACATGTCAATGAGATTTTTTTGAAAAGGCTGGGTATGAACTGCATTAAAAATGAATGAGATGCAGAAACCTATGTGGATAAGAAAAAAGATAATGATGTTTGGTTATTTTTCTATCCAGTAGATCTAAATGCAGCATAGTTCAATGAGGAACCAAAAACAAATGGTTGTTTGCCATACTACATAGTTCTGGCCTACGTGTCTCATCAATGTTGTGTGATATTTTTATTACCTGATCCACTAACTTAATGGGCAGATTTGGCACTGGTTGCCTCAATGTGTCCATTTCATACTAAGAGTTTTGTTTGGAGTTAACAGTTCTCAGCTATTGTCTTCTCACAGCAGAAATGTTCCTTCAATCCTCTTTGAAAGGATTTCACCCTAAAAGAACAAGCTAAGTACAGGAGTCCTATTTCTGGTCCTTTCCACCTACTTCCTTCTCCCCTAGTGCTTATTTGATTTTGTGTGTTACTTCATGGATGTACCTCATACTCAGTCCTTTTGATAGCGACTTTAATTTCCACTTGAAATGGTGATGCTTGAACATTCAGCTGCAATTCTCTTATCAAGCTGATGAAGAATTTATCAACCATTCCTCAATTTGCAGTCTATATTGAGGTATTTTTTTACCAGAAACACATAGAAGGCAATATGTTTTTTTCTCTGTAAAAACATTTTTATTTCCTCTCTTGAATACCAATTACATTATTTAGAAAAATGAAACAAAAATTCTCTAGATCATTTTGACACCTCATGAACTGCAGTGCAAGATAGGATGCTTATGAGATTATGTGTTTACTCAACAAGAAAAATACTGAATATGCATTCTAAATTATTTCAGTAGCAAAATTATCAGTGATGTCTTTCTTGAGACATTATTTCATGAACACTCTACACAAAAGTAAATCGAAAAGAGACTGATATTTGGTTTTCTTACACTTCTGCTGTGGGACCAGCATGTGTGTTTTCATACTTCATCTTAGCTATACGTTCAGATCTCAAAAGACCCAAAGACTGATTATTTCTTTAAGGTGATAAAAATATGGCTGCTCCTGACATTCCACATGTTTCAGAATATCACTTTGTCATGCTGCTTCTCTTCCTGTGACAATTGAGCTGCCAAGCTCAGCAAGACTGACAAATGTTCCAAGGTGATGTTGCTCCATTTATACTTCTGAAGTTCATTCCCAATTGACTGAGTCAGTGTAGGAAAATTTAGCAGTTTGTTTTTCTTGTTTTATTTTTTCTAGTGCTGAGTTGTTTTAGGGCCACTGAAAATTTAGAGATGCACAGACACAAGAAGCATGAGCAGACCTAAATGTCAGCCAGAATATACATTCAGAGACTTAAAGTCCCCTGAAAACACAATCCCAATTTTTGGGATGCATTTAGAATAGTAAGTATAAAATAAAAAACCAACATATTGAAAACTTCTCTGCCCACCACTGAGCACTCGTAAGACAATGGTCAACTAATTAAGTTCAAAATTTCTTGAAAATTCTAAAACAAAAGGTAACTGAAAATAAAATCATGCAATCCCATCCATTCAACAGTACAGGACAAAAAAATTGGTCAGATCTTTCTTTTTTTGTGTGTTTTATGTGTCAATAACATTTTTTTCTCTCCTGTGAAATCTGTTCTCATACTAATAAAAGGAAAACAATGTTCTTCAGTAAATAGATTTGGATCAGCTTAGGGAAGCTAAAGCCCTGATAGAATTAAATCTGGCCAGGGACATTAAGGGCGAAAAAAGAGGCTTCCATATATATGCTGGTGGTAAAAAGAGACCTAGAGAAAATTGATAACATGGGGTTAAAATGTTTCTAAAATCATGGGAAGGTGGGAAAGGGACGTTGAGCCTGGTAGGCCATGGGAAAGGAATGTTGTGCTTTATTCTCAATAGATCATGCAAAACTGCACCTGCATATTGATAAATGATGTAATTGTTAAGCATATTGATAAAATATATGATTCTTGTTAAATATTATTATTGTTTAGTAGTAACAGTGGTTATTGTTTAACAGTGATAGAATCACGATGTTTAGAGTACCTGATGAAGATCATGGGAATGATATTTAAGATGAAATTATGCTTATACAATAGAACAGTGAGTAGTTATATAATATTATAGTATAACTATGTATGCATCTCGAATCAATGTCAAAGTCAGATTTGGGTTTGTACCCCTGGCTTCCAGAGCTCTTCAATAAAAGCACCTGCATATAATCCATCTGTGATTATGTGTTCCTGAACGCTAACAAAATGGGCCTTCTCCAGAAAGAAGTGGGAGACCTGGCTACCTGGAACATGGAAAAAGTACTCAAAGAGTCTTTTACCTCAGTCTTCACTGGCAAATGATCCAGCCAACCACACAAGTCACAGAAGGGAAAGGGCAGGGACTGGGAAAATGAAGAACTGTAGGTGGAGATCAGGTTCAAGACCATCTAAGGTGCCTGAAGGTGCACAAGCCCATGTGACTTGATAAAATGAATCTGTGGGTCCTGAGGAAACTGCTGAATGAGCTGGCTAAACCACTCTCCATCATATCTGAGAAATCATGACACTCCAGTGAAATTCCTATTAACCGGGAAAGGGGAAACATAACCCCATTTTAACAAGGGGAAAAAGAAAGACCTGGGGAGCTACAGTTCAGTCTCACTCCGTTGTTTGACCAGATCTTGGAGCAAATCCTCCCAGAAACTATGCTAAGGCACATGGAAAATAGTGAAGTGGTTAGTGACAACCAACTAAGTGTATATCATGTCTGACAAATCTGGTGGCCTTCTATGATGGGATTATATCTTTGATGGGTAAGGGAAGAGCAGCTGATGTCATCTACGTGGACTCGTACAAAGCATTCAGCATTGTCCCACATGATATGCTTGTCTCTAAATTGGAGAGGCATGGATTTGATGGATGGACCACTCAGTGGATAGGGAATTGGCCAAAGAGTTGTGGTCAACAGTTCAATGTCCAGGTGGAGAGCAGTGGCTTGTGGCACTCCTCAGAGGGCAGTATTGGCACTGGTGCTGTTCAGCACTGTCAGCGTCCTGGGCAGTGGGATCAAGTGCAAGTTTGGTGTGGTCAACATGCTGTAGAGAGGGTATATCATCCAGAGAGACCTGTGGGCCAGTGAAAACTTCATGAAGTTCAGCTTCCAAACCAAGCCATTCTATGAGACTATGAAGCCTGAATACTGCCTCTTAAATATTGCAAATCAATGGCCTATAGGCAGGTGATTTCATCCTGTTAATCTGCAGCCTTTTATGAATTTTTATACACTGTTCTGAATATACAAACTGCGTATTCTCCTACACGATTTTTTACTTTTTGAGGAAAATAATTTTAGTGTATTTACTTGCTCTAATTCATTACTTAAAGTGGGTTAATACAGTAAGAGTTCTTCTGACTACATATTTAGTGAGAACATATTGCCACACACAGCATGAGTGCTGAGAGAAATCTATTTATAGGATAAATGCCTCCTCTACCCCATTTGCTATACAAAATACATCCACACACATATAAAAAATCTTGAGACGGAGAGATGTGTGAACACTGTGTATTTTAAAAGGTTTTTCCATTCCAGCAGCTCTAATTGCCTATGAACTTAACCTTTATGGTTCACATATTATTCCCATGCTATGATCCAGACACTCCTAAAAGCTTCCAGAGGTTTGATGCTAGATTTATTTATCCTTTGCATAACTTCCAATAAACAATATAAAATCTGCATTATAAATAAATCACATCTTGCACATTTAATTGGGAAATTCAGAATAATATGTGCCTCCCAGTCTACCAAGTGAAATCATCAACATCCATGCTCTAGTTTACAGAAGAAGAAAATGCTTTAGCTGTTGCTAAGTTACACTGAATACCCATTGAATTACACATGAAACCTATGTTAATTCCAAATACAGTCATTATGAGTGGCAGTATTACAAAGAATACTGAATAGATTTGAAATAATAGAAAACCAAATTAAAGAACTGCCATCACCTTTTCCTACATTTTCTTCAGCATTTCTGAACTTTTTTTAAAGCTGTCAGGTGAAAAAATTATAAAGTAGACTCATTGGTTCTTTTGCAGTAAAAACCTCTGTGATGTAAGGGCCAACTAAAATTTCAAAGTACAAATCAGAAAATGAAAACAAGGAAGAACAGCTGGGCTATGCTGATATATACACTAAATTCAAAACAAATTCAAGCCAGTTATATTTTGCTGTGCTTTTAAAATATGTTCTAAATTGTCACTGTTCCTTCTGCTGGAATTACATCTTGGACTGAGCCCAAAGAAGTTTTAAAGTAGGGCAACTCCTACCAAGAAGGTGATGGTAGTGTCTTTTCACTGCCACAGTCCTCACTCCCTGGTCCACGGTGCTGTGACTTGGAGCAGCACTGAAACTTCCGCAGCAGGACAGACCTGTGCTCACAGCCAGTGCTTTCCAGTGTAGGACAAATATTGTCTTTCAAGAATGCCAGGAATAGAAATCTAAACTACATTCACAATGAAGCAGTACAAATTTGTTGGTGGGATTACACCAGGTATTTGGCCCAGCAGTAGAGACTGATGATTAACATGAGATGACTCAGTGACTAAGGAGATCACACCCAGACCTTTGCCTTATGCTTTGGTAGTCTGCTTAGATACACCTGCTTGCACTGCCCACAAGGCTAAGAAAAATGACATAGGACATTTCTGAATTTGCATACATATATTCTTAGAAACTTATTTAGGACACTCCCACTGGGGGCAAAAAGTGGAAGGACTTCCTGTGTTTCCCATAAAGCAATGATGAAAGTTGCTATCCAGCTGTGAGGAAGGCATGCTCTCTGTAAGTACAAGAGCTTTGCAGATGACATTACTAATGCCCTAGTTATTAACTGCATCAGTACATATTCTGTCTTCTTTTTCAGCAAAAATTCCATTGTAGCTGAAACAAATATTGCCCTTGCAGGTGAGACACCAGTGCCTGTAATAGTTCTACTTTTGCTACTAGTAGCAATGATGCAGTCTTTATGGGGTCTGCTGTCTCTTTGGATGATATTTCTGACCACAGATTCTACATACATGGACTGCACATAGCTGCAGTAAGAGTGCTGTCCAGAGGGCAACAAGTGCTAGAAAAGTCCACTCTCTAATAGTTTCCATAAGATCTGTCATGCACTACCAGTACAATTACAGCACAACTTTTACACTGATCACTTGTGCTTGAGCAGAATAGAATAGAATAGAATAGAATAGAATAGAATAGAATAGAATAGAATAGAATAGAATAGAATAGAATAGAATATTTAAGTTGGAAGGGACCTACAATAATGATCTAGTCCATCTGCCTGACTCAACTCAAAGTATATTGTTAGGGGATTTGTCCAAAATGCCTCTTAAACGCTGATAGGTTTGGGGCATTAGCCATCTCTCTAGGAAGCCTGTTCCAGTGTTTGATCACCCTCTCACTGAAGAAATGCTTCCAAATGTCCAGTTTGAACCTACTCTGGTGCAGCTTTGAATCATTCCACACAGTCTGTCACTGGATACTTGGAAGAAGAGATCAGCAGCTTCCTTTCTACTTCCCCTCCTCAGGAAGCTGTGGAAAGTAATGAGGTAGCCTGTCATCCTCCTTTTCTCAAAACTAGACAAACCTGCAGTCCTTAGCCACTCCCCAGAGGACATTCTTTCCAGCCCTAAATTCCTCTGAAAAGTGTGAGTGATCTTTCTCATTCTGTCCCCCAGATCCATTATACTGTGCCATGATTTACGTTTCTTGGTTATTAAAGGATTTGCAAAAGAAAATCACTGGTCTGAACTCTCTCACTCACAGCTGTGAAGATAAGTCTCTGGGTGTGCTTAAGTTTAGCAAACAGAGGTTAACGCTTAACTATTTGATTGTTATACTCAGCCAGGCCAGTAATAGCACAGCTGATAGCACAGACAGCAGAGGTGCAAATTCAGTCACACCCATTTTTTTTCAAAATGCATGCCAAAGCATGATGTAGTCCATGATCCAAAATGCAAATACCATGTCTGTGGAAATTGTCATAATGTGACTCACTTTCACGCTGACAAACATACCGCTTTGTTCAGGTATTTAAAAGCATGACTGTAACAAACTATCAGCAAATAGCAGTTACCTTTGCTCAAGCAAAGCAGCTGCCAGTTCTTATCAGAACTCTCTGGAGTGCAGCACTGACTACCATGGGTTCTTTGCAACCCTGCCTTAAATACTTTGTACAAATACAACTTTTCCACTTGTATGTCCATATTGCGTATATAAAATATTCCTCTTGGCTGCTTTTAGCATTGTGCCATACATTCACAAGTAGTTTTCAGACTGATTCCACTGAAATGTTTTTACAAGTCTAAGTCAGACACATTCTTTAGGCAAATCTTTTTTTTTTCATTTCAAAATTCTCATGACCTTATTTCTACCTATGAAAAGCATAACTTCACTGCTTTGTCACTCCTTTATTCTGTTATCCTGTGTCCTGAATTATTGGCAAACCTTGATAAACTCTATAGTATTTCATCCATATTGCTTCACCTCTTTTTTGTCACCTCCTTCTGTAAAAGTGTGCAAATGAAGATCTGCAATCCAGATTAACCTTTCACTCCTGTCATTCACTTTGGATGTTTTAAAATGAAAATATGAGGGCTTTGTGTTCCAAATACAGATATTTTGATACAAAATCTGCAACATTTTCTATTATTTGCATGCAGCTGGACCTATACCAAATGCCTGCTGCTAGTAGCTTACAATGCTTACTAGTAGACGCAAAGTATGTTTCTGTGTTTCTGCATTGATATCTCTTGAACTGTTCCTGCAGTTATCATTGTCTTATAGATGCAGGGAAGGGCCTATCAGTACTTTGGTAATTGTTATTATTATACTCCATTTTCACTGTATATCTCATATTGGTTTTTCTGTCAGAAGTGATGGTATCACTCAGACTCGGTGAAGATCATTATACTGAAACAACAGATTTCTTGCTTTCCCTTCACCCTTTCTGACTTACCATTTCTCAGAGATGCTCTTTGAGCCCAAGTTTGGATTTTAGCTGGTCATAATCTGAAATGAAACTTGTAGCTCTTTTGGATGGTGTGAAGACTATTAAATGCTTTATTGTTTTCACTATTTTGGAACAGATCTAATGCGTCTTTTTTCTAAGGCACGATCAAAGTCATTCATATGTGCTACTCTGATTTGCATTTTGTTGTGATTCAGTTTTAAGTCACATTTCCTGCATTTGTAAACACTGCGATTAAGTTTTTGTTGTGCACTTTTCTTGTGCTGAAATGTACTATAATGTCATTAAAGTTACTTCGACTTCCATCAGACCTTCTAACATGTCATTCTTCTGGAATATCTCTTGTGCAGTGGAGTACTGTATGCTGAATAATCTTTTGAAGTGCCATCTTTGGAGTGCTGAAAGTGGTTAGCTTGCTACTTTCTTCTTCCAGATTCATCTTTACACTTTGGATCTGATTACCTTGTTCATTTGGGAGTGATGTTGCATTACAGCAAAGGAGAACTGTCAAGTTTTCTTATTGTTTCAAAGGCCTGCTCAATCTAATATTTTCTTATCTTCTGAGTCTATCAAACTTACATATAATTCCTCTATTTTCCTAATACAAAGTATCCAAATACCTTTAATGTCAAAATTCTTTGGCACTAAGTAGTTGTGGCAATTCAAATATTACAGGCATTAAATTGGCACCAGTGGTATAGACAGTAGAGTTACCATTGTTCTGGTAGATATCCAACTTAATGCCTTGTCAAAGTAATACTTGTTTGTTTTCATTTGCTTGTTTTTATGGATACCCTTTGTAGGCTCCATGAACATATCCATTTTCATGTACTGATTTCATTTCAGGGTTATTTATGCTAGGTACTTATTACACAGATATCTAGTTATTGACATTTTCCTTGAACACACTATTAATGTTCTATGAGGACTGAATATTTAATGAATGTGCCAGATCATATGAATACAGATACAAGCAGTGGTGCATTGTGATCTACCTTTTTTTTCTTAATTCAGTTTCCAGGATGCAATTACTCTGTTGTATTGGAAAATCTGAGGATTTTCTTTAGACCCATTTTAACACGTTAACTTCAACATTTTATGTTTCTTAACCTGCCTAGCAGCATGACCCCTGCTGATATCCTACAGTTACATCCTCCTGCATACCTTGCACTGTTCTGATGATGTGTGCAAGACATCCATGCCAGGAGGTTTGTGCTGTGACATATCGTGACCATCTTCCCTAGTTTTGCACTCAGGCAATAAGATGAAACTAATACCACTGCAAGCCTGACATGTCACAGTGTTTGCTCTAATATTTCTTGGAATAAAACACATAGCATACTATACTGAACCTGTCACTCCCTTCTAGCTTCTGTGCTTGCTCAGCCACTGCATGCATGGCACTGCATGTCGTTACTGCCATTAGCCAGAAATCTCATTTTCTCTTTGTGTGTTCTGTACACTTCTGTTTTGAAAACGAATTTTGAATAATATTTTCTTTAGCACCTAAAGTTTGATCTCATTAGTTTATCTCCTTCATTATTTAATGATAATCTATGAGCTCCACATGGCCAAAAGTCCCCTTATTAAGTGTGAAAATAAGCCCTGGTTCCCTGCACAAAAACCTTTTCTCGCTAAGGCCTATATTTCTGCTCTGGTGAATTTAACTTTGAACATTCATTTGCGGTCATTCATTTATCCACAAGGAACCGCACCTCAAATGCTAAATCAAATGCTACTTTCTTCCATTTACATGATTTATATTTAGGTGCTTCCTATTTCCAGTTTCATAATAGCCATCTGATGATTTTCCTCATTAATTGTATGCTGGGATATTTTTAACATATATATATATTTTCCTGATTCTTACATTTTCTTTTTTCCCCCCATCTTTCTCACAGAAGTATTGACTTCCACAGGACAAAGGAATTTTTTTTTCCTTACAATTATTCAAATCAAGTTCCTTGTTCATATCACAGAGGTGCTTTACACAAAAATATTTTGTCTTAGGACCAATCCAAGCAGCAACATCACATTTTGCTATGCAGTTTAGTTTGTTTTGGGATTACCAATATGATCATATCAAATAGTTTATCAAATTAACACAAGGTTTATGCAAGGAAAAGAAAAAAAGAATCTAAGAAATTAGAATGCTGATTGATGAGAAATTATCCATGTGATTCTCAATATGAGAAAAAATAAATAAAAGGTTGTGGGGGGAAGTATAAGTGCAGGAAAAAAATGGTCAAAATGTAAAAGAATGAAGGAAAATAGGACGATACTAACATTAAGCAAGAAAGATGTTTATGTATTCTGGATATCCCTGGTATAACAAAAAAAAAAAAAACAAAAACAACAACAACAAAAAACCAAAAACCAAACCAAACCAAAACCAAAACCAAAAACAAAAACAAAAAATAAAAAACCAAACCAAACAAACAAACAAACAAAAACAGAAAT
The DNA here is from genome assembly GCA_013398275.1 of Promerops cafer. Taxonomy (NCBI): domain Eukaryota; kingdom Metazoa; phylum Chordata; class Aves; order Passeriformes; family Nectariniidae; genus Promerops; species Promerops cafer. The sequence continues at coordinate 829,822 of VZSE01013513.1, forward strand.
TAGCCCCACCTAAAATGGAGACTATATAATTTGGTGTCATTTACAAGCTGAAACAAGCTACTTTAACAGCTCAGATTCCACTGTAACAATTTCCTGCCATCACATTTCCAATCTCCTTTTAAAATGTGTCCTTATTCCTCTTTTGAGGGACCAGTTTTGTTACCATTAGCATTTGATGTTTTGTTACCAAATTATTTTACATACATAATAAAGTGTGTTGAGACTATTAAGTCTTGCATTTGCTTATCTCCAGAATCGTCCTGACAAACATTTCCATTGCAAAGAAAAATACACGAGACATACCAGATTTTTTCCTTAAGTTAAACACCCAAAAGATTGTCCTTTCTCTGTCCAGGTGTGGGAGCCTTTATCCAGCAGAGGTTATAACTTCCACTAAGACAAATGATTACTTTTGAGGTCCCACAGAAAATAGCTCATACATTGTAGTATGGGAAGAATTTTATGGCTACCTTCATCATCATCATTTGCCAATGGAGTCTGAGAGCAGGAAGAGGACCCTTCCATTTTCACCATTACTTTCAGAGAAAGAGAAACAGGGCTTCAAGCAGATACAATAACACGTGGGAGTTCAACGTACTTCGTGTTTAATCTAGGGTTATCAAATTAAAATCTTAGTTTTATATTATCAGGCCTGCTATGCATTATAATTTCTTTCAGCAGATAAAGTCCTTGAAGGAAAGTTTCCTTCTTTGTGTGGGCCAATTATTGATCTCTTTTCTGTCTCCAATGTCTTGTCAGACCACGACCTTTGTTTATTCATGATTTTTCATATTTTACTATGGTGATTAATTTTTAATCTGCCTTTGTCTGAACAAGACTAAAGACCATTACATTTTCTATTTCATAAGTGACAAATGTCTGAGCACTTCAGACGATTGCATTTATTGAGTCCATTTGATTTCTACCATTCTGTAAGGAATACCTTTTTTGTTCACACAGCTGGTATTTCAGGTACTAATGTATCAATAAATAAATTGTTCTGCTTCCCAGCCCCCCCCACCCCATCTGTCCTTCTGGGCTTGAGGAGTTGCATATAATCTCTCTGTTATAACTGAATTTCAAAACACTGCTATTATAAAATCTGTTTGGTTTTTTCTCCTTAGGACACTGACACATGTAATTTCCCTTTCTTGATTGTAGTCATTGTGTTGGGGTGAGAGCTAGAGCACAAGCAAGAGGCTACCCAATAAAATAACATCCTTTCTCTATCATTCCCACTGTCAAGAATATCTGGGATGAGTGCCTTGGCTTTGTCTTACAAAAAAAATAAAAACCTCATTCTTTTTTTTTTTTTTTTNTTTTTTTTTTTTTTTTTTTTTTAAGGCCATATTTTCAATTACTTTTCCCTAGTGTTATTAAAGAGAGATTTCTCACTAAGGCAGAGCCAGAAGAAAGAGAAAACCCCCAGAATTATGAATCTGAAACTGTAAGTTATTGAGCAAACAAACACAAGACATTGCAGCTTTATTGCATGAGAGTCAGCCAGAGAATGAAGCTTTGATAGGGATGATTTGTGAAAATGCCAAGTAGTAATACTCTCTACATTCATGACCTTATACAAATTTTAGCACTGGCAGCCACTTCTGGGAATGATTCAAACCCCAGTTCAAATTAATCAAGTTTTAAATCAGTGTATCAATGGGAACAAATCAACATCCCTTCTTATATCACCATTTTTTTCAGAATCTTTGCTTGATTATCCTGATTGTTGCACAGGATTAGAACTATTGTTTTTGTCCTGATCAAGGTTTAATAACTGTAATTTGACCATTTTTTGAATACCATAAAATAAGAAGACTTTTTTTCCCCCAAGGCCAGTTGACTGTCTTACTATCCTACAGTGTCATGTCCAATTACACAGCAGACAACTCAACATAACTCCAGATAGGATTAAAACATATTAAACAATGTCTAGCCATTTCTGCTATTGATTTCCCTTTTGCCAGGTGCAACATAAAAATGCAGACATATCGATACTCTGTAAGAAGTGGTGGCCCAACTATGACTGCACAGTCTTGTTTGATGTTTTCTCAGACCCTTGTGTTAAACATGATCCTGTTGCTGGTTGTCATAAAGGACTTGGGGATGATAGATGTCTTTTTTTTTTTTTTTTTCCTGAGGTGCATTTTCATTCTCTTTTGCATTTTTGTGCCTCTGGCATCAGTTTAGTGCGTGATGAACAGTAAGCTGAAAAGCAAACCTGAGCAATAAGAGTAACAAAAAAAAGAGAGAATAAAATTTTTGACAAACCTACAAGGAAAGCATAGGAAGATAAGAATATACTTGAAAGAAAGTAATTCAATGAAATGTCATAAACTAAAATAAGGGAAAGTAGAAATCTGAGTACAGTGATAAGCATTTATTGATAAAACAGCAAATATATTTTCATATTCCTAAGTGAATTTCTAAGTCTGGTGAGGTGTCTTCACTGGATTCTGAAAGATTTTACAGCACACAGATAAGCTATCAGAGACAAAAGCTCTTCTTTACTTAGACTTCAGGTGCATGTCCTCATTCACAGTGACAATTTTTTTTCCTAATAATATTAATTTTCTAATAAAATTGATTTTTTTTCTGTTGGCACTGGGTTGCAGAGGTTATTTGCATGTGTATCCACATGCCACTCCCTTTACTGAGGACACTCTTTCATTTTCAATAAAATTAATGAAAAGCCCATGTCTTGAAAGAAAACTTGAAAGTACTGTAAAATATACAGTTATGTGTTTTCATGTCTGTATGTACAGATATCCCTGCATGAGGATGGCCAAGTAACTGCTTTCTTCATTCCTTTTTTTTGTTGTTGGCATGTCACTTTCTTCTTGTAATTGTTTCTTTCTCTTCCTCATCTTCTTCCAGCTTCTGGCCACTCAGTCTTTTAAAAAGAGCTTTTCCAGGAACATTTACCACTTTGGATAATGTTGCAAACACTTCTGAGTGAGAATTTTTTGCCATCAAACAAATACAGTCTCAAAGTCACAGTGCAGTAGCAACATGAGCACACTCCTTACAGACGGCAATTTTGTATTCCAGAACTTCAGAGCTCTGCAGTGCCATATTTGACTTGCTAATTCTTACTCCATAATTAGGTTCCACTTACCAGGAATGACCCTCTTTGGAGATGCAAGTTCTGAGGACTTTATGAGTCAGTAGAATTAGAAAGATTTTTAATAGAAGAGAGAAAGTCTACGCTGTGAAAAAGTTCTCCATGTCTGTGAAAACCACCCTTCAGGGGGAAAAAAAAAGGAAAAAGGAATGTGTTACAAGCAAGGAGACTCCGTGGAATTGTGACCAGCTAATGAAGTGGCTGGTCTGCATAAGAATGGGCTGAAACTACATTTACATTTCCCTGAGGATGTGAGAATACACGTATATTAGGGAGAGTGAACTGCCCATTCTGTTTGCAATGAGCAATTTATATATCTGCCACCAATAGAGAAGTATGAAAAACTCCATACATTTGTATTAGTAAGGTAAAATTCTGTCATCTCAGTGGAATAACTTTTTCAAGGTGGTAAACAATGGAGTTTCTCAGCCAGTTAAGAAGAAGACATATGTCAGAGACTGTTTCTTAATTAAAATCTTACTCAGAGAAAAACCTTTCAGCAGAAGAAAATACAAAAAAAATAAAAAAGAAAAGTCTTAATGCTTACAGCATTTCTTTCTTTCCCAAGACATTAGTATCTCAGTGAGCAACTAAACTTGAATTTTGATTGGCTTAGGCACAACATTGCAGCTGTAAGGTTATGTATTGAATGTAGATTTTGTTTGTGTTGCATTCAAGTAAACTGATAACATGCTGCTATTTTGTAACTTATCAAAAGTTAAGCACAAAATAATTTACTCCACTAATTCAATATTTATCACAATAAGGTAATTATAAACGTGTCACACATCATTTATTCATGGAAGGAGATTTACAGAGAATTTTATTTTATTTTATGGACACCCTACCCAGATATTTATTTTTATTAGTATTCATGTTCTTCTCTGGAGGTAAATTGTGCTTTGCATTGTAATCCAATACTGCTTCTGTGATAATCACATTGAGAGGATGCGCACCTTGAACTGAGATAGATTACAGAATTATTACAGGAAAAATAATGTACCACTTTCTGTAGCAATTAATTTTTTTATAAAAATTGTAATTTTTTAAAGAAAAGTATTGACCTTTTAATTAATTTATCATCTTTATTTGCCTAGTGCTTTTCATTCTTAAGCTGTTTTAAAAAGCTAACAAGTTATGTATGAATGATAACAAGCTATCTGTAGCAGAATATCTGTAAGTTGTTCAGGGTTTCCTTCAATGGAACCATCAAAATAAAATTCACAACTCACAGTATTACTTCCTCTATTACTTATCAGTATTTCTTCATAAAATGGACTATTTCTAAATCAGATCCTGATCATAACCAAATAGTATAATTACTCTCATCATCATGAAAGAAAATATTCTTGGCTAAGGTAATCTTATTGGGAGAAACACTTTACTTTTAAACAGAATACCATAAAGGCTTTGAATAAATTTTATCTGTCTTAAGACATAAGGAGAAAAAAACCACAATTTCTAGTCAAGGGAACAAACAAAAAAACCCTTAAACACTTGTGTTTCCTTGTTCACCACTATAATTTGAATGTTTCTCAGACTAAAACCAAGAATACTTTCTAGCATAATACATCTCTATGTATTATTGACTATGTGAGTCTGCTTCCTGACCACCTGTGAGAGAGGAGCTGTCTGAAATGGTGAAAAACATGGAGTTGCCTAATATTGTCCAGGAAGTCTGAGGCAGATGTGGAACATGTTTATTCAGCTAATCACGTTATTTATGAAGCACTTATTCTGCAGGGTTGCTTCTAGAAACAAGAAAAACCTTTTCATCTATGTTTTGTCTCCTGTGCATGTTCAGCATTTCAGTCCAAAACCCTGAGATAAAGACCAATGCAAACAGACAGTAATAGATTTGTGGGACCGGAAGAAATCGTTTGCTCACACTTTGCAGAGGCTGGTGATGTTTCTCTCCTGAAATCAATCTGTGTTCTGTAAATAAATTGTTAATAAACACGCCTGCTTATTGGCATCAGCCAGAGAAACAGATAAAATCCCCAGCCAATTACTCCTCTGTTCAAGGAATCAGGTAGTTGGCTGATTTGCAATCAGATACACAGGCTGCCTGTCCTTTGGGGGTTTTCTGTGGGAAAGCTTTCTGAACTGCATACATATCACCCTATCAGAAGAAAAGGGAAAAAATAAAAACACCTCAGCAAGCTGCAAGGATCTAACTCACAGAATGTCAAAGGGAAAGACTCAAGGTGACAAACTTTCATGCTCACTTTCCTGAGAGACACAGAATTTGCTGCTACTAAACCAGGTCTGTCGAAAAGGACAGCTCATGAAAGTAGAATGAGGGAAAAACAAGTCTCTGATGGCTCTTCCCAGTGAATTGAAGCAAAGGGTTTGATTTCACTAGGTGTATTGACATAGTTTACACAACACTTTGTAGATGGGATTTCCTGCTGAACTATTTCTATGCAACGTTAGCAGATTAGTACGAAAAATCTTTTATTTTTCCTGCAATGCACTCATGCATGAAGAGACAAATGCACTGTGAAATTATATTGCAAAGCTGAAGTCCAGCTTACTGGATGTCTTTATAGGTAGTTTTGTAAGAAAGCCTAACTTTCTACCTGAAGAATTTTTCCCAAGTCTACAAGTTCCCATAGAAGTAATGTAAAAAATACATCTTACTTTGTTACCATACTGAGAGAAGGATTCACTATGAATGATTTATTAAATGAGTTTAGCCTCTTTTTCTGTCTGCAGAATGTCTACAAGCTTATCACCAATTTCTTGCATATATTTGTTATTCTAAATTACTTGACAGGTCTTTTTTGTGTGTGAATTTGTTTACTCTGTAGGTTGCAATGTGTGTTCTGAAATTATAACTTACCTATCAATTTGTGACTGGTTATCTAAGTCAGGCAGCTTTCTTTTGTTTCCTTGCTTGTCAAAGTATTCATTCTATCTAGGACAAGCCTCTTGGTATGGACAGTGCTCAGTCTGAAGGTAAGGACACAGCTTCATGCACACAGGATCAGTCCTCCAGGATAGAAGCACAAATTTGTTGTGAAAGCATATGGTCATAAATTTAAAGTACTTATGTTTTTTTCTTTAATTAAATTTTTCTAAAAGCCAATTACACCTTAATGTACTATAGGTAAGAGGATCAGAAACCTTCTTACAAAAAAAAATGTGAATGCTATTATTTTTTCATTATGAGCTTAGAGTCTTTGTTGTTGCAAAGCTCTGTAAAATTACCTATGCAAATAGCCTAGTAGCCAGTGAATTCTAAGTGTCAGATGTACATGCTTGGGGGACAAAAATAAAGGTAAGGGATTTCTACCTAGAAGCACAGTTTCTTCTGATCATAGCTCAGACAAATGGCAAGGGAAGTTGAAACAAATAATCTCTTAGGTCAACACAAAGGGATGGAATCCTCAATGTCCGCTGAACCCCATTTCTTTCTATCATCTGTATTTACAATAATAAACTTTTCATTAATCTAAAGAAAATAAAACTATTTATAGGAAATTGGAATTTTAGATACATAATTTAAAATATGGCTTGAAAAGAGTATTTTATATATAATCCTGTATAGTCTTTCTGAGTGTGTCTGGAGCACTTTGCATAAATGTGATCCCAAATTCCTCTTGCAAATTCTGTGGAACTGTTCACAGACACTGTTAAGACACTTATCCAAAAAGCACAAAAATGAAAAATTTAAGAAATTAATCACAATCTGCTCTTACCATTTTTACACGGATGTACCACTACTGATTTTAGTAGATGAAAAGCAAATGACAACTCCGCCTGTTTTATCGGTGCAAGCTTTAAATGTACACACATGTGCAAAAAATGCTCTCATTTGCCCCCGGAGGTAAGAACTTGTAGTAAGTGGAAGAAAAAAAAAATTCCTTTATCACTGTGAGGTATTTTTCCATTTTCCTCAGAGACACTAAGCTAAAATGGCCATCACAAGCTGAGCATTCATATCTAAAAGCTAGCAAAAAATTTCATTTTAAAAGCTAACCTGAAACAAAGGGAAAATGTTTCTGTGGAAATACAGAGTGGATTAGCTGTGGACATGAGAGGAATTGGAGCAATGGGCTGTTTTCTAGCCAGAGATTTAAAATTTAAATGTACAACTAGACTGTAGTGGTTTCCAAATCTCATTTGCACCTTCACTTCAGGAGAAGGGGGGTGGCAGGGAAACCAGCCTAGCAGTATTACTCACAGTGATAATAAGCATAGGTTGCCCCAAGGAGAAAGAAAGGGAAATTAGAAATATAACGTACATTAGAGAGGGTGTATACTGCTGACTGAGAATTAGGCACTGACAGGCAGCAACTGCAGGGGAGCTGTCAGTGGCTCCACTAAGCTTTTCTAGCAGGTGTCATTGTAAGATAGTGGCAGCAAATAAACTGGAGACAGATTGGAAGAAAAACTGAAAAAGCTTCACAATGGAACGGATGTATTCACATGTCCACATGTGTCCACGTGCATGTAGTATCTTTTTTTTGTCTCTACTATTCATTTTAATAACTGACCTTTCTATGTAAAATCTTCTTCCAATAAGGAAATAATGTGAGCCTGTTTCTGAGGTCTATGTTGTTTAAAATTCATGCTGGAAGATGAAGAATTCAGCCACAACAATTGCCTGTTCACAGATACCTAACAGACAGAGATGTCCTACTGACATGGAGTGGGCTAGGGCAACAAAGTGAGTGGTTTGGTGTGGAAATTTATAGTTGTGCATATGCACAAGCACAGCTTTCAGCCCCACCCACAGATCCTTTCAACCCAGACTCGATATATCACCATTGCTGAGTCTAAACTAAAGGCAAACCAGCATGGTACCATTTCATTAGCAATCATCCCTACTGTATATGCCTTCAAGGGGCAGATTTGCTCTATTTTTAGGCTCTACTCCTAATTTTCTAATTTTCTCTCATTGCAATATAATTTTATTGTGTAGGTTTTATACTTCTTGTTCCTCCATTATCTTGCCCTTTAGACACTATTTCGATTTGTGTTCTGCCTGACTGGATCCACAGCACCAGACACCTTCTTGTCAGACAGTCACTAGAGACTCTAACTTTATTGCCCATAACAAATAAAAGTTATATTCCTACTTTAAAGCCTATCTGTGACTTGGAGAGTCTACAAGTTCAGCAACACACTGTTGATGGAAGGCTATAATATGAATGAGCAGATGAGACAATTAGACTGTAACCATTTGTTTAAAGGATTTAGGGTCTCTTTATAGCCTCTGTGAGCCATTATTAGTATTTTATTACTTTGCCTTGTGATGGAAGGACACATTAGACAAAAGACAGATTTTCAGAGGCTTTTTTTTTTTTTCTGCTGAAAGATCTGATAGGAAACTCCACACAAACTTATGAATTACGTAAGGAATGTCTGTGAAGCAACTATTTGCTTGGAAAATTTTCTTTAAAGAAAAAAGCTTTTTCTAGTTTCTCGTGTTTTCTTGGCAGTAAATAACTTTTTAATCCAGGAGTTTGTGTTGTAACTGTTCCTTTAGAAATTATACCCAGAGGTGTTTTTTTCAGCTTTGCTGAGAAGTATATATAAAGAATTAGAAGCAATTTTACTATGTTCATTTAGTGTCAAATACAGGGAAAAAAAAAAAAAAAAACAACCAACGTTTTCAGTCCCAGGGAAATAGTGGCACTCAAGAGGAAAGGAAGAGTGGGGTGAGAACATTTAATACCGAGATCAAAAAGGAATAGACTTTTCAAAGGACACAAAATCAAGCACACAATTTTTTTATTACAAGCAGAAAAATCTTAACCATAGTGCATAGTCAAAGGTGGCAGATATGCAGGTCAGGAGAAAAGGTGTTTTGACTCAGCACTGCACTTTGTTTCCACTGGCATGTTTCAGCATCTATGGACAGAAAATTGTTTGGATAGCCGGCTATTTATTGACAGGTTAGAGAATTCACTTTTTTAAAAATGATTCTTATAAGGATAATTCCAAATAAAGCAAAAGAATTCCATGGGATATGTTGGGTTCTTTGGCTCACAGGCTGCTCCAAGAAAACTGTACATTTGAGGACTTTGAGGTATTCAGAGACTTTAAAAAGGCAGCTTCACAAGCTGCAGTACCATTTAATGTTATTTTTCCCTTTAATTTATAGGCATCTTAAACTCCAGAGTTCAAAGCTTGTTCAAGCCTTTCAGCTTGAAATGTTAAGAGCTTTACAAAGCAAACATGTTTTTATCCTCAAAGAATGACATTTGAAAAAAAGTATCTTAAAAGCTAATAGTACATATTGATTTTTGCTTATAATTCTAGTCCAAATAGCATAGCATCTTTTTTATAGCATAGTGACAGAATGTCAGTGCTTTAATTTATTTATTTTTTTGGCTAAGACGTAATTAAGATAACAATTTTACACTAAAATATGCAATTCTAGAATGACTGTAAATGTGATATTGAGAAAAGAAATCTGTAATTGCCTATTATCTTAAAATGAAAATTTTTATTTGCATCTACTTCTAATTACTACAAGCAAATGAATTCAGCTACTTCAAATAGCTGTGTTAGAGCATTGTAGCGTAATATCTCAGTAATTAACATGATGCAAATTAGGAGAGAGACAATAAGGATGCCACAAATAATATGATGGACCAAAAAGTTATATTAGGGTAGGGCAGAAAAACTTGCCTGGTTTGTATTAGACATGTGTTTGTTCAGAGTTGCCGTCCACAGCACCAACAAAAGAAAGGAAATATTTAAAAATTACCTTATAATATTTATTATTAGGAGATAAAAAGTCACCAAAAATGAAAGTAAAACTAGATTGAAATTAAAGGGGAAAAGTATCCTATTAACATCATTTGGAGATTAAAAAGATCCTTAACATTTAGGATGCTTTGATCAAAATCATGTTTCCAGTACAAAATGGAAGCATCACCTTGTGCAAATCATGACCCGTTTGAGAGAGATTCTGAGTCAGCTAAAAGGAGAAACTCTTTGGAAAAAGGATTCAGTTCTCTAAACTCATTAAATATCTGAGCTAAAAGGAAAGGGTGATCTTAAGATACCCCCCACTGCTGCTGATTCTGTACCAGGTATATGTGAGCTGAGTCAAACTTCATTGCATTTGCAAACATTGCATTTGCAAACATTGCATTTGCCTTCGTCGCTTTTCAAAATGACCTTGCTCAGCAAATTGCATAACCAAATTTTGTCCTCAGTTGGCACTCAGAGTGACCCTTAGTAAATCTACTGATTTCAGCATAAGATGTGGAATGTCACATGAGTACAAGAGATGATAACCTTTTAGTTGTGTCAAGAGACAGCAGGAAGATGCTCCTTGGAGATCCACTCGTAATGCATATCCTTAATCACAAAGTAAGTCTCTTAACAGGTTGTCGTAAGTTCACGTCAGCTGATGACCTGTTTCTGATGCATTTAGAATAAGAGTGAATTAGTGGAAAAGCAAATAAGTGTGGATTTAAAAGATGCTTTCCCAATAGGTTTAATAACTTACTGAGTACTTGGAAAAGATGAACAGCATTAAGTGCTTATTTTGAGTGTATTCATAAAAAAAAGGAAAAAAAGAAAATGGAGAAAAAGAAAAAATAATCCAAAACCAATATTGCTAGCAACAGTATCTTACGAAGGTGAATCTTCTAAACTGTGCATCACAGACTGAAATGGTAAGGCAAACTTGGGATGCATTTTGTTATGACATTTGTTTATAGGAGAAACACAACCAACGTTTGATGATAGGTGAGGAGTATTTAGATAATTTAATGAAAGAAAGAGCACAAAAAAGAGACTAGAGAAACCTTTCCCTGGAGAGATCTGGGTTGTCTGATAAGACAAGCAGTAGAATCTGTTTTTTTAAAGCACCCGTCCACAGTGAGGTTTATAGTGAGCAACGAAAGAAAGGAGTGATGCTATATCGACTCTTTACCTCATGGCAGGGTCAGCTAAAGCTAAGTTATTCCTGAGTGATATTTGTCTGAACTATGTAATGGATACATTGCATTACTCTTAAATTTTGTACCTGAGAAACTGGCTATTTTTATCCTAGATTTTTTATCCTATCCTTTGTTTTGCCTGAGTTTTTTTCCCTGAACTGCAACTGGAATCTATCTTGTTGTGCTGTAAGACTGTACCTTATTATTCTACACAAAGTAGAGACCTGGAGAATAATTTATTCCTTTCATCTTTACATGTCTGACTACCTTTCTCCTACAACCTTCCCAAGTAAATAATCCAATTTTTTTTTCACTCTTTTCTTACAAGTAATATTCTACATAGCTGATCATTATTTTCTTCCTGAAATTTAGCCTGGTAAAAAGCTCTTATTGTTCTAGCACAACCCACCAAAAACAGATTGAGAAATACTTTTGTAATTTTTATAAATAACAGTCACATTTATGCACTTAGTGCTGACACATTTCCCACTGCTAATTCCCATTCAGTCTGTGGTCTTCTCTAAAGCACAAATCCCCCTCTAAACACAGGCTGCATACACCACAGCATTCACTATTCTTTACTCCTGCAACTCATTATTTCACTACTCAATACTTCATGAAAAACAATCTTTTTAGTTAATTTTTGCAAATTCTTGGGGTCATGTATAAATCTATTCCTCTGGATTGTTTGATAGCCCACTCACCTTGGTATCAATAGTAAATCTTGCAAGCACTATCCTATCCCATGGCATTCCAAGCATGACTGGAACAGGACATCCTGTTGGTCATCCAACACCAATAATTAGATGAACTTGAATTTTATGACTACAGAGAACATATAGTGTTCATATTATTTGAATAGAATTTCAAAGCTTCTGTGAAATTCTCTTAAAAAATATATCTACATTATAGAATTTCTATCTAAATAAAATTTCCTTGTTTTATAATACTGTCAGAAAAACAGTTTTCATCTTCTGTAAAGTCACAAAAAGTCACATCAATTATTTCTTCACTCTAAATGGGCCTCTTAACCTGTGACAGAAATAAATTAGGGTGGCTTGAAGTTTTTTCCTTTCTTTCCTTACAAATGTATGTTGTTTTTGCTCCTCTTTTTGTTATAATCTAGGCGTTTGCAAATCTTTGCCTATTCAAAATTTTTAGGGTAGGGATTGCTTTTGTTTGGGTGTTTGTTCATTTGTTTGTTTGTTTTTGGGGGATTTGTTAGGTTTTTGGTTGTTATATTTTTTGAGGGAGTAGCTTTTTTCTTTTTTTTTTCATTTACTTGTTTAAAGAGAAATTAAGGGCAGGCTGACTGTTCCGCAAATTCATGGTTCCTTCAGCTCCTTTGAAGAGCAACATATGCCAAATTCTGACAACTTACATTATACTCTAATTCCTACTATCAGTTCTCCATATTAATTGAGTATATCTCAAGGACTTGAGCCTTAAAAGGAAACATGTCATGCAAACATTTGCTCGATTACTCATACAGGTATGATTATGTTTCCATATTTTCTTTTTTTCCATCTTCTGGAATGCTTTTATGTGACAGAAGAAAGTTGGTTGGAATAAAACTCCAATGGTTTTGAAGTTTTATTCCTTAAGCATGTTGGTTAATTCTAATGATGTTTTAGTGTTTAGTAGTCTTCTTGCTGTTGACTAAAAACCAGGACAGATGTTAGCTTTTAAAAAAAGGAAAGCTAAATTTTCAATATTGACTTCTAGATTTGATGAATGTTAATATATGAAAGACATATCATCATGTATCTTTTTCTAGATGTCTCATATCTGGACAATGAGGGAAATAATGGAAATCTCCTACTATGTAGAATTCAGAGAGCCAATGTTTTTTATATTCTAATTTGAAATGGAAATCAAAAATTCTGAAATGGAGTGCCTCCATTATTTCCTCCCATAAGAAATTTTTTAATCAAATAGTTTTAAATTTCCTTTTTTAGGTATGAATAAAACCAAATGAAATGCTATTCTAAAAGAAAAAAAAAAATCAGATAATCTTATTTTGGAATTCTGAAAAGGACAATTTTTTGTTCCTGGAATATATTTCTTTATTTTTTAAAAAAACTTATTTTGTTCAATTTACTTTCTTCTATGAAAGAATTTGAAGTGTTTAAACTTCATTTTTCATGAGAAAAAACAGCTTTTTCAAAAAATCGTATCTTCTGAATAACCAATATAAAATTCTGTAGCACTGAAAAGACAAGATTATTTTAGAAAATAAAAATGGATGGAATATCAAATCAACGATTCTTCATTAGAATTTTTATTTAGTGTCTAAATTGCCAGAATTAAGATTAACTTTCTTTTACATAAGTCAAAGCTCAGCTTCCAAACTTTTGTCTTGAAATTATAGCACTATTATCTGCCAGATATTGAGTAAATTTGAGAAAGAGATCATTTAATCATAATTGTGAAATGACAAAACATTCGTCTGTAGTTAGAGAGGATGTTAACAATGAAAAAAAATTATTCCTCATGAAAATTAACTCCTGCTTACTATAAGCAAGTAATTAAAAATAAATATAGCTAAATCAGGATATAATCTTATTTAGGATTTATTGCTTGGATCTTTTAAGTAGCAGGAGAGGATAAGTGAAGAACTCCTTTGAGGAAAACACTAAGTCATGTAAAGAAAATTGGTTTTTGTCAACTCCACCCACCAAATAATCACAATATATTCTCTCCTGAAAATAAAAAGGAGGGGAAAAAAAAAGAAAACATTTCTGAGTTATAGTCTAGGGTAAAGCAGACTTTAGGTGCACAAATTGAGAGAGAATTTATCTTAACTGACACTGTATTTATATGTTTGGCATTTGACAAGCAAGTGGTGCTGTATTAATTAAGTGGGATTAACTACCTGTCACAATTTTCAACAGCTTGATATTGTTCTGAGAGTCAGGGGGATTAAAAGCGACTGTGACTGCAAACTGCAAAATGCATCCTCTTATGTTTCATTTCCACATTGTCATCAGATTAGATCTCTGAGTAGGCAAAGATTTCGAATAAAAGGCCCACTGTTTCTTTCTACCATTAAACAGCTATTGCAAACAGGCTTTTTGGTTTTTCAGTAATAAAAAGCAGTCACCTCACTTCACACCCCTGTGCTGTAGTTACTCTATGTATGCTATCAAACTGGCAAGATTTGACAATGATCTAAGAAAAACTGTTTATTAAAAGCCACTGTTTATTTTTATCATCACTTTTATTTTATCGGTATATTGGAATTTCAGAAAATAATAGACTGCAGCCATAGAGATAGATCTTTCTGATCTACACCTAAATTGGATTCAAAATTCACAACAGGAGCAGGTCAAGTGATCTTCCTGAAGAATGCCAATGCCGTGCAGGATACTTCCTGTTAATTCCTATGGGGTTGGTCTCAGGTGATTTCATCTGAAGCTTTAAATTTAGTGTTGTGTGGGAGTGACCCTGGTCACTCACAGAAAAGTCACTCTATCACTCCCCTCAGCAACTGGACAGAAGAAAGAAAATATAATGAAAGGCTCATGAGCTGAGATAAAACAGGGAGAGATCACTCAATGCTTACTGTCATGTGCAAAACAGACTCAACTTGGGAAAATTAATTGAACTTTATACCAACCAAAATCAGAGCAGGATAATGAGAAGTAAAAGAAATCTAAAAAACATCTTCCCTCCACTCCTGCCTCCTCCTCCCACAGGAGTGCAGGGAGATGGGAATGGTGGTTATGGTCAGTTCATCTCATGTTTTTTCTGCTGCTGCTTCCTCCTCAGAGAGAGGAGTCCTTCCCCTGTTCCAGTGTTGGGCCCACCCCACAGGGGACAGTCGCCCATGGACTTCTCCAGCACGAGGCCCTCCCACAGGCTACAGTTCATCACAAACTGCTCCAGCGTGGGTCTTTTTCCCGGGGCGCAGTCCTTCAGGAGCAGGCTGCTGCAGCATCAGTCTCCTGTGGGTTCACAAACCCTGCCAGCAAACCTGCTCCAGGCTGGCCTCCTCTTCCCATGGCTCTGCAGGTGCCTGCCAGGAGCCTGCTCCACCATGGGCTTCCCACAGGGTCATAGCCTTTTTCAGCCATCTACCTGCTCTGCCCTGGGGCTCTTCCCCACTGAGGGTGGGCATCTGCACCCTAAGGACTGCCATGGCCTTAGGAAGACAGCCTACCCCACCATGGTCTTCACCACCGGCTGCAGGGGAGTCTCTGCTCAGGGGAATCCTCCTCCTCATTCTTCAATGACCTTGCTGTCTGCAGTGTTGTTTCTCTCACATATTCTCATTCTTATCTCCTCTTATTTTTTTTCTGTTTTGGCTGGAAATACAGCTCTGTGCTTTATTAAAGAAAAAAAAAAAAAAAAAACAACACAAAAAACCCAAAATGTTTCTTGACTGTAAGAAAATGCAGTTTTTGTTGAAAGGTAAGGGATAAATTCCAGTAGCTGTAACAGTCTGGAATTTGCCAAATCTCAGCCTGGAGAGGGAGTCCAAAGAAAGCAGTTCAGTGTAACCACTTCATTCTTGAGATGAAAGTCTATATACTGCATAAGAAATTACGTATGTGATCTAAAAACTTTCTTCTTTTAATATTTTGGTCTAATTAATAGGGCTGAAAATAAATGAACAAAACCAGAACAATCATTCATCCTCAAAATCTGTGATGCAGCAGTTCAGATGAGGATAGTGTTGGTGATCTGTCTCCATAATGCAACATTTAGCTGAAGCCATTCAGTTCTTTTTGTTAGTCAGTAGTGCTCTTGGGAATACATTTCATCAGGAGATTTTCATTGTGTCTTTGGATAGACCACAGTAATGAAAAAAAGACCTCTGCATAGCATTCTTGAATTATATTCTCATGCTGCAGGGGCTTGAAAGCCAAACTATGCAGAACCTAGTGCATTGTGTCAGGGGGGTTATCCAAATATTTGCTTAATAGTTATGAGCCATGTAGTTTTTGCAAATATTTGTTCAAATTTCAATGTGACTAGGCCATGTACCTTCTCAGCTGTAACAGCTTATTTTGAGAAAATATTTGTGTGAACTTTGCAAACCAAAAGCCTGTTGTGCAGGCAACTTCACTCTTTTGTGCTGGCCAGCTCTGTGATTAAGAAATGTGCTGTTGCCTGGAACAAGGCTTGTCTTGCATTTCTTCAAATATTTCTGAAAAAACCCAGCTGTTCTGGAAATGTTACTGATACAAAGGCAGGTAGTCTTTTAAGAATTCATATGAGGAAAAAATGTGATATCTCAGACAACTGGTTTTACATTACATTAACCCTAACTGTCAGTATGCAAATTAGAATTACACATAATTTTACTTAAATTAATTAGATTATAAATTGTAATAGGCTGGGACATTTTTTTGTCCGTTGTTCATAACTCACCTAGCACAATACAGACCCTGCTTCATCCAACAACCCTTAAATGCTCAGAAATTAGTATTACATGGCAGTGCAAACATTTGAAATACTCTGATTCATTTTGACTGCAAAATAAATCCAAAACACGTGGAGTCTGGGTTCTTGGGACACTTTTCAAGCAGTTCCATGTATCTGGGTATTAACAAAGGCAGCTGTTTGAGACAACTGAAGAGATTCAGCACACCAACAAGACAGAACTGATTTGATGTATGCAAGATAAATCAATTATCTGAGATAGCTCAGAGATGCCTTTCTATTCTTTAATGATTTCTAAGAAACTACTGAATGGAGGGGTTAGTCAATCAGTTGAATGGCCATGCATGTACATTAGTCATGCTTTCAGAATTATAAAAAGTGTAAAATTTAAATTTCTTCACTTTGCAAGTTATCTGGATGCAGGTTATGAATTTTACAAATACATTTTTTCATTTGCAGTTCTTCAGTAAATAGCTTGTTTCAAGAAATTTTTACTCATGATTCATTCATGAGCTGATCATGGAGAATATTCATTATTTACGTTATATAATTTGTCCTGTAAATTACATGACATTATTTATATTTCCTGAGTAGGTGATTTATAAATAGCTTTATAAATAAAGTTAATTGTATTTTCCTTTATCAGATAAACTGTAAATTTTTCTTGTTGTTCAAATCTACCATCCAAATAATAACAATCTTCAAATTGTGCTACTGATCCCCACAATTCCAATACAATTGATGGTGCCTTTGTTGTTGATTTTTTTTAATTTGGACATGTCACAAATAAACTCTTGTAAATATAGGTAAATTACTGAATAGGAGAAATTACAAACAGAATAGTCTGAGGTATTGTGAACCCTGTTTTTATAGAAGTAATAAAGTGGTTCTTGTACTGAGGTATGTGAAAACATAATAGGGGAGAAATATAGAGTAATTTGAGTCAGTCTTAAGATTTTCTGGGCCATTATTGTGTTCACAAGATCAGACGTATCTCTCCCTCTGTCTTACTTTGAGAAAGAAAATACTTGTTTTTAAAGTGTGAAACATTTTTTATCAAAAGAGAGGAGTAAAGGGTTCCAAAGTTATTGAGGGTAGGGAAATTAAAAAATCAGATAGCAACAAAACCAAATTACTGTTTTCTTTGCAATGCTGCCTGGTCCGTGAGCAGTAGCAGGCAGTGTGCAGAACAGCATGGTGCAATCCAAAAGTCACTAGTCCTGGGGATAGCAATGCCCCTGAAACAATGAGAGGAGGTGGCCCAGCTGCAGAATTTCTCTCAGACTTGCATTTTGCAGAGATATTTAGAGCAGCAGTGGCATCTGGGCCTTCCAGCTCAACTGCACAACACAGTAGGGATTGAACAAAAAAAAAGAAATGGGAAGCAGTGTACTTGGTTGGAGTTCCACATCTGCCTGGCACTTAAATACCATTGAAAATGCCAAGAACGCATTTCTTTGAGATTTCTTTAAATAATAAAAACAACAAAAGCCCGTCACCGTGAACAAAACCACAAAGTTTTCATTTAATTCCTTTTCTAATAAAACAGACAATGAAATAACACAACAAATTTGCTTCAGGGATGCACTTTATTGAAACCACCTTGGATGCAAAGGAAAGCAGTAGTGTGAGCTGACTGCTCTACATCAGGAGCAAGCTGGGAGCCACCAAGGTCAGCAGGACAGTGTCCTCCCTGACAAGGAGTGCAGCCCCACGGTGCCCAAACAAGAGAAGCAGCACAGGTGTGGTGGCAGTCACCAGGAACCTGCAAAGTGTGGCAGACTTAGCACCAAGGTTTAAATGTGGTACCTGAGCCATAAAGCAGAGGATGCACAGGCAGAGGTCCCGGATAAGCTCCTCACAGCTTTTTTCCACAGCTTAGCTCTTTTGCCAGAAGTTTGGTCCAAGGTTGCAGAGATAGATGCCAACTGTTGACAGTGAAGGCTACAAGCAGGTCAGGGCATTCAGAGTTTGTCAGTGAACTGAGGACCCTGACAAGCACAACAATCCAGGCTTTTCCTTAGATCTCATTGGGGTTTTGTAATTTATTTCTTAAATCAGGCTGTATGCTGACTGCTAAAGGAGATGGGTAAAATAATTCAATATTTCATTGCCTTGATGCAATCCCTGAAACTTCTTTCAATGGTGATTCTTTTACTACAGTTTGGGCAGCAAATCTCTCCTATCAATTATGATCATGATGAATACTCCTTGTGAAAATAGGCAGACACTGGGATAAGAGACAAGGGGAGCATTGCCTGCCTCAGATTGTCCATATTACTCAAGCTACTGGAGTAAACTGCTCCTTTCCAAACCTAGGAATCAGCTCTGCTTATGCCTTCCTTTGCTGCCAGCCACACAGAGATTATTGAATAATGAAGCTTGGTTTTCAGAGGATTAATCTTTCCCCTCACCAGTTTAATGCCTGGTTTTGGGAAGTCCTGGTGGGCAATTATGTCGTCTCTTATGACAGTCAAATACTTTGCCATGGTTCTCTGCTTCTGTCATTGAGTTCTGCACTTTGATTCCCTTATACAGAAGAACTACAAACTACTTTTGTTATTAGAACATATATTGGGTTGGGGAAATAAAAAAATAAAACAAGCATGAGTGATGCAATAAAACTACCCAGATTTTCTGTACGTCTGAATGTATTATTTCTTTTGTCCCAGGAGCTATGAAGATAAAACACCTCTGCTAGCCACTAAACATTCTGAATTAAGAAAAACTCTCATCATGAAGTAATATTAAATGTCCCATAGAAATGTTGATTAAAATCATGTTTGGTGATCAGAAAGCTGATCATAAGTACCAACCAAAAGAGAAAAATAAAACAAAACAAAAGGACGAAACAAAATTCAACATTGAGTAAAGAGATTAAAGGCTATTTGCATATTTTTCCAGTTATTATCAATCTAAAATGGAGGTAATTGTATTAGAGGTCAGTGTGGTAGAATAACAATGCCAAGGTTACTATTTAAGTAATACACAGAACACTTTAAAATTATCTGAAGCAACAAAATAGAGGCAAATTAAAATCATGATTGTAGGAGAAGGCAAACACAAAAAGTCAAACTGAAGCAAATATTTCAGCCTAATGTGTTTAGTGAAGGTCACTCTAATTGGTTTCAAAATGTTCCATAAATTTTGTTTTTAGGGTAGGTTTTTTTTTCTGTTTGATACTAAAAAAATAGTGGCATGCCAGAGCTCACTGTTGAACCTCTGAGGAGCAGATCCAGCTTACCTCCTGGCTGTAAGAAACTAGGGGTTACAGATGCAAATGTGAGCAAGGCATATGCATGCAGGGATTTGTAGGTTCTGAACCTTTTTTGAAGTTACAGGAACCTGCAGAGTAAATGGTTTTAAGTTCCGTGTTTGAAAATTAGAATCTTCCACAGGAGCTATTTCTTTCCATCAAATATGTAGAATACTGGGAATGACTATTCTGCTTCCTTGCTTAAGCTTAGGCACGGGTAGGTAATGAGAAAGAGATGACCTACAGGGAAACAACAGGGATGTGATCAGTCTAATAATCCAACCCCATGAGAGATCCCTGCAGTTGTTAGGAAACATACTTGGGAATGCACTTGGCATCCTCAGTCCAGAAATCCTGAAGTGAAAGCAGGTAGCAGCATGAGCTTTCTTTAGTTGAACAGAGAAAGAATAATTTCTGTCTCATAAAATATGACTGCTCTTTTTCTACCTAATAGCTTAGTTACTGCAGTGTTCTTCTAAAGCATGAGATAAACCAGTTCAATTCTTTCCCTAGCTGTCTTGTAACAGTCCATTTTACATGAAAAATACCTTGGATAAACCATTAGTACTGTCCTGAAAAGCAGGACCACAGCAAAGACCTCTGCCACAAGTTAGTGAATATCTTGAGAGTTAGATTTCTGTTTGCTCTCTAGTTAATTTATAAATGACAGTTTTGGTAAGATGAGCAGAAATTTGTTTTTCCCTCTAAGAAACCTAAGTCTGTCTTTCCCTTGCGTTTGACATCTCTTAATGAGAACCGAGCTGTGTCTGCATAACTTACTAGATAAAAAAAAGCAATGCTTTTTGGGTTTCTGTGCACACCCACAGTACTGAATCCACAGTGCTCCTTGCAGCTGCAGCGTGGTGCTGCATTGGGATGATGAGACCCTCACTTGGCTGTCCCTTGGAAGAAAGCCCAGGCATGCAGGCAGGGGATGTACTTGTAAAGGAGCTCTGGTACAGGCAACTACAGCTTGGAGACTGTGAGACATGCTGCAGAATGCACTGATATTGTATTCAATACACACAGCCTTTTAGGTATGAGCACTTTCTATACCTGCATTGCATAACTGAGGCAAAACTTCTAGATATTAAAATAATTTAAAGGCTAGAGGACCTGGAAGCTTAGAACTCAGATTTAATTTGAACTCTAATTTTTAGCCCACAACAATTATTTTTAAAGTGTCCTAGAATTTTTGGTGGGTTTTATTTGGGTTTTGTTTGGTTGCATTTTTTTGCTGTTGTTTCTATTTTTAATTTGATCTTCTCCTTTGCCCTGCGACAGATGATGTAACCCAGCACTAAGGTTCAGTTTAACTACTGCTTACCTGTATAAGCAGATGGAGCCAAAAGTATCAGAAAGTTTTAAAATAACAGGCTGATAAGTATTTCAGACTAAACAGACATAAAATATTTGCATAGATTAAAAGATGCTATGTGCTTAGAAGTCAAAGTAAAGAATCTGATTCCCATACCAAGCTGAAAGATAATTATGTTTTCAGTAAGCAGTGTTAGTTGTCTTTCTAACACATTGTTTTGAGATTTAGGTGTTTTTCCTCAGCTGAGGGCACTCGTTATAAGCAATAGGAATTTAATAATATTTTTAAACCACTTTAATAATTTTTTTTTTAAGTAAAGAGAAAAAGGAAACTTTTGAGATGACCTAAATAACATCTAGAATTATGAGAAAGGAATGATAGCAAAGGTAGGACATAATATTCTCAGTATGAATGATTCAGACATTAGAGACCACAATTTAAATGCAGAGAGAGAGGTAGCACACAAAGAGTTCAAGCAGAGAATTTCACTTATTGCAGTTGCCAAGTAAAGCCATCAAAGCAAATAGCTCAAATGAGTTTAAGAGAGAACCCTGCATGTCTGATTGGGAAGGGAATCAAAGGATATAGTTACTAAGCAAGAAAATGGGTGCGAGATAAACTTAAAGGGAACAGTTTATTGAGTCGGGTGTCCTTTTCTCTCTCTGGCAGTGCCTTGTGTCCTTGTTTCTTAATCTGTCATAAAAAAAGGATTGAAAATAGACATAAAGAAAAGCCCTACAAAGACTATAATTAAAATATACTGCAAATGTTTTAATCTGTCTGATTTGTGTTTTGACTTGGGGTTTTTACATTAATTAGAGAGACTATAAAGGCTGTGACAACCATTTCATCAAAGACAAAGGCTTAAAAAACAGCCCAAGACAGAGAGATTCCTTCTTAATGGAAACTTATTAAATATGTTAAATATGTGAACTAAGAAAATTTTGAAACTGTGGATCTGAAGAAGGAAAACTAAATAGCTGTGAAAGGCGGAACATAAAACTTATACTTGGGAGAAACTGGCCTAAGCCATACAAATCAGAGAGTAAAATCTCTGTCAGAACTCAGTCTACCTGAAGAATTACCAAGCATAAGTTGCAATACTAGATACTGTGCATCAATATGTTACTTTTTAATTAGCATCACAATTTGCATGTCATAATTACCTTTCCAACTGTCTTCCGGGAGATAAAAGCACATCTATTAAGAAAACTTCAATGTATCACAGTTTCTAGATATAAATAATAAATAAATTTGCTCTATGATATTGCCTGGCAATCTTTCCCGAAAATGGCAAAAGCATAAATATGCTTCATTAATCAAAAAGAACTGGAAACATTTGAGTTTTAAGATGCTAGTGCTTAAAGAATATTTTGTACCAACAACCATTTTAATTATGTTCTTTCAAAAGTAAAATGGCAGTTTTATTTAATAGCTTGGTTACATGTTTCTTTAAAATGTTGGTTTTAAAATGTTAAAATAAGCTCAGTTTAGTGCTTACCCACAAAACCAACTTGTGAAACCTTGGAAGGACTTCACAAAGGGTAAGCTATGACCATCAGTACTAAAATCAGTGTTTCTCATGTAACCAGGTGAAAGTGGGATACTCTGAAGTGCTGAGGATTTCGAGTGGTTGCTTCTTAGGTTGAAGCTAACTGGGAGGCAGGATCTATCTTTAGTTCATCAGATAATTTATAATCTTTCACACCACCTACATTAGTCTTGCAGACCAGAGGTACAAGATAGGACATGAATATATAGCAAGGGCCTGCAGGATTTAAGAAGATATTCTGAACTATAAATAGCTTTTTGTGTCTCCTGTATTTGGGTTTTAGCAGTTGCAGGGATAAGACCACTGGACTGCATGTCTTCCTTGCTGAAGAGCTTGTGTGTGTACGTGTGCAGAGTACAGTTCTTTCCTGTTCTCAAAGTATTAAATTTCAGAATATTGTTCTTTGCTATCTCTAATTTAGAATGGATAGATAACTTGAACTCCAGGTTAAATTTGCACTTGGGATCAGATGGCACAGTCAGGCTAACAGACTTAGTATTTCTTTCCTTTTTTCTTTTTCC